>CANTUR010000345.1:0-528001 GCA_947683625.1 Mallotus nudiflorus
TCAGATGATGACTTGCCTTTGGAGGGAAGAAACCGTAATAAGGCATTATTTATCCAGCTGAAGTAAAAGGGAAAAGAACCAACTTTTTAATGGTGGATAATGGTTCAGCTATAAATGTATGCCTGCTAAAGATCCTGCCTAATCTAGGTCTAAAAGTAGATGACTTGATGGTTTCAAACCTTATAATCAGAGCTTATGATGACAGTACTAGGAATGTGGAGGGAACATTTTAGGCTTTGGTCAAAATAGGGCTCGTAGAGTCAACTGTTGTATTTACTGTGCTAGACATCCCTGTCACCTATGCCCTGTTATTAGGAAGGCTGTGGTTTCATGTCTTGGGAGGAGTACCTTCAATTGTGCACCAGAAAATAAAATTCCCACATGAAGGAGATATCGTGACAATAGAAGCTGGAACTAATGCAGCTATGGTAGCTATACTTGATAAATAGAAGCAAGTGTGCATTATTCCCTAGTTTCCAAGTTATTGGAACATTTGATGGGATGGATCCCATGGTTACAAAATGATGGAAAGCATGAATTATTGACCTAGACAGGGGCTCAAAAAATGAACAAGGAAGTCCTAAGCCCCTGAACATTAAAACCTAAGACCATACGAAGGGTTTAGGATATATTGAGGCAGGACCAGCTAGCAGAAGAGCAAAGAATAAGGAGAAAGCAAAAAGAAATAAGCCCTTGGGAAGCATTGGACCACTAAGTGAGAACTTCATCAAGTTAGGGGAGGGAAAGTATTATCTGGGCACCAAAGAATCTATTAATGTGGCTGGAAAAGATGTCCCTAGTTTGAGATCTTCAAGGAGTAGATTGTGGAAAACCTAGTAGCCAGCAACAAAGAGGAAGTCATGAAGCAAGTAACTGAAAGGATGGGTGATGATGCTGTTGAGGAGCTACTATGTCTGCCACTTGAGGAGGAACCACACCAGGACTTAGCTATTGTCATTAGTGATAGTTTTATTGATGTTTTTTATGAAGAAACTAATGTAATAACGTCTGATCTTTATACAGATGAGGATGTTGTTTTTCCTATGGTCAATTATATGAATGTTGGTTTTGCTTACTTATATGATGTGCATCCTGATATTTTTGTGCATTATAATTTTGATTAGTCATGCATGTTTGACATTAATTCAATTCAATTTGATTCATTTAACATGGGCGTAAATGATAATCCAAAGAACATTTCTATATCACATGATGTAACTCCTGAAGAGAGGAAAAATTTTGAGAGAATATTAACAAAAAGAAAGGTAGTATTTACTTGGACTTATGAAGACATGCCAAGTTTGGATAGGGAAATAGTAGAGCATCACATTCCAACTCATCTAGAAACCAAGTCGATTAAATAAAAATTACATAGATTAAGACCATAATGGACAGAAAAGATAAAGGAGGAAATTGCCAAGCAAATATAGGCCAACTTCCTAGAAGTAGTAGACTAACCTCAATGGCTAGCAAACATAGTACCTATTCCTAAGAAAGATGGCAAAGTATGGATGTGTGTAGATTTTAGGGATCTGAACAAAGCCTGTCTAAAAGATGACTTCCCATTGCCTCACATTAATGTAATAGTGGGTAGCATTGCAGCAAGTGCAATGCATTCTTTTATGGATGAATTTTTTTGGTACAACCAAATAATAATGGCAATCATGGACAAGATTAAGATAGCTTTCATCATAAATGGGGAACCTATTGTTACAAGGTGATGCCTTTCGGACTGAAGAATGCAGGTGCAATTTATCAAAGAGCTGCTAATGCACTTTTCCATGATATGATGCATAAGGAGGTTGAAGTGTATGTGGATGACATGATGGTTAAATTAAAGACAAGAGGAGGACACTTTGAAGCTTTAGATAAGTTCTTGGCCTAAATGGAGGGGTACAACCTTAGACTCAACCCAAAGAAGTGCATTTTTAGGTTACTTCAAGGAAGCTATTAGGGCATATAGTGAGTAGCTGAGGAATTGAAGTGGATCTAGATAAAGTAAAAGCTATCTAGGAAATGTCGGCACCAAATATGGAGAAGGAAGTAAGAGGATTTCTTGGCAGGTTGCAGTATATTAATAAGTTTATCGTAAAACTCACTAATATTTGTGACCCTATCTTTAAGTTCTTAAGGAAAGATCAGTCGATTAAATGGAATGATGATAGTCAAAAATCTTTTGATAAGATCAATGAGTATATTATTAATCCACCTATTCTGAAACCACCTAGACATGGTAATCCATTGGTTTTGTACTTGGCTTTTGAAGAGGATGCAATGGGGCAATGTTAGCATAAAAAGGGTCAGATGGAATAGAGCACGCATTGTACTACTTGAGCAAGAAGTTTCTACCATACAAGGAAAAATATGATTTAGTAGAAAAGACATTTTGATTATGATTTGGGCTACGAGGAAATTAAGGCATTATTTTCAATCTTATAAGGTTCATGCTGTTTCAAGAATAGACCCTTTAAGGTATCTATTTCAAGCATCGGATCTAACTAGAAAAATATCTTGATGGTTGGTACTCTTAACCAAATTTGACATAGAGTACATTACTATAAAGGTAATCAAGGGAAGAGCAAGTAGCAGAATTCTTAGCTCAGAATGCGATCGAAGGTGAAGAGCAGGTGGAATTTGGAGTTTCCAAAGGAGAACTTAGCAGTTGTAGAGCACCAGGAGTGGAAACTTTACTTCGATGGAGTTGTAAACAACAAAGGAGCTGGATTGGGAAGTGATTATTGTTTACACCGGCTGGAGAAACTATACCAATGGCAAAGAAACTAGATTTCAAAGTCATAAACAATATGGCCGAGTATGAAGCATGTATCTATGGAGTTGAGGCAGGCTGGAGCGAAAGATTTATTGGTTTATGGGGATTCAATGTTAGTCATTAGTCAGGCTAATGAAGAATGAGAAGTAAAAGAGGAAAAAGTTAAAGCCTTATATTTGCTATTTGAAAGCCTTAATGAAGAATTTCACCAAATATCCAGAGAAGATAATCAAATGGCAGACGCACTGGCAACACTCTCTTCAATGTAAGATAGTGCAACTAGGTTGGCCATGAAACCTTTAGTGATCATGAAGTCTAGAGCATTATGTTATGGGGGTGAGCAGATTATGAATGTTCAAATGGGGCCTGAAGAAAAGCCTTGGTTTTATGATGTCCAAAGATTCATTAAAGAAGGAATTTATCCAGATAAAGCAACCTCAAAAGAAAGATATTATCTTCATGTTCTTGCATGTAACTATGCAAGTTATGATGGAGTATTATACAAAAGAATGCCAAACGGGATGCAACTCAGATGTCTCAAGAAAGATGAAGCTAAGGAGGTGATGAAAGAAATTCATGCAAGAATATGTAGTTCTCATATGAATGGGATAATACTAGCCAAGAAAATAATCAGACAAGGGTACTATTGGATGAGTATGGAAAAGGATTGTATCAGGACAGTAAGACAATGCCATCGGTGTCAGATCCATAGGAATCTTAGTCACATGCCTCCAACAGTGAAAAAATAGTTTATCATCCCCTTGGCCTTTTGCAGCATAGGGAATTGATATCATAGGAGAAATATGACCGACAGCATCAAATTGGGCATAAATACATAGTGGTGGTAATCAATAACTTCTCAAGATGGGTAGAGGTAGAATCTTTCAACACTCTAAAAGCAAAAAAAATGGTACAGTTTATCGAGAAGAGCCTTATTTACAAATATGGGGTTGCACATCATATTATGACAGATAATGGGGGTTCAATTTCAAGCAGAAACAGCAAAGATGTTACAAAAGTATGGGATTGAGCACCATAAATCTTTACCTTATCGCCCTCAAGCTAATGGAGCAGTGGAAGTGACTAATAAAAATGTTAAGAAAACCCTTTATAAGCTTGTTAAAACTTATAAGGATTGGCCTGAATATCTTCCTTTTGCCTTATGGGGATATAGGACTATAGTTAGAACCGCCATATGCTAAAACACCATTCTCATTGGTATATGGTTGTGAGGCAATTTTTCCTATAAAAATAGAGATTAAGTCCTTGAGAGTAGTCATGGAAGCTAAAATAACTGAGAATGAATGGGCATAAAAGAGATATGATCATCTCGTATCTCTAAATAAGAAAAGGATAGATGCTTTATTCCATACTCAGATATATCAAAGAAGGATAGCAAGGACATTCAATAAGAAGGTTAAGCCTAGGAAGATCAAAGTTGGAGATATGGTGCTGAAACAATCTAGAGTCATGGTGTTTCGATCCGAGAGGTAAATTTAGACCGAATTGGGAAGGACCTTACTTAGTCAAATTGGTCCTACCTAAAGGAGCTATTAAGATATCAAATCTTGAAGGGACTGAGTTCATGGAACCTATTAATCTGGATCGCCTCAAGAAGTACTACCTGTAAAAAATATAAATAAAAGTAGAATAAAGAAAATAAAGCTCGCTGGCTAAAAAACCTGAAAAGGCTAGTCATGCAAAAGTTAGGACATTCCCACTGTTCAGAAAACCCATAAAAGGCTGACAGGCAAAAGTTAGGGAAATAAATAAAAAAGGAATGGTCTCGCTAATTAGAAAACTCACAAAGGGCTAGTCAGGCAAAAATTAGGAAAATAAAATTTGAGCAAAAAATATTTAGTTAGAAAATCCATGAGGACTAGCTGATAATAGGAGTTATGTCATATGATGTATTAAATGTACTCATTTTAGTCCTAATTAATGAATGAAATTGAAATTGACGTTTTTTTAAACTTTGCATGTCCTTCTTTATTATAAAGTATAAGTACTTGAAGGGAAAACAAAACATAAGAAATCCTAAGACTAGCTCTATGAGACCATTCTATCTAGTGATGTCTTTGTTTCTTCCTTTGCGACTCATCATACAAAGCTTGAGTTCTCTTGTACCTAGCAAACCCTGGTGGTTCTATCTTTTGGATAACAATCCAAGTTTTATAATCATCATCAATATTCACATCAGCATCCATGTGTATGTTCCGTTCAAGAGCTCTATAAGGCTACAAGCTCCTAATCTTATCTAGAGAATCTTGTCTTGAAGGAAAGCCTTCAAAGTCAGCTAGGACAGTAATAATGAACTGAGGGCCATCCATACTGATGGTAAAGGTGAAAAGGGGTAAGAAAGGTAGAGAAGTGTAGCCCTGGAATAGGAACACAGTGATTATATAGCTCAATAGTCATGAACTTCAATCTCCACCAAGGGCAGACCCACATGATCTCAGCATCTAAAATCTTCTTTAAATAGTCAACCCATTGGTCCATAGAACATTTGTCCTTCATTTTTAAGGGATGAGATTATAGCTGATGAGGTTGATAAGTCAAAGGATTGAGGGGTACATTAAGCAAGCTCAGCTTTTCCTGTAACCAAATCTAAAAAAAAGGTACAACAATATTAAAATAAAAGCTCACTAAGTTGAAAACCCAAAAGGGTGGCTTAGGCAAAAGTTAGGGCAAGCCTGCTAAGCTGAAAACCTGAAAGGGTGGCTTAAGCAAAAATTAAGGCAAAGTAAAATAAATAAAAGTTTTGGTTGCATACCTGAAGAAGAAGTAAACTGCCTCAAAAATGGTTATGAGTCTTGAAACTATCTAGCCCAATGATGCTCTCAGCAAGGATAACTAGCATAGGGTTAGCTCCAAGCTCCACCTATTCGAAAATACTGACAATGCGTGTATTGGCATCACCATGATGAAAAAAACTAGCAAAAATTGAGCATATATGCAAAAAGAAACTGTTCTAGTCCAAGAAGTAGTGTTCTTGTCCCGAGTCCCACAGATGGTGATTAGAGAAGAAAGATTGATGGCCCCAAAGTTATGTGCATACACGTAAATATCCTCTAGGGGCAAATTAAAGAATGTAACCAATCTGCCAGGAAATTGGATCTATAAATTAGGAAGGGCTATTATAGCAGTCGAGTCTAATGTGCATCCTAGAATAGCAGCAAACTCTTTAATCATTGGATAAAGCTCTTGCCCATTAAACTTGAATACATGGTCCTTGACATCCCGAAAGGTTAGCAGCAGCATGTAGGAGATTGTTATCGATAGTCAGGTGCTGAAGAGATTTTAGGGATTTGATGTGGAAAGGTTGAAGCTTATTCCAGTCATCACCATGAGACTTCTAAGAAATTTCTTAATTGTTTGGAGAGATGCTTGAGTCATGATGAGGGTGTAGAGAATGAAGGAGAATGCCCCTTATATGGTTTTATATAGGGAAAGAAGATGAGTTTATGTGGGAAAAGAATTCTTTGAAAAGGATTAATGGATAATTAAAAAGGATAATGTTCATTAACTATCTTTTTTTTAATTAGTTATTTATTAAGGATTAAAAAAAAGAGGAAAAAAAATTCATTAAGATGCAAACATTGTTTCAGTTCTATCTAACAGTGTTCGAGATAGTGCAGGAATAAAAAATAGCAGTACAATAGAGAATAGTCAGATACAGACACGCAGAAAGTCAGGAATACAAAAACTTTAAATCACTCATCTCGAGCTCTAGTATCAGGCCATGGGCTCCATCCTCTGGTAGGGTCATCATTAAGATAAGTGTTTGGAGGTCTGGTAAATGAAGTCCCAACGTTGTACGAATCAAAGCCCAAGTCTACAAGCTGCTAACGAAGCATCTCGTTCTCCCACTCTAGACCATTGGAATAGCTTTGCATACATAGAAAACATCAAATCATATGCATTTCATGCATAGCATGCATACATTTTGCATTTTTCTCAGTATAGACACTTACCTGCCAACTGTCTATAACCTACATCGTAAATAATCTCTGAGACGAGGCAAGTCCGTATAGATACTCTGCCTATGTCCGAGGAACCTATTTGTAAAATTTTTACTAATATCAATGTCAAGTGTACATATCCATATAAGAAATAAATCAAACATACTCACATAAGAAGCATCTGGCAGACAAAATCTAGGAAGCTAAGCATCACTGAATTGCATTTGTTGCTCAACTAGAGCCTGAACAGTAGGAGCCCGGTAGAACATAGACTTGTATGGAAGAGAGACATCACCAAGCGTGAGCACCGACAAAGGCCCTATCACGGCTAGTCCTATCATGGTGAGGACTAGGCCTAGACTCAAATCACTCAGTCTCAGGGCCGGTCTCAGGATCAGGAATAGTCTAAGTCTCTTGAACAGTCTCAGTCTCAACCTTCTCTGCTTCAATAGCAAGAGAGCAGATTTCCTCAAAGTGAAAAAAAAGAGTTATTCATAAATTCTAGAAAGATAATTGAAACTATTAGGGTATACCTCAACATCACCAATGGGAATCTCCTCTAAAAGGTTCTCCTAGATATATTATAGATAATGGTGGGATCACTCAAGCAAAGTCGAAGCATCATGCCCCTGCAGTGTGTCCCTCAGCTCTGATCCAGCAAGATCATAACTCCATAGCATAAAAGCAGGAATATTAAAAGGGACAAGTAGCCTAGTAGGTCCTGCAAACCAGCGATATACTCACTCTCCAAGATACCACAACTTGTAACCATATCCAGGAAGTAGAATCCTCAGTGTCTCTAGCCTCGCTGCACCAGCTATGAAGTCATATCGTTGGAAATCATCGGCACCTTCCAACCAACCAGGATCAACCTACAGATTTTCATTTTCAGTAGCTAAATTAAGTTTCACTAACTAATAGTAATTATTTTATTATTTTTCTTACCAAGTTCCATTCTAGAGTGTTTAGATGGTCACGGTATGTCTGAAGTGTGTTCCTAATACTGGCAAGGCGAGATGAACCCCATCTCTGCATTAAAGACAGACTCCTATTTAGGCTAACAGCACCAAAACCTTGAACCAACCCAATCTCAATACTCCAGACCTGAGAAAGAAAAAGAGTTAGTAAAATTAGAAGAGGGATTAGGAAATATGCAAAATTAAAGGCAAAATAAGAACATACATGTAATGCATGCCAAAAGCCATACATGGTCACTGCACCTCTGCAAACAGTGTTGAGTATGTAGTAGAGATAAGAAAGTGCTGCAGATCCCCAATCAACAGTAACGACCTAGTCTAAGTCATGCATGGGGCCCAAAAGAGCAATGCTCACCTCATGACCAGTCTCACAGAAAAGAGTAATGCCTAGCAAGATGAGGAGGAAACATCTCGCCTTATGAGCAATCTTGTGAGGAGTAGTAGTGGGTAGACGTCTGAAGCCCGCAATCAGAGAGGAAAGAACTACGTTCTTACAATTCTTCCACATTGGAACAAATCCAATCAAATCATGCATAAACTGACTCCTTCTCCCCTCAGAAAGGTTACAGTAGCAGATGTCAAAGGGTACAGGAGTCCCTCTAAATGCGATACTAATAATAGCAGAGAAACTCATAGGTGTTATCTTTAACTCGCCTAGACGGGTATGGAAGGTATGAGTGGTGTTCATCCACCTCTCAATTAGTGCAAATAAGGAATAATGATATGATCTACCTCGAGCAGTCGGGAGAGAGCAGCAATGAAATGTTTGAAGCTAGAGGCCTAGATGATCTGCATCATATTCTCTAGCAAACAATGGAACAACTCTTGAGCCAAGTGGAAGCATCGCTCGAATTTCAATGGTTTCTAAATAAAATTTAGAAAACCAAAATCATTCTCTACACTGCTTTTATCTATTAATGTATTTGTTCATTTATGTGTAAAATAAATAATGATAATAATAATAATAATAATAATAATAATAAATAAATTTTGAAAATTGGATTGCAGATTGGAAAACTAGAATTTTGATCGAAATTATGGATTTCTGATCGAAAAATTCGTAATGTCGATTGGAATTATGGATTTCTGATCAAAAATCCACAATTCTGACCAGAATTCTAGATTTTCGATTGGAAATCCAGTTTTTTGGTCGGCAATCTAAAAATCGATTGGTCATGCACGTAATTCGATGGCTCCCAACTATTTTTCAATGTTTAATTTGAATTTTTTCTTACATATCCCAGTTATTTTTTAAATTTAATTTAGTTAGCATGCATTTAAATTTTACACTATAAAATTTAATCAGTACAATTATTTATTTGAATTAATCTTGCAGAATGAAGCAAAAGGGACAGAAAAAATACCTCATTGCCAGTCTGTGAAGACCTGTGAAGATTTTAAACGGGTCAAAGGATGATACCACCTTCTCGTAGTCCAAGTTTATTCTGTGAAAAACGTGGACTCAAAATAATTGGATCTGCTTGCATGGCTACTCTCCTACGTGGCCCAAGTTATAGGTGGACCATCAGATCAAATGGATGGAAAATCGAATGACAAATGGTCAAGAAATCAAGAAAAGAAAAATCAAAATCAATTGGAAAAAAAAAAAGAAAAACAATAGGAAAAGAATAAGAAGTGATCGACAAAAGGAATGGGAAGGATATATAAAATCAAAAATATCCATTTTAATCCTTCTAATTTACTTACATTTTTATCTATCATTTCTTTCTTGCAATTTGGTATATAATTGCATTTGAATTAGGAACATGTTCCTAATTAAATCATGACATTCATCAAATTAATAATTCATTGAATTATTAAAACTGCATAATCAATATGTGATTCTAAATTTTTTTTCAAGTACAGAATACAGAACAAGATTATAGAATTATTATTTTTATTTTTTTGCATTTTACATGCATCAATTCAATCAAAGGATTCATAATGCTGCACAGTAGCTATGATATGAATTTTAAATTATTACGTTATGTGCTGCACGTAGTCATAACTTTCATTATGTTATCTGCTGCATAGCAGTTATGACATAAACTTTCAATTTCATTAGTGTTAGACGTTCTATGGGAATGATAGCAGATTTTGAATTCAACATCACTAGACGTCCCACAAGGAATATAGTGTATATCATTAGACGTCCCATATGGAATATAAAAAAATTCATTAGTACTAGACGTTCCATAAAAACTATAGCAAGTTTTCAATTCAACATCACTAGATGTCCCATAGGGAATATAGTGTACATCTTTAGACATCCTATAGGGAATATAACGAAATTCATCATTGCTAGACATTCCATAGGAACTATAGCAAATTTTCAATTCAACATCACTAGACGTCCCACAAGGAATATAGTGTACATCGTTAGACATCCCACAGGGAATATAATGAAATTCATCATTATTAGACGTTCCACAGGAACTATAGCAAGTTTTCAATTTCTCATCGCTAAACATCCCACAGGGAATATAGTGAAACTCATTTGCACAAAGTCCACTAGATGTTCAACAGGAAATATAGTGAGACTTGTCAAACATTACACCTAGTTCAGCAATTTGGGCATCAATCTATCATTTAGGATACAATCAAGTTTCCTAATTTCTTTCTTTCAAAATTATGTGCTTCTATTGCTTTGCTGCAATTTGTCAAGCAAACAGCAATAAAGGGGGGCAACTGTAAGCACCCAATTTCGAGATGCAATTGTGCACAATTGCGACGTAAGCCCCTATGATGAAATTCATTCAAAAATTGAACTTGGTTGTCGATTTTCTAGACTTTAGGGACTAAATTGCAATATTTTTTAGGATTTAATTACAAAGAAGTCAATTTTTCAGAGGTCTTCTAGTAATTAAAAGTTAAAAAAAATATAATAATAATAATAACAACAACAATAACAACAACAACAACAACAACAATAATAATAATAATAATAATAATTTTTAGGGTCGGCATTGCACAATGCCGACATATAACAAGTCCTGTTTTTTTCAATTTTTGATGTATTTTTTTCATTTTTTCATCTATTTTTTAGTGTTTTGATTAGTTAAAACTTGAATTTTATTATTATTTTTATCTAAAAAAGATTTTGACATATTCAAAACATGTAAATAACTTTTAAAAATCAAATTCTTATTAGTCTGTTTTAAGGAGATAATTTTGTTCCTCTAAAGAGGAAGTCAGTACGCACAGACTCTGCTTTAAAAAGCAAAGAGTCTATGTGCATGGGAGAGGATTTTTTTAGGACTCACAGATAGATAAAGAGCTTTTTACACACAGAGACTGAGAGAAAAAACCTAGAAACTTTAAAAATTTAGACGTCAAAAATACCTCGCACACACCCTTGTCTTTCAAAAAATGATAATTTTGGATACTGTCAGTGTCTTTGAAAGCAATAAAATCCTAGTCCATAATCAAAAATACTTCAATTTCAATGGTGAAAATTCTAGTCTAAAAGGCTAAAAAGGGCATTTGCACAGCATCTATGATCATCACGGTGTTTTTTTCTTTCCTTAATGATTTTTATTTTATTTTTTGTTATTGATTTGAGTATTAAATTTCACTAATCTAATTTTTTTGTGTTTTTTTTTGTTTTGATGTTCGATTGTGGATTGAGGAGGATACTGCTTGTGTTCAAATAAACAGAAGATCCATGGAATGCCATGAAATAATCTGTATTATTTTTCAGTAGATATTAGGGTTTTAATTTTTATTTTGTATTTATATGTTCTGTGTATTTATTTTAATTCATGGGTGTATAATTGTTTACTTCTAGTTTTTGTATGTAGTTTGTAATAGCCCCAGTAGTGGGAATAGTGACAGATTTAATTTTCTGTGTTTAAAATTAATTAGTAATTAGGTTTAATCTGGGAAAACCCCAAATTAAAATCAATGGTGGCAGTAGCTTAAATTAGGGTTTGCTTGTAATTAATTTAGGGTTTCTAGAAAATCACTATAATGTTTGTTTGATCCATTTTTTCTGTTTTATTTGTTTTGGACTTGTTTTTTTATGTTCTTTATCCTTTTGGGCCCCAAGCCCACGTCTAGGTCTAACTCACTTAGTAAATAGGCTTAAAAAATGATTTAGGACTTTAAATAATTAAAATTAATTTAGACCCATTAGGTTAATTAGATTTTAAATCCACTTAGTTAATTAAAACTTGTTTAGACTTAGCTCAGCCCACTTAATTTCATTTCTTTTAAAATGAATAGACCTAGGCCCACATTTCACTAAAAACAAAACCAAGTTAGACTTTAGCCCATTAATTTAACTTTCCTTATAAATTAAATGGACTTAAACCCATTTTCTAGACAAAGTAAAAGAAATAGATCTAGGCTCACTAATTAATAAAAATGTAGGCCCACCTTTAGTCCATTTCTCACTTGTAAATAAAAAATGTAAATCTAGCTAACTTTTTAAAATTAACATAGTTTAGACTTAGGGAAAACGTGATCTTTAGTGCATTTTTTATGTGTAATTTTATTGACTAGATGCCTAGGGTTAAATTGATGTCAAATACGGTTTAAATAAAATTGCATGTAATTAGAGGATGAAATAATCATTTATAAAATTATTCTAAATGAACACGAGACTAAGAGAAGTTAGTATTCCGTTCCTAGAATCTTCTGGTTGTAGTGCTAACTTTCTTTTAAAGAATCGAGTACCACCAATCAAATTGTCCCAGTTATTACTCTGGGTGGCAACTCCGCTTCTCCACGCTATGACTTGTGACATAGTAGTGTGTTCCCAAAAGACTTGAGCCTAAACAGTGTCACGATTGTTAAAATCTTAGACGTACGCTAAACCCCGCCATCTACACACATGATTTTATTTTTTATTTTATCATTATTTTTTAAAAATCAAATTATGTGATCAAAAAATCATTTTAAAATTCAACAATGATTTATCATATAAAAAGTATTAATAAATTCAACGAATAGAGGTAAAATCAATTTACATGTAATTTAGATAAAATATATCCCAACAAATACTTTAATTAAATTATAATGCAAAAAGTCCATTTAATAAAAAAAAAACATATAGCACTTATTTTTCTATTATTAATATGTTCTAACACTTGTCTTAAAAATTAAAATTACAACAATTTTTTTATATGATGAATTTTCATTAAATTTTTATAATATATGGTTTTAATCAGGTAATCTGATTTTTATATTATTTTTTAGAAACATTATGATAAGAAAAATAAAAAAAATGTGTATGATATTAAAAATTGTTCATAAAAAGTGAAATAAAAAACAAAAAATGAAAAAAGATTGCAATTCTTTATAATTGGTGCAAGTTTTATAATTGACCAAACAATTTAAAAAATAAAGAATTCTTATAAAAAAATAATTGACTATGCTAATTTTTTTAATGCAAAAAAATGATGTAAGTTCAAGTACCAGTAGTTTTATATTAAACAGTACATTTAGATTAAAAAAATAGAAAGAGTATAATTTAGGAATAGTAATTAATGAAAAAATAAACATTCTAAACAAAAGGATAATTATGTAATCTAAAATTTCAAAAAATTAAAGGAGTGCAAAAAATAAATGGATGGAGGAAAAAAATCTCCACTTTTTTTTTCCTTTTGTTTCCTTTTACTTGATAAAACATGGAAAACGCCAATGTCAACTTCTAACATGATTAATGAAGAAAACAATTAAATCTTGGAATTTGACATTGATTATATAGAGCATTTATATACGACAAAGCTCTATTTTAGTTCTGCAATTATTTTGTATTTGGTGACAAATTGGGCCACCAAATTAAGGTTATCAAAAACGTTTCCTTGCTACGGAGATTTTCGCGCTCTTGTTGAGAGAATGTTATTATTCAGCTTATTTTAAAATATTTTAATTCATCCTAGTGTATGCTTAATTATTTAGAGAACTTTATAGTTTTTATAATCTTATCTGAATTGACATAAATTAGTTAGAGTTTAGTGCACTTTAAATATTAGTGATTTAGACCACAAAAAAAAAAAAAAAGCTATTTATCATTGAGGTAAAAGTTTAGTGTTCATCTCTTTTCAAAGACATTATGCGATATAAAGTTTAAATCTTACCATCATTAAGAGGGCATTTAGATTACTTTTTGAGGTAGTTGATTATCACGACCCAAACTCAAAGGGCACGTGACCGGCACTAGGGAATGGAAAAGTGAGAAGCTTCCAAAATCCGTAGTAAGCCTTAAAAAAAATTTCACAATAAAATTAAATCAATTTAAAATTCTAACAAAAAATCATGCAAAGTTTCCTCAATATCGAAAACAAACCCAAAACTTGTAAATCAAGAAATGCACTTCCAAAATATTCCTCCATCAATACTATATCCCAACAACTCCAGTAATCCATCACAAATATCACTCTCCAATACAAAATGTATGCTCAGCACATTTATCAACATAATAATACATAAATCCAATTTTAAGCTAATCAAATGCAAATACATTTATGATGGTTGTCCTTATGCAATGGTGTTGTGGTCTGCCATTGGTCATTTTTTTGGTTTAAAGTTTTAGCTTCATCATGCTTCACCTCTTTTGCTTTTTAATTGTATATGTGATGTTCACTTAAGCACTCAAATTAAGTCACTTTTCATTACTGCAGTGGTTTCAGTTTTTTGTCTATCTGGGATGCTAAAAACAAAGCTATCTTTGATAATGATTTGGTTTCAATTTTTCAATCCATTCGCTCAGTTTTAAGACTAGTACGTGAGTGTGATACTTTCAAAATTGGTTCAGTCAGTGGCTCACAATCTGAACTGCTTGCATTGCATCAACTAGGTATTTCTTCCATTCCTCAAATTGCTCCCTCTATTGTTACGGTTCATTGGCAATTGCCCTTATTTGGTGTTTTGAAAGTTAATATCGATGGTTCTAGTTTGTGGTCACCTGGCAAGCTTGGTGGAGGTGGCATTTTCAAAAATAGCCTTGGTTTGGTTAAAGGTTGTTTTGCTATTCCATTAGGTAGCGGATTTGCTTTTAAGGCAAAACTTAGCTCGGCTATTTATGCCATTGATAAAGCATGAGATTTGGATTGGCATGATCTTTGGCTTAAAAGTGATTCTTCTTATGTGGTTCATCATTTTTTATCTTCTTTAATTAATGTCCCTTGGCATTTTCTTAAGGATTGGTCCAAACATCTTTATTAGGTTTCTCTTATGCGTTTTCATGTCTCTCACATTTTTAGGGAAGGAAATATGGATATCGATCGTTTGGCTCATGAAGGCACTTCTATTGATAAGGGAAGATGGTGGCATAATGCTTCTATTTTTTGTAATGGTTTCTTATCTTATGGCTTTGATCATGAGCAGTATAGATTTTGTTAATTCTTCATATTAGTTTTGTTTTATTTTTAGCTTTTAATAATATTTTTGGAGATTTCTTGTGATGAAGGGTGCTAAAAGGGTGTCAGCCTAGCTAAGATGCTTTGGTGCACCTCTAAAGCTTTCTCTAAGCTTTATTCAAAAAAAGATACAAATACATTTATCAAATGTTCAATTACTATTGCGAATATAAACAATAAATATTAACATGACATACATAAAGTAGTCGGGGAAGAATAAGTTTGGTGCATACAAGTGTAACTAACTGTAGAGACCGAGATCTTGGAAAAAATAATTAAGGGGAGTCATACCTCACTGAGTAAGGTAAAATAAGGAAATGCATTTTGTTTTAAAATCCTTCTTTATTAAAAGATTTTATGGAAATATAATAAAATATATATAACTTATATTTAAAACCATTATTTTTCCAAAATCATCTTTATAAATCTTAAAGAGTATCATAAACTCTCATAATACCTTTGAAATAGAAATAACATTTCATTAAAATATTCTTTTAAGTGGAAAATCATGGTATAACCCTAAACCACAAATTTAGTAGCCACTTGGCTCTCTTTATCCAAATGATTATCGGTTTCCAAAAGCTAAGCATCCACCGAGCTACCAGTCGTAATCAGTCACTTATTCTAATACTTACCGGTGGTTCCTGTAACCTCAAACACTATGCCTCACTTGCCATTAGGCTTTCTTGAGTCCAAATAATATTTCTCTTTTCCAATTAGGCAGTGGATCGACCCCAAGACCCTGAAAGGTCAACCAAACTACCAGAGTCTCACTACCGACATGACTAGCCTCGAGACCTTGAAATGTCAACCGAGCTACCACAGTCACGCTACTGATATGATTGGCCCCGAGACCCTGAAAGATCAATCGAGCTGCCACAGCCATACCTTTCTCTATTTAAAGAATTTTAATAAATCATTTTAATCATATGTCTAATATCAAATAATATCATATCAACTCAAAATTCATATTCTATCCATCTAACGTATTGGTGTGTACACAGTTCTAGTATAGCCCACTAGGTAGCATGTTCTACCAGTCTTTTTCCAAAAATATTTATAAATATATATAAATGTAGAAGAAATATGGTAATTAGAAATGAAAGTACTCTCAATTTCACATCATATCCTTATAATAAAAATCATAATAACAAATAATTGAATTAAAGCATCAATAATCATCATAATAAAATAATAAGGGACAAATAACATTGAATATAATAAAAATATAATCAACATATTAAAATATCAAAATCAACCTTTTCAATACTCACATATTGGAAATATAAATTTTTAAATTGAATACTCTTTTTAAATATAATAATTTAACATTATAAATATTTCAATATTAAAATATAAATTCTTTAATTTAATTTTTTCCTTTTTAAATATATTCAATCAATTTATACTTTATGTGTAAATCCAACACACATTTCAAATATTGACTTATAAATGGAGCAAGTAGACTGACGTGTCCTGGTCCACCTATTTCTCGATACCTCTACTTTGGTACTCTCTATAGTTAATAATATTTATTTAAAATATGTTTATGCATATCAAATAAAATTCATAAAAATTCTCTAGATTTTTGAAAAATGATAAAAATTAATGAATTAATAAAATAGACTTGGAAATATCCTAAATATGACCTTTGAGACTAAAAGAATTTATTTCTAACGATATAAGCTATTTAAATGGAACTTAATAAATTTCCACTAAAACACTTTCGGAATTTATTTCTCAAAATCCGCAAGGAATTGGACTTTGGTTCAGTTATGAAAATTGATCAAAATAATTTATTCTAATTAATAAAAATAATTTCATAATTTTCTAGACCAGTTCCAATTTCATTGTATTTTGGGTGGGATCCGCAATATCCTCACCGGAAAAATGTGATATCTAAAAAAAACCGGATACACCAAAACATTCCTAATAATTTATAGGATACAACCAAAGCTTCAAACAATTCAAAATAAGCAGTGAATAAATGAAATGAAGAATAAATCAAAATTACATAAAAATATTCGCCAAATATTCCACGGGTGGAGTTCGGATGCACAGATGGTGGCTACGGACTCCTGGTAATGTGAGGAACGTAAAGGAAGCAATAGTGTTGCTTGAAACCTATCAAAACATTATAGATCAGAGAAATTAGGCCAACTAAATAATGACAATTATGCACTAATTTGAGTAATTTCTTGAAAAATGAACACCACCAAAAGGAAGAGGATGTTGAGATGAATCGGGTTATTACACTGATACAGGTTTTTTCTCAATCAACTACAATTTTGGTGTTTGATAAAATTCTAAAATCGTAGCTAATAGCTGATTTCATTCAAAACAGCTACTGATTTGAAAAGTTCCATTTTGAAGTTTTTTCACATCAACTGATAGCTTATTTGAATTTATTTTTTCTTTAAACTATTTTACCCTTATTTAAAAATAACTAATAACAAATAATTTTATTTAAATTAAAATTAAATGTATCAAATTAATTTTATTATAGTTCATAATTAAATAAATATTTTAAATTATAATTAATAATTAAATAATTATTATATTTATAACTATAATTATTTTTAAAAATTATACAATAATAATTCTATTTTTAAATAATTTTTAATATTATATAAATTAAAGACAATAAATTATATATATATATTTGCATAACTACAAAAATATTATAAGTATATGAAATTATATTAACAAATAAATAATAGCTTAATAGTCATTTCACATATAAATAATATAAACTAACAAAATTTTATCAAACACTTCATATTTATTAGTTATCCATTATCAGCTATCAGCTGCTATAAACAATTAAATCAAACATGACCTAATTAGTAAAATTAATTTTCACCTAATTTAAAAGGGATTATCCTTATTATTCATTCTGGTATACCTAAATCCTATCACCTCTTATTAATAGAAAATATAGGCTATACTCCTTTTGATACGTGTGTATATATATATATATATATATATAATAATAATAATAATAATTTACATAACTATAAAAATATTATAAATATATGAAATTATATTAACAAATAAATAATACGCTTAATAGTCATTTCACATATAAATAGCAAAAACTAACAAAACTTCACCAAACACTTCATATATATATATATAATAATAATAACAATAATAATAATTTACATAACTATAAAAATATTATAAATATACGAAATTATATTAACAAATAAATAATACGCTTAATAGTCATTTCACATATAAATAGCAAAAACTAATAAAATTTCATCAAACACTTCATATTTATTAGCTATCCATTATCAGTTATCAGCTGTTGTAAACAATTAAATCAAATAAGTCCTAATTAGTAAAATTAATTTTCACCTAATTTAAAAGAGATTATCCTTATTATTCATTCTGGTAATACCTAAATCCTATCACCTCTTATTAATATAAAATATAGGCTATACTCCTTTTGATACGAGTCAAAGGGATAGACTCCTAAAATTGATTTCCATATAAAAAAACACGTCCAACATAAGCACCTTCTTTAAATTCTATTCTAATGAACTGAAACCAAATCAAGCAAAATTAATTGAATCTTGTTCTAACCAAATTTTATCATTCATTCAATTCAAAAAAAAAAAAATTATGGTTCATCAAAATCAAGAAATTGTAAATGACTTGGTAGAGCAACTGGAATTTGATAAAGCAGAAGTATGCACATGGTATCACTTTCAAATAATTTTTACAAATTTATTGGTAGGTAAAAATGTACTTAAAAAATGATAAAATATAATTAATGCTTTGCTATAATTAATTACCTTCAAAACGTTGAAGGGTTTGTAGTGGTCCAGCAATATCATTCAAAGGTTGATATACACCGTCAAGGTCACTTTCACCCTGTGTGTGTGTGTTTTTTTTTTTCCCAATGATGAACAAATTTTCTCTATAGACCTTGATTAATTATCAAATGTAAGAATTGCTATTTTAAGGTAGGTTTGTTTTACCATTAATTAAAAAAACAGAGAGAAATACTTTTAGTAATTTATAGTGATTGAAATTATCATTTTAATTAATTAAATCTTAATTTGAGATGGAAAGGGATTCATAGATCCTTGAAACTTACATTTTATCATATATTTTTTTTCCTTTAGACCATGACCAAAACACCATTCTTTAATTCTGATTTTTTTTAGCTACTTCTTTATACTTTTGAATTCAAATTGATCCAATGTTCCAATGGCTTGAAATGAAGACTCCTTTAGAAGTGCATTATTGCATTTCTTTTTCCCTTTCTACATAAGCAAATGGAATTCCATCACTTGGGACAAAAAATAATTTCTTTGATTCATTAAAATGTCTCCATCTTTCCTTCTCAACCATGGTTTTTGCTCACATTAATTTTCCTTAAAGCCTTTTCAATTAATATCCGTTAAAGAAATGTCTACTCAATCATGTCTACTTATTTTCATTAATTATAGGGGAGAAAGTGGTGAGCAATTTGGCTAGAAATGTAGCGATCATATCGTGTTTTGTTGGACTAATTCTGAGTCAAAGCTACACTACAAGTTTATCTAGCTTCTTAACAGTTCAACAGCTCCAACCAAGTGTTAGCACCATACATGAGCTCATTAAAAAGGGAGAACGTGTAGACACTACTAAAAGGGTTCTTTTATTCAGGCAACATTGACAAGCCTGGGTTTTGATGAATCCAAATTAGTACCATACAAATCTATTGAGGAATTTGATGAGCTTTTGTCAAAAGGAAGTAAAAATGGAGGGTTCGCTGCTACTTTTGAAGGACCAACTAGTAGAAAATAGTAGTAGAAAATGAGATTGGTAAGGTCCCAGATCATAGAGTGGATAACCAAGTGATACAGGAAACTCTTCCAACTACTACAAATCTAGAGGTCCCTACGGAGCCTACTAAATGGCAATGACACAGCCTGACCCCTGACGTAGCAGAACATGACAATATCATAGCAGTGCCCCTTAATGCCCCTCCTCAAGACAAAACTGATTCTATTGAAGGCAAATAAACTACGGACGAGATGAATTTGGAAGCTATCCATGGTCCTAATAACGCTCTGGATGGGGCCACTTCTTAGGTAGATATAGCTGAATTAGAGGAGCAATATTGGACTTCGGTCAGAGGTAGAAAATCTCAAAAAAAATAATCAGCTAAGTACAAGGTTATTCTTTCTAAAAGGGTGCCTAAAAAACCTTAAAAATTTGAATTAATGAAGATATTCTTTTAAAATTGTGAAGGCTTGGGTAATGCTAATACCCAACGCACTCTTTTCAATTTTTGCCATACATATAATCCAGATGTTGTTTGTTTAGTTAAACTAGTACTGGCATTTTCTTCAATTCCATCCTCATTTTGGGACTGTTTGGATCTTCATCTAATTGCTTCAAATGATAAGCCACTTCCAACTATCTGGCTTTTGGGGAAAAAGGGCCTGCCCACCCCTTCTTCAATTTGGTTTCATGAACAACACATTACCATCGATATTCATTTTGCTAATGTTTTGCATGGACTCTCATTTGTTTATGGTAGTGTATAGAGTACTCGTCCCATGCATTTATGGGCTAATATCTACATTCTTTCTTTGAATTTTTCTGGTAGCAGATGTGTAATTAGTGATTTTAGAGTTACACTTGGTGCACATGAGAAAACAGGAAGGACTCCAGCTTCAAGTCCTTGTCGTGATCTTTGCACTTTCATGGATGACTGCCTCTTATATGAGATTCCATCGTGTGGCGATAAATACACATAGTCCAATGGCAGACATGGCTCTCATCTCATGGAGTGTAGATTAGATAGAACTTTAGCTAATATGGATTTCTTTTCCTCCTAGAAGGAAATTTTTTATGTTGTCCTTCCCCGTCATCACTCTGATCATCATCCTTTGCTCCTTCGATGTGTTGTGGTTGATAGAGCCATTTCTAGGTTTCGTTTTCAAGTTATGTGGTAATACATCTTTGAGAGATTTAATTTTAGAAAATTAGACTATACCCATTAATCCGAATCATCCCATGCAAACTCTTAGTGCTAAATTGAAGCATCTTCATAGTGCTCTTTGAATTTGGAACAGGGATATCTTTGGAAATCTTGATGTTAATATTTCTCATGCAAATTCCTTGCTTCAAGAGATTCAGGATGAAATTTCTAGATCGGGTTTCACTGATTCACTGTATAATAAGGAAATCTAAGATCATGCTGAGTTGGATACTCTTCTTAAGCAGTAAGAGATATTTTATAAGGAATGGAATCGATCTAAGTGGCTTGCTATTAGGGATAAGAATACTTCATTCTTTCACCAAAAAAATTATTCAAAAGAAGTCTCATCATGGAATTCATCATCTTTGGATTAATGGAGTTATTACTAGCAATAAGGATGTTATTGAACAACATATTTTAAACTTATATCAAGACCTTTTTAAAGTGGATTATGGTATTTCTTCAAATATCAACTTCATCAAAGAGGTCATTCCATCTTCAGTTGATGTTGAAGATAATCTCTCTCTTACTCCCTATCCCTATCCGATGATATTAAGGCCACTGTTTTGAAGATGGATGCCTACAGTGCTCCAGGTTTGGATGGTTTCACTGGTATTTTTATAAAACATATTGGGATATTGTTGCCTCTGATGTTTATGCTGCTATGCAAAGTTTTTTTTCTTTAGGTATCATCATTATAGGTTTCAATTCTAGTCTCATGATTTTGATTCCTAAGGTTCTTGATTTAATTTCTATTGAGCAATGTAGGCCTATTATTCTGAGCAATTTTTATTTTAAAAATATAACAAAAATTATTATAGATCGTCTTGCTCCTATTACAGGAAGATTATCTCTCGATATCAATTCGGTTTATTTAAAGGGTGCCAAATTGTTGATTGTATTATTGGTCCTTCAGAGGGCATAAATTTACTTAATAAGGCTTGTTTTTGTGAGAATATGTCTTTGAAAATTGACCTCCATAAAGCCTTCGATACGATGGATTAGAATTTTATTCTAGATATTTTATAAGCTTTTAGATTTTCTTTGCATTTTCGTAATTGGATTCTCTCTTAGTTTGGTTTTTCTCACCTTTCAATTGTCATGAATGGTATTTCTCATGGTTATTTTTCTTGCTCCTGTAGCATCCGTCAAGGAGATCCTCTCGCCCCTCTACTTTTTTGTATTGGTGAAGATTTTTTTAAGTCATTTGCCATCGATCAATATGGACAAAGTGAGAATTGTCCCTATAAGTTATACTAGAAGCTCTGTTTTTTCCTACACACTTCTTGTATGCTGATGATATTCTCTTTTTTGGGTAAGCTTATGTTAAAAATATTCGTGCAATAATTTCAGTTTTTCATATTTATAGGTAGATGTCAGGTGATAATATTAATTGGATAAAATTTAAAATTTATTTTGGTGATAAAATTAATGAAAGCTGGATTGCAAAATTGACTCTTCTAGCAGGAATGAAAAGAGATCATATTCCTTTTGATTACTTGGGAGTCCTTTTGTTTGTTAGAGCTCCCAAAAAGAGATGGTTAAAACCCACTGCAGACAAAATTTTCTCTAATTCTCGAAATGGAAAAGGAAGGCTCTGTCAATGGCAAGGAGGCTTATTCTCATTCAATCAGTGATTACTAGTTCTCTTCTTCATTCATTTGCAGTTTACAAATAGTCTCAATTTCTTATCAGTTTTTTGGAGTGTAATATGAGGAACTTTTTATGGTTAGGTTCTATTGTTGAGAGGAAATTAATCTCTTTCCCTTGGAGGCTCTCTTGTCTTTTAACTAAAGAAGGCAATCTTGGTGTTAAGTAGCTGAATTTTTTAAATGATGTCATGCTTAGTAAAGCAACTTGAAAGTTCATTGCTTTTCCAACTTACCCCTTGACAATCCTTAGTCATCAATTTCTTCATCCTTTTGGCATCCCAAGGCTTTCTCTAATTCAATCTTCAGTGTGGAGCTCTTTTAAACAAATTTATGTGTTGATTCGATCAAATATTTTATGGTTTGTTACTTTCAATTGTTCCTTAAAATTTTGGATAGGAGAATGGATTATTCCTATTGTAGCTTTGCAGCTTGGTTTTACGGCTCAAGACCAATGCTTTTTAGTGGATTCGGTCTCCTCTTTTGTTGAGCAAAGTGTTTAGTTTCTATCCCATATCTCTAATGCTATTGTTAGAGATAATATTGTAATTGTTCGGTTTCTTCATGATGATACTAATTCTTGTGTTTAGACGAAGGGGCTCTTATTGTCCATAATCTGTATAATCACTTATGGATAGGCAAGCCTTTGTGCCCTTAGAGTTCTTTCATTTGGAAAGAATTCTTACCTCCTTCGAGATTTTTGATGAGTTGGCGACGGTTCTCAATTATCTTCCCACATAAGATAATTTATGTAAAAAAGGTATTCATTTTCCTTCACGTTATGTTCTTTGTCATCGACATGAAGAAAATAATGAGCACTTATTTATTAATTGCTTCTTTACGTCTGCCATTTGGAATGCTCTTTCTGTTCTTTTTGGCAAACATGTAAACATCTCAAGATCACTTTTTTATTTAATAATATCAGTCGCAAATCACTCTTTCAATTCCCAGATTTCATCTCTATGGCATTCCGCTATAGTGAATGGTATTTGGCTCATTTGGAAAGCTCGTAATACTTTCATTTTTTATGATAGTGTGCCTAACATTCATGTTAGTTTGTGAGCTCTTTGGTCCACTTTTAAAGAGACATATTTCTATAGATATAGAGTTATGCATAATACTATAGATGATCTTCGCATTTTAAGGCTTTTAAACATTAGAGGTATTGCTAGGAAAGCTCTATTTATCGTTGAAATTATTTGGTAGCCACCTCCCATTGGCTGGATTAAGTTGAACTCTGATGGTTTAGCCTTAGGATCTCCTGGTTTAGCACGCTATGGTGGGATTTTTAGGACTACCCGTGGTCTTTTGGGTGGTGCTTTTGCTTTTGGCATCACCTAGAATTATGCTTATATAGCCAATCTTCATGCTGCTATGGAAGCTATTCAAATTGCTTGGTTTTGTGGATGGCACATGCTTTGGCTTGAATGCAACTCCTCTTCTATAGTTCAATTGTTCCGTTCAAAGTCCACCAATGTTCCATGGGAAGTTAAGCTACTTTGGCATCAGTGTCTTCATTTTTCTTCGAAGATGGTCTTGTGGGTCTCCCATATCTTTAGAGAGGGTAATGTTGTTGCTAATTTATTAGCAAAGCATGGAACTACAACTACGTCTTTCTATTGGTGGGACTCTAGTCCAAAGTTTGCTAGCTCATTTATTTGTAATGATTTTAGTAGGAAAGCTACCTACAAGTTTGTTAGCTCTTTTATTTTTCTGACTTTTGTTACTTGGTGTTTCTTCTTTTTTTTAATATTATTTTAGACTTCAGAAATGTGATGCAAACGCTAAGAGTGTATCAACCTAGTTGAAATGTTTGGGTGCATTACTAATTTCTGCTCTCTAGCTTTTACTTAAAAATAAATAAACTATATAAGAGGGCTAAAATATTTTTAATGTCTGTTTCTCTATATATAAGACTATGTCTGCTCCTATTAGTGCTATTGGCACTCTTGTTGAGCATGGCATTATAGAGACCAATGTTTGATTCTTACACCTTTCAAAAATTCTAACACTAACATATTAACATACTAACCATTTCAACTGATTAAAAAAAAATTAAGACTTTATATGTAAAAATTACAATTTTTATCATTTGAATTAATAAATATCGTTATTTTATAGTAGCTTTGTCTTAGCATTAATTTTAAAAAAAAATATCTTTAGTAATTTATAGTGGTAGAGACCATGATTTTATTTAACTAATCTTTAGACATTGCAGGTGGAAATTAATGAATACATGAATCTTTGAAAGTTGAAACTGACATCTTACCGTGTATTATTCTTTACTAAGACCACGACTTCTTCTTTTGTTCATTTTTTCCTTATCATCATTTCATAGACCAATTCCTTGCCATTTTGTCAAAATTGGTCGTTCTTTTTATTTTCTTTATTTGTATTAGGTTATTTTGGTAGAATAATTTGTAGTTTATTTAGATCTATGATTAAAGTCCTATTTGTTATCCTTTGATAATTTTACTCTTTTATAGAGAAATTTTGGATTTAAAAGAAAAATTCTCTCTCTAGACTTATATACATGAAAAATAAGATATTATTTTCTCTGAGAAATTTCTTGATTTGATTTATTTATGTTGAAGATTTTTTTTTTGTTTATAAAATGGATTTTGCGGTATCTATTAATTTGCTGAAAATATTGGAGCACTTATCTTATCACCCAAAATTAAAGTCTCTCCATTAAGTTTTGGCTTCTTGATGTTTTCTTTTTAATTTTTCAGTGATGTATTTTATAAAAGTAAGACTATTTGCCATAGTTTGTGATTTTGTAATTTTTTGTATGGCAAAAATCTTGCTCTTCCTTGTATTTTGACCTATCAATTAATGTATTTTTTCTATTTGACCAAAAAAAACACCATGAATTATTTATGGTTGTTTCTGAATTCAAATTGGTCCAGTATTCACACAGGATTGCTTTTTCCCCAGTAAAACCTTTCCATCTCAAATTCGAGAACATTGATTTTGGAGCCACTTTCATTATTCGTAGAATATACGAATTCGTTACGATGAAAAATCTAAATATCTGGTCTTAGCTGGCCACTTGATGGATAGTCACTTTCATGTATATTGCTACGTAATAAACCAGTTAGGATTATAAAAAAAACATTAAAATTTTCAGAATAATTTGAAAATATAATTAATGTGTTCTATGTGAATTATAATATATAGTTTGATTTGGTCTTAATTCAATATAAAATATTTAAATTATATATTAATTAAGTAGCTTATCCGAGGGTTTCAGAATATACTCCCACAATTGGGGGAAAAGTCTCTTTTTTTTTTTAACTGGTAAAAAAAAAATTGTTGCAGGGATTTTTCTGTTGATTTTATGTATAAATTGTTAAAAGTCTGAAGAAAAAGTCCTTCAATGCAGATTTTCATTGTCTTCATCTTTTTTAGCAGATTTATTATATTAAAGTTTCTAAAAAATCTATCTAAAAGAATTTCAAGCGCTGAACGTTGTTACATGCAGCACTATGAGGGTGTAGCATATGGGCACTACTCTTGCAACACTAGAAATTACCTCTGTAGCTGCTAGCTTGAGAATTCTGTCATTTTTGGAATCCTTAAATGTGTACGTACTGCAGGGTCATGGAATTTCCTCGTTCCAATCTTATCGGATGTCCCCGAAAGGAACTGCATAGAATTTCCTTCTAATCCTTTAATTTTGTCTCCACTGCATGGAATTTTTTTTGTAATCCTTTTGTCTGTACTGTATGAAATTTCCTTGTAAATCATGGTCGTTGATTTTCTCCTATACACATAGACCTTTATAAGTAGGTTACTTTCTTCAGTTCATTTAACGTACAAATTAAAAGCTGAAACCCACTGCTCATTGGGGGCATCAAGATGAAAGCGAAAATGCAGAATTGTATTGTTTTCTCCTTCATTTTTTGCCTTGTTTGTGGGGGGATGGTGATGGTCGCAGAAAAAGAAAAATTGGGAGTTGATTTTTTTTTTTTTTTCAATAAGTTTAAAATAAAAAAAGTGAATAAATATAAAAATAATCTAGAAGATTGATAAGTTTAGACATAGAGGAAGGTGCAAATAACTTTTCACTGAAAAAATCAACATCCCAAGGCCAAGAAACATTAGAGAAGGCCAAAATACTACTCGTTAAAGCAATACATATTCGCTGAAAAATCATGGTGCCAAGGCCTAGTTGCCAGCTCAACTGGAAATTGTTTCAAAAATTTACAATTAATGTCATATCAATGTACTAATACATTGGAGAAGAACAGAATATTTTTTGTATACTTGGTAGAAGAATAAGACATAAAAGAAAAATTAGGGTTAATAATCTTCTTTGTATTACTTTATTAATATCAATTTCATAATTATTTTAATTATATTTAATTTTTTAATATAAATTTAAATATAATTTATTATAAATTGTTTGTAAAAATGTATTCAGTTATTTTTTTGTTTGCAAAAAATCTAATTTCATATCTTTGGTTTAAATAACAATTTTATAAAATATATTTTCAATAAATTTTATATTATATTTTATTATATATATTTAATATAAATTTTAGAATTACAACTAATATTTATTTGCTAAAAATATGCTTTTGTGGTACCAAATTTTTATCAAATAAGAGCAGCCAACTTGCAGCCAAGGTCACTAGGTCAATTGGGTCACTGGTCATTATTCAGTTAATTTCACCACAATTATCATTACGTCAAGAATTGCATCATTAAACTTTGATTATAGTACATGTACATTAGAAATACAAGTCTAATTAAACGGCCCTTTTCTTTACTTTACCAAAAAAGGATAAATTAAACTTTAAATCATGTGAAATCCAAAAAGCCAAATACCATGAAGAAATGGCAAGAATTATATTTTAAATTTTATATATATAATTTTTTTTAATTGTATTTTAACCTTTCTGGCATATATTATTGGTATATATATATTTAATAATTAGGAGGTTAAAGGAAAAATAGAAAAATTAACTAATAACATCACTTTATAATATTTAACTTCACTTTATAATATTTATCAACTGAACTGAATCGCTATTAGAATATAAATGGATGACATCATATATTTTATTTTGTTATGTTTAGTCTTTTAGAATTTTCAAGATAATATAATCGAGGTGAATCGTTCCAACATTGTATCGGACGTTCTGAAAGGGATGAATATTTCCTGATATTCTAAAAAGGAAAAAAAAAATCATACTTTTTAATTATCTGTCTATTTCGGAAATTAAGAAAGGAGAATTTTGACAAAAAAAAAAAAGAGAAAGGACAACGGTAGTGTGTCCATCCATGGGACACTAAACAACAAAAAGTTTTTATTTCAAATTACATTTTTATTCCCATTTGCTATATTATGTAGAATAAATTATATATTAATTCAAAACGACTAAAAATAATTGGACAATTAATTTAAATAATAAAAGTTAAAAACTTAAAATAAAATAAATGAACCTATCGTGTTATAATGTAAAGAATTTTGTATTATAACTAATTTATATTTTTGTAATTTTTAAATTATTTCAAGGATATTTTGAAAAAATATCGCTCATAACCACGTCTATCTTTTCCATTAAGAAATGTTCCAACGTCCATTCAGTTCAGCGAAGTTACCAACTAATTAACTTCTGCTTAATTTGACTTTGATCTTACAAGTCGACATTCATCACCTACATGAAGATTCTTAGCAACTGTACATATTCTTTTTTTTTTTAAACAACTAAGTATTTTCCATTAAAATAGATAAGGATTACAAACTGGAAGCTCATAAGCCAGACTGAAGCATACAAACCCATGATAAAAAAATTTTCTTGTACCCGGTTTTTATAAAAAAATCCTCTATAATATATTATATATGGCATTAAAAGAGGAAAAGCAGAATGCTACGCAGTGAACCAAATCAATAATGGCGAGGAAGTTAAACCCTTCAAAATGTGTTTTATGTTTCGTATTCTTTCATTGTGTATGTATATTTCTGTTTTTGGAAATGGCAATAGCTCAAACCATAGCGAAAGTAGGTGTGATTGTTTATGATTATGATGGTTGGGTTGGCAACATGTGGTTGAGTTGTATCAACATGTCACTCGTTGACTTCTATGCCAACCACGGTCACTACAAAACTAGGATGGTTCTTCACACTCGAAACTCCAATGGAGATGTCATTGGTGCAGCTGCAGCAGGTTCGTCCCTTCTTTCTTTCTTTCTTTCTTTCTTTCTTTTTAGCAATGTTTTATAGTCGCTTGTTTAAACATATGCATAGAATGGAGGCTCCGTTGAAGTTCATATATATACTTCCATTTTCATAACCTGGAATTAAAAAGTTGCTGAAAAGATTTCGAGTATTTGATTTTTCCAGTAAGAAAAAGAGCTGTTATATGCTAAAGGAGTATTCCAACCAACGCCTATTAATTTCGAACCATGGTGGCCTGAAGAGTTAGAATTCTTAAGTAAAACTTTAATTTCGAACTTCATGTGTGAAAAATTAGGCAGCGGAAAAATGTTACTCCTTCAGGAATTCATAACTATAAAATAGTTAGAAGTAATGTGATTATTGAATGGTAAGAGGCAAAAAAACTAGTAAGTCCAAAAATTTTTGAAAAAGTTTTACTGTTTATTTTTTCCTCTGGACTTTGAATATATATTTTTTTCTTTTTGGACTAGTTGAAACAATGAATTCTCCACTGCTAGGGGAGAGAGTAAAGGGGGACTCTGAGTATTTTTTAATTACTTATATCACTATAAAAAAAAAATACGATTATATATATATATATATAATGGTCGAAGTCCGAGTGTACAATCTCTGAACTCATGAAAAGGTGTAATTCTGCTGGTATTACCATTAATCCTTGCTGACTTTTGGTTAAGAGAAGTAGAAACGAAAATACTCTTGATTATTTTCTAATTTTCCTTCCTTAAACACAGCTTTGAACTTGGTAAAAAATGTGGAAGTACAGGCAATCATTGGACCAACAACATCAATGGAAGCGAACTTTGTTATTGAACTGGGAGAAAAAGCTCAAGTGCCCATTATATCATTTTCTGCATCTTCTCCTTCTCTTACTTCCTTAAGGAATCCTTACTTTTTTCAAGCTACCCAAAATGATAAAACACAAGTAAACGCAATAACTGCTATAGTTCAAGCCTTTGGTTGGAAACAAGCAGTGCCAATATATGTTGATAATGAATATGGAATTGGCATTATTCCTTACTTAATGGAAGCTTTGCAAGCAGTTGATACTCGTGTCAGCTACCAGAGTGCAATTTCCCCATCAGCCAGCGATGATCAAATCCTTAAGGAGCTTTTCAAGTTGATGACAATGCAAACTAGAGTTTTCATCGTGCACATGTTACCCTCTCTAGGCGCTCGGCTGTTCACGAAAGCAAAGGAGATTGGCATGATGAATGCAGGATACGTATGGATAATGACTGATGCGATGACCAACTTGTTAAGTTCATTGGATCGTTCAGTCATTGATTCGATGCAAGGAGCGTTAGGGGTTAAACCTTATGTTTTAGCAACAGAAGAGTTAGAATCATTTCGAGTCCGATGGAAAAAGAAATTTTATCAGGATCATCCCGACTTGGTAGATGCAGAGTTGAATGTTTATGGACTGTGGGCTTATGATGCTACAAGAGCATTAGCCATGGCTATTGAGGAAGCTGGGACAACAACCTTTAGCTTCCAAAAGCGAAATGTTTCTAGCAATCTAACTGATCTTGATAATTTGGGCATCTCTAGAAATGGTGCAGCACTTGTTCAAGCATTATCAAAAACTAGTTTCAAAGGTCTTGCAGGAGATTTTCTATTCGTTAATCAGCAGCTACAGAAAGCACCAGCTTTCCAAATTGTTAATGTGAATGATGCTGGAGCAAGAGGGATTGGATTTTGGACACCAGTAAATGGACTCGTTAAAAACTTGAAGTACACAGAAAAATCAACTTCTACTTTTAATAAATCCAATAATCTGGCAACCATTATATGGCCAGGAGATCCAACCATTGTTCCGAAAGGTTGGGAGGTTCCGACAAATGGGAAGAGAATGCAAATAGGGGTGCCGGTGAAGATTGGCTTCACTACATTGGTTAATGTCACAAGAGATCCTGCAACTAACATTACAAAAGTTACAGGATATTGCATAGATATTTTTGAAGCAGCGGTGAAGGAATTACCTTATGCTGTTGCCTATGATTATATCCCCTTCGCCAATGCTGAAGGAAAGGCTGCTGGAACTTACAACGATTTGGTCTATCAAGTCTTCTTAGGGGTAAAATCTAAATCTTTTTCTCTCTACTTCAATTTCTTTTTTAGTACTTCAGTAATAGTCAAGCTCATAACTTTCTATATTATGAGACAACCACTCGATAAAGTAGTTTGAATTTTTGTTCAATGCATATAGAAATATGATGCTGTGGTGGGAGATACAAGTATAATAGCGAACAGGACATTGTACGTAGACTTCACACTACCATTTACTGATTCTCATGTATCAATGCTTGTGCGTACGAAAGAGAAGAAGAAAAGTAGTGCAGTAATTTTTTTGAAGCCTTTGTCAAGCGATCTTTGGGCGATCACCTTCTTGTCATTTCTATTCGTTGGATTTGTGGTTTGGGTTCTTGAACACAGAAGAAATGAAGATTTCCAAGGATCTGCTTATTATCAAGTGGGCACTAGCTTGTGGTTTTCCTTCTCCACCATGGTTTTTGCACATCGTATGTAATCTCATTCCCTTTATCACCTTGTTTCCATTTTATTTTAAAAAGGTCTTCTTGATTCAATCTGAATTAAATTTCAGGGGAGAGGGTGTTTAACAACTGGGCAAGACTAGTGGTTATAGTGTGGAGTTTTGTAATGCTTATACTGACCCAAAGTTACACGGCTAGTTTGGCAAGCTTACTTACAGTCAAGCGGCTTGAACCTGAAATTAGTGATGTAACTGAACTCATTCGAAATGGGGATTTGGTAGGGTACCTGCATGGCTCTTTCGTTTATGGAATTCTGAAAAATTTGGGTTTTCAAGATAACCAGCTCGTGGCCTACGAATCTCCTGAAGAATTACACAAGCTGTTTTCAGAAAGAACTGGAAAAAGCCCTGCTCTTGCAGCTGCTTTTGATACGTCGCCTTACATGAGGCTCATTTTAGCCCGATATTGTTCCGACTATATCCTGGTTGAAGCACCTACGTTTATGTTGAAAATGCCAGGTCGAAACACACAACAGTTTAAAACTGATGGATTTGGCTTTGTAAGTACCCTTTTCTTTTCTTTTCTTCTGTTTCAAAAATTCAATGGCCAGTACTTAATGTTTAGGCAAGTCTCAACGACATGCAATTTTTCAGGTCTTTCCCAAAGGTTCTCCTCTAGCACGCGACATGTCAAGGGCAATTGTGAAAGTGTTACAGGGCGATGAAATGCGAAGAATTGAAGATGCCTGGTTCGGAGAGCAGAGCAAGTGCCCAGATCGGAGCAGCTCAATTTCTTCTAGTGTTCTTGATCTTGATAGTTTTTGGGGGCTATTCGCGATTGCTGGTGGAGTTTCGGCTGCAGGTTTCCTGTCATATATTGCCATGTTCTTTCATGAAAACTGGCATATCCTGGTGGCCTCTGATTCTGATGCTTCATTAAGGAGTAAAATGCTCATGTTGTTAAAAGAATTCAGCAAGAAAGAACCAAAAGTACATAATCCCAGGAAAGGTGAAGTGAATGTGGGAAGTTGCACTTGTGCTGCTCGCAATGGGGGTGCACCAAATGCATGCGATGCCGCACCAGATGGTGCCAATGAGTCAGTACTCCAGGCGGATCATAACAGTGAGCGTGTTGGTCAAAACTCGGATGGGCAGACAGGCCATGGAGGGAGAGTTCAAAATTCTGAGAGTAGCAACCAACCAATGTCGACTTTTAACATTATTAAAGCAGAAAACAACTAAATTTTGGAATTTGACTTTGAATGTATACATGGCATTTATATTCGACAAATATCTATTTTAGTTCCGTAGTGATTTGACATTTGGTTGTTGGTGACAAATTTGTCCACCAAATTAAGGTTATTAAAAACCTTTCATTGCTCTATAGATTTTTGTGCTCTTGCTGAGAAAATATTGATTATTGAGCTCGTTTCAAAATATTTTAATCGGTACACTCATTTCAAAATACTTCAATCGGTATGATAAAAAGAATACGGTATTTAGCTTAGATAAATTGATAAAAAATTATTTTTATTTAAGTAATATTTTAAATTTAAATTGTAGTGAATGTAGTTATATTAATTTAATTATGAAGAGAGTATCTCATGCCTAAATATAAAAAAATAATTATTAAAAAAATTTTACTATTTTTATAATTATATTTAGATCAAACCGAATTAATTAGAATTTAGTACTAGTTAGAATAAAAAAAATGTGTTACCTTTGTTACATTAGACTTAAATTCTCTTTAGTATGAGTTAAAAGAATAGGAGAAAATTAATAATGATTCCGATCTTTGATGATTTAAAAGACCAAATCAATAATATTAAATTATATAAAGTTCACTCATATACTATTAGATTTTAATTTTATTACATTTAATTAAATATTAAATTTTTATTAATTTAACATTTTAACTTTTTAAAAATTAGGATTATTATACAATGTCTTAAAAGAATATACCTCCAACATTTGATTTCCATATAAAGTACACGGGGGAACATAAATATCATCTTTAACTTTTATTCCAATGGGTTGAAATTAAATAAGGAAAAATAATTCAATTTTTTTTTCTAACCAAATTTTTTCGTTCATTCCATTCAAAAAAAAAAAAAAAGAAAAAAGAACAATCGATCCCTCATCGAAGTCAAGAAATTGTAAATGACAGGAATTGGATAAAGCATAAGAATACAAATCGTATCACTCTCAAATACTTTTTACAAATTTCTTGGTATGTAAAAATTCATTTTAAAAATTTCTTTGCTATGGTTAATTACCTTCAAAATGTTGAAGTGCTTGTACCGGTCGAGCAGTATCATTCAAGGTTTGACATACACCGTCTATGGTCTATTTATAAGACTTCTCACTACTAGAAAATTAAGTTTTAGCGAGAGAAAATTTCATCATTAAAAGTACATTTCCCGTCATTAAAAACTTTTAGTGACGAGAAAATTATTGTCATAAACCATCATTATAGGCTCTATAGTTAAAAGTAAATAGTGACCGAAACAGGAATCCCGCCGTTAAAACAAATAATGACGGGATAGTATCCTGTCATGAAAAAGCCCCAAAGGGGGGTAAATTGGGCTATTAAATAAAAATCAAAATTAAAAAAAAATAATTTTTTGGAAGAATTGAAAGAATTTTGAGAAGGAAGAATGAAGAACACAATGATTTAAGGAGTTCGGATTCAATAACAAATTTACGTCTCCACCTAACTTATCCCCAAGTTAGGATTTTCAATCACCCACAATCTTATTCACAAGATTGAGATTATACAAGAGATTTATGACTCACTCTTACAACCTTACAACATGAGTTTTTAAGGCTTACTTAAAAAACCAAATCTTAAGTGTTTCAATGGACAACACTTAAACCAATTCCTTTAGAAATAAATCTCACTTCCCTACTAATCTATCCCAAGATTTAAGATGAAGAAAAATTCTATTTCTAACACACAACCAACTCTCACAAGAATTATAAACAAAGACTGAATATTTGAGAATTTGAGAGCTTTAATGAATGTTAAGATAGAGAATGATAATAAGCAAAAATGTTTTAACTTCCATTCAACTCTAGAGGTGTTTATATAGATAAACACTAAAAAAATACAACTATTGGTGGTGCAAATAATGTGTCCAACGTCTATATTTTGAATCCAACATTTATAATTTTAAATTATTAAAAGTAATAATGTCAGACTATTATGCACGGATTGAAGCTATGATTGACTATTGGAGACGTTCGAATTTGCCTACACTTTATGCGTAAAAGTTGTAGATATTTGACCTAGCTTTCCATATCATTTTAAAACATCTCAATTGGACTTCTATAGCTCAAGATATGTCTAAAGTACTAAGAGTTATGCAATCTAAAATGTAAACTACTATCAGACAGCTGTGCACGAGTTTAAACCGTAATTTTCTAAATGTTTGAATTTGTCCATAATTTCTTCATAAAAATTGTAACTATTTGACTTATATTTCTATATCATTTTGAATCATCTCAATTGGACTTTTTTAGCTCAATATATGTCCAAAATACTAAGAGCTATGCATTCTAAAATGGCAGATGCATATGTTGATTTCGACTCAATATTTGCTTACCCAAATGAACTCGGATTTTGACAAGTAAGCCTAATTCAAAAATCTCAATATGTCTACTTCAAATGTATAGAAGATAAATTTCTCATTATAAAGCTCTAAGGAAATTCTCTATTTATAGAGAAAAATACCCTAAATTCATCCAAAAATCAAATAGTAATTTTTCACCTTCAAAACCTCATCCAATTAGGAAAATAACTCTATAAAATAGATCCTTAATTATAGGCTTGAATGCCGAACTCTTTAGGAAAATAAAATTCCTACAAAAACATACCAAAAATGCATAAATTAATTAAGAAACTCAAAATGAAGTAAAATCAATTTAATCCTCATAAAACACTAATTCTAAATGTTACAGCTGTATATATTTAGAATAAGAAGTAAATATATAGGCTGCTATATTTAGAATAGGAAGTAAATATATAAGCTGATATATTTAAAATAGGAAGTAAATATGTAAGCTGATTGTAGGAGATTTTCCTTCCTAAATTAGGTCTCCTATACTTGTATATATATCCTTATATTTGATGAATGACATAATAAGAAATTCATTCATATTTCTGTGTTCTTATACTCTGATTACATGGTATCAGAGAAGGTTGTTTTATGCTCTTAAGAAAATTAAGGTTCTAAGTTGTTGGGTGTGAGTGAGGGTGAGACTAGTTCATCACTTTAGCAAGGTTTCCTATTAACACCGCTAGCCTAGGGAGGAGCATTGTGTGCTGATCAGTCAAGACCTAGAGACTGGTTGCTAGAATCCAAGCGTGTGAGCAACATGCACTGCCAAAAGTTACTACCCAAATTCTACGCATCGGTACGTGGAGGCACGTGAGCTGTTAGAATTTGCTCTGATCAGTCTTGTTCAACTCACATTTGTCTTTCCTTCTTAATTCCACATCTGTTTGGGTCTGAATCTGCACCATTATGAGAGTATTCAACTGTTCAAAATCTATTAGTATTCAGTTCTAATTTCTTTAAGTTTTTTCCTTCTTTTGTTGGTTGTTCTTTTGAAAAATGGCAGAGAAAAATAGTGTTGTTGTTTCTGATGTGGTTCTGTTGATGTCAAAAATCATGGAACATAAACTTAATAGTATGAACTATCTTAATTGGAGTTAAACTATTGAACTTTATTTGCTTAGTATTTCTATGGATAGCTACTTGACTGATGATCCTCCTAAAGATAATTCTCAACTACCTTAGATGAGAGAGGATGTTCATTAGTTCTTACATATATGAAATTCTATTGATAGTGAAGTGGTTGGTATGGTAACTAACTGTAGGATAGTTAAGGAATTAATGAACTATTTAGAATTTTTATATTCTGGAAAGGGAAATGTCTCTCATATCTATAATGTGTGTAAGGCATTTTACAGGGCGGACAAAGGCGATAGTTCTCTCACCAGCTATTTCATGGATTTTAAGAAAACATATGAAGAATTCAACATGCTACTTTCGTTCAATACTGATGTGACTGTACAACAAACTCAGTAGGAGAAGATGGCTGTTATAAGTTTCTTAGCTAATCTTCCGTCTGATTTTGAAATTGATAAATCTCATATTCTTTTTAGTTCAGAGATTTCTTTTCTACATGATGATTTCAGTAAGGTTCTTCGTATAGAAAGTTCGCCTATTTTTCAAACTACTCAGCCTAATAGTGCTTTTATTAGCCGTCATAACACCTTTGAGTCAGGGAAACAACAATACGAGAGTGGTGGTGGTAATAAGGGCATGGGATCCAATAATTATGACAAGAATATTGGAACTCATGGACAGGAGTCAGGGGAATTAGTGTGTCACTATTGTCATAAGCCAGGTCATATCAAGCAAGATTGTCAGAGACTTCAGTATAGGAGAGCTCAGTATGCTTATATTGCATTTACTTCTGAGACCTCTGAAAAGCCTGTTTTAATATTTGCAAATGAATATGCCAGATTGACTTAACTTCAAGAAGCAATGAAACCTCAGTCTAGTATTGCTCCTACAGAGTCAAGTAAACCCAATACATATTTTATTTCCTCCTCTTCAAATTAGGTCATTGATTCTGGTGCTACAAATCACATGACAGGTAATTCTAGCTTATTCTCTACCTTTCGGTTGCATAAATCTACCTCTCTTGTTACTTTAGCTGATGGTTCCACATCTTGTGTTACTATATCTAGAACAATTAATCCTACACCATCACTCACTTTATTATATGTTCTTAATCTACCTCAATTATCCTTCAATTTGCTTTTTGTTAATAAACGTACTCAGAGTCTTAATTATTATGTCTCATTCTTTCCTGATTATTGCTTATTTCAGGATCTTATGACGAATAAGATTATTAGTAAGGAACATGAGTCTGGAGGTCTCTACATCCTTGATACACAAATACCAAAGTATATAGCCTGTATTGGAGTTATCACTCTTGTTGAAGCATATTGCCGATTGGGTCATCCTTCTTTTCCTGTTCTTAAGAAAAATTTTCCTTAGTTTTCTAGCATGTCCTCTTTAGATTATGAGTTTTATCAATTTGCCAAACACCATCGTCTCAGTTCAAGTCTAAGAGTCAATAAACGAGCTAATGCTCGTTTTGAGTTAGTACATTCTAATGTTTTGGGGTCCTTATCCATATACATCTAAAAATGGGTTTAGATATTTTGTTACTTTTGTTGATGATTATTCTCGAATGACATGGTTATATTTGATGAAAAATCGATCAGAATTATTCTTTCATTTTTCTGCTTTTTATGTTGAGATTCAAACTCAATTTGGTGTGCCTATACAAATTTTAAGAAGTGATAATGCTAAGGAATGCCTGTCAAAAACTTTTCAAAATTATATAATTCAACGTGGTATTCTTCATCAAACATCTTATATGGATACACCTTCTTAAAATGGTGTTGTTGAAGGAAAGAATAGACATCTTCTTGAAACTGCTAGAGCATTATTATTTCAGATGCAGGTTTTAAAATTTTTGTAGGCTAATAATGTTTCTACAGCTTGTTTTCTGATCAATCGGATGCCTTCCTCGGTCTTGTCTAGTGCAATTCCTTTTCATGTTCTTTTTCCTAATAAAACATTGTTTCCCATTGAACCTAGTATATTTGGTTGTACTTGCTTTGTTCAGGATGTCCACCCTCAGGTTATAAAACTTGATCCAAAATCTTTGAAGTGTATTTTTCTTGGATATTCCCGAGAGAAAAAGGGATATAGATGTTATTGTTTAAGTCTTAACAGGTATCTTATGTCCGTTGATGTTACATTTTTGGAATATACACCATTTTCTTCTTCTTCAGGTCCTCTTGGTCAGGGGGAGGAGGATGATTTACTAGTTTATACAATTATTCCTCCTCATTCCACTTCTGTTAAGCCTCTTATCACACAAACATATTCTCGTCGGACACAACCTCCTGTTATTATTACTGTACCTATTCTTGATCTTCTTGCTCCATGTCATAATGAGCCAGTTTCTTTGTTATCAAATCTAGTTCCTAGTGATGATCTTCCCATCGCTCTCCATAAAGGTAAATGTACATGCACTTATCCAGTTTCTTCTTTTGTTTCCTATAATCATTTGTCATCATCTTCTTCTTCTTTAATTGCATCTCTCGATTATGTTTCTGTTCCTAAAACTGTTCATGAAGCTTTAGCTCATTCTGGCTAGTGTAATGCCATGATTAAGGAGATGAATGCTTTTAATGTCAATAGTACTTAGACCTTGAAAACTTTACCTGCAGGAAAATAAGTTACTTGGTGTAAATTGGTATTTACAGTAAAAGTAAATCCTGATGGATCTGTTGCTAGATTGAAAGCTTGACTTGTTGTTAAAGGATATGCTCAGACATTTAGAGTGGATTATTCTAATACATTTTCTCCTATTGTTAAACTTACTTCTGTCAGGCTCTTTATTTCTATGGCAGCTACTCATCATTAGCCTTTGCATCAGTTAGACATCAAAAATGCCTTTCTTCATGGCGACCTTCAGGAGGAAGTCTATATGGAGCAACCACCTGGTTTTGTTGCTCAGGGGGAGTATGGGAAAGTATATCATTTACATAGATCCTTGTATGGTTTAACAGAAAGTCCCTATGCCTGGTTTGGCAAGTTTAGTCAGGCTATTGAGAAGTTTGGCATACATAAGAGTAAGTCAGATAATTTTGTTTTCTATAAAAGATCTGATGATGGCATCATTCTATTAGTAGTCTATATGGACGACATTGTAATCATTGGTAGTGACACTATAGGGATTTCATCTCTAAAATCCTTTCTCCATACTCAATTTCATACTAAAGATTTGGGAATACTAAGATATTTTTTGGGAGTTGAAGTGACCAAGAGTAAGAAATGAATCTTCTTATCTCAAAGGAAGTATATGCTAGCTTACTATATGAAACAGGAAAATTGGGGGCTAAACCATGTAGTACTGCAATGGTTCCTAACTTGCAACTTAAACAAGATGGTGAATTATTTAAGGATCCTGAGAGATATAGAAGATTGGTTGGGAAGTTGAATTATCTCACTATGACACGACCAGATATTGCATTTTTCAGTCAGTGTGGTTAGTCAGTATATGTCATCTCCAATTGCTGATCATTGGAAGCTAGTAGAATAGATTTTGGACTATTTAAAAGGAGCTCCTGGATGTGGCATTCTATATGGCAATCATGGTCATACCAGGATTGAGTGTTTTTCAGATGTTGATTGGGCAGGATGTAAGGAAGATCAGAGATCCACTTCAGGATATTGTGTATTTGTTTGAGGAAATTTGGTGGCATGGAAAAGCAAGAAACAAAATGTAATTTCTCAATCCAGTGTAGAATCTGAATACAACGCCATAGCACAGTCTGTTTGTGAACTAATGTGGGTGTATCAGCTTCTCAATGAAGTGGTTCTCAAAGTTTCAATGCTAGCCAAATTATGGTGTGACAACCAAGCTGCAATACATATTGCATCTAATCCAGTCTTTCATGAGCGAACCAAACACATTGATATTGACTATCATTTTGTTCATGAAAAGATTCAACAAGGCTTGATTTTTACAGGATATATGAAGACTGGAGAATAATTAGGAGATATCTTCACAAAGGCACTTAATAAGATTCGGATTGATTACCTTTGTAACAAGCTGGGGCATGATTAACATCTATGCTCTAGCTTGAAGGGGGAGTGTTACAGTTGTATATATTTAGAATATGAAGTAAATATATAGGCTGATATATTTAGAATATGAAGTAAATATATAGGTTGATTGTAAGAGATTTTCCTTCCTAAATTAGGTCTCCTATACTTGTATAGATATCCTTATATTTGATGAATCACATAATAAGAATTCATTCATATTTTTGTGTTCTTATACTCTGATTACACTAAATAATAAACTAAATATAATATAATGGAAATTAAATAAAAAAACTATGCAATAATTGACACTAACAAATTCCCCCACACTTAAACCTTTGCTTATCCTCAAGCAAACACATGAAAACAGCTATCATCACAACGAATTTAGCACACTGATAAATTTTAACTTGTCCATCCTCCATAATCTTTAGTTAATACAAAAATTATAACTCAAAATTAAATTAATAACTCAAGGTCAAAGATGTAAGTTTTACCAAGTGAAGAGCAAACTTAACCGTTGAATTTTTGAAAATGTATAAGCTAACAATCAAGAAAAACAAAAGCAAGTGATACTACTCACTCAACCCTTTGCAAGCCCTAAATTCTAACACATAAAAGATAGCCACACCATTATTTTTTTCTTTTTTTTTCAAGCAACTGTGTTTTACGCTCCATATCGCATTTTTTTTATTCTCTCTAACGAACCTTCCCAGTCTTAGTAATCCCCCACTGTTCCCGTACTACTAAGCGTGGATACCGGTAAGTGGGTCCTTTATATACTCTTACTCTATTTATAGCATTGGAGTAGATTTGGCATATATCCTTATTAAAAAAGAGATTTTTTTTTTATAAAACTACTATTTCATATGCTAGACTTAAAGATCAACTAAGAATCAAAAATTGAGTATCACTTACAAGTATTTCTCTTAACTATCAACTCACAAAATTCAATTACTCATAAGCAAGTAAGTATTAAGTTCATTAAATTTTTAAAATCCTTAACCACAAATTATCAACCTAACTTAAAAATCACAAATTAAGCATTAACAAAAGATTATGAAACATTTACAAGAAAATCAAATTCAGTGTGCTCTACTCATCATAAGGATAGCGTGCAAAATTTTAAATATGTATATGCTAACATGCAAAAGAAAATATAATTCTAAAAAAAAATTAAAATTAAAATAACATAAAAGATAAAAGTATAAAAATAAAATCTAACTAAATGTGAAATACATGCAAATGTACCCCCCCCCCCCCCAACACACACACAAACACTTAAATTTCACATTGTCCCCAATATGAAAGGACAAAACAAACACAAAGAATAAACAAAAATAAAATAAAATAATATTGAAAGGAAATAAAGAAAAAAATAAATTAAAAATAATACTCCCCTGGTGTGATGCTTTACTCTTTGTCTTGTGGTGGTGGGAAATTGATAAGCACATGAGAGATCAAGAGATAAGAGCAACACCTAGACAAAATTTAAAATTAAAGAAAGAAACACACACCTAAATTAAGCAAAATTTAATAAAAAAATTATTAAAAAAAGTGACTAAATAAAAGAGAAAATTTTTTTAAAAAAAGATAAAACAAAATAAAAGTGGATGTGTATGCATGTGTAAAAACTAATAATAATAATAAAAAAGAAATAAATAGCAAGGGAAAGAAAAAGAAATAAACAACAAAGAAAAAAAAGGGAAAAGTAAATAAACAAATAAGGATAGAAACATAAACATAAGAAAGAATAGAAAAGAAGGAAAAAATGTGGTAAAGGGCCAATTAGGCCCATCAAACAAAATTGGTAAGAAACATAAAAAAAAAAATTTGTTACATGGTCAACTAAAGGCTGTGTGCCATGTCGTGCTTGCTATTGTCCAAAATCAACAAAACTTTTCTTGTGGGCACGACCGTATTGATGAAATTTTAGATTTTTTTTTCAAAAATAAAAAACCTACAAAAAAAGTAAATAAAAAAATTTAAACACAAAAAAATGAATAATAATATTAGAACTGAAAGAGAAAAAAATATGCAAGCAAACATAAACAAACTATAAATTTAAATAAAATAAATTTGGGTTGCCTTCCAATAGCGCTAATTTAATTTCATTAGCTTGACCCCTGATTATATAGTATCAATAATGCAATCAAACATGAGAAAGTGTTCTTGGAAGCATCTTCCTTTGATTTATTTTTCTAGGCTCCCTTATGGCTAGGTAATAAAGGGCGGACTCCAAATGTCAAATTTTTGTTTCTATAATTGCTTGAAGAATATAAGGCATTTCATGTGGGTTCTCAGACAATCCAACATTTTTTTATGGATCCCTTATATATGACCTTAATAAGTTGTAGAACATATGTATTGTCACTTATAAATGGCTCATCTTCATCCCATATAACTTCAAGGATTGTTATATTTTCTGCATCCACCTCATTGTTAAATTGAGTTGAGTGACTTTGAAACTCATCATCCTTGATGTCTAAAAATTGATTCTTGCACTTGGAGACTTCTTCAATTTTCTCTGTGATTAATTTTTGCTCATCATGACACAACTCAAAAGTGACTTTATCATCTTGACTTAAAGTGTTCTCATCATCCTACACACTTTCTTCTTGTGTTTCCATTGAGCAATTTATGGTTGCACATATTTGAAGTTATTGGAAGCATTTTTTTGAATTTCTGCAATTTGATATGCTTGCAACTTGAGCCTAATTAGAGCTTCTTTTTGTGCAACCAAAGCTTATTTTTGTGCAACCAAAACTTCTTTTTGTTCATCCATTACAAACATGATTTGTTTCATCTTGATCTCCAATAAGTGTTCCTCATACTTCTTGGTTGCTTCTTGAATGAAGTTTTCAAATATTGCCTCATGATTCAAATTAGACTCTTGTTGATAACCCAAATTGTGATCCACACAATTACTCCAAGATGGGTTGCAGTAAGGTTGTGGAGGTGAGTATGAATAATATGGACAATATGCCCCATTTTGGCTCTATCCACACCAATTACAAACTTGAAAAGAAGATGGAAAATAATTAAATGGCATATGTTCTACATTATATACAAGATCACATGTATTAGAACTCAAAAATTGATAAGAAAATCTACCATTATCATGACAAATTACTTATCAATATTACAAAGAAAATAAAATAAAATGCTAGTCTAAGAGAAGTCAAAATTAAATTAATATCAATATTTCCAATCCCCAGCAACGGTGCAAAAAACTTGTTGCATTCAAAACCCGCAAGCATATGGATCGTGAATTGTAGTATAAAGAGTTATCATTCCCACGAGAATTGTATATTGAGTACTAATATTTTTACATATTTTCTTAGCTGGCAAGTCAAATAAAAGTAATTTAACAAATAAAATATAAAAAAGTAATTTAAACTAAATTAAATTCAAATAATTAAAAGCTTAGAGCCTAGGTTTAGTTTTACTATTCCAATATGATCATGAATATATTAACAAACAAAAGACATTGATTTCAATTAAGGGTAATTGTTATAAAATACCTAAAGACTCTCTCAAGTTCAATTAAGCATGTTAAGATTAAAGTTTAACCTACTCTCATGATTAAAAAGTTAATCAAAACTCATTAAGTTCCTTAATAATTATTAGTTTATCATCGTAGACCTCTACGTACTATCATGGTTCCTTGAAGAGCTCGCCTACTTTCGTGGTTGAGTGGTTTAAGTCCTATGAGTCTAAAACTAATAAATTATCCGAACTCTCGTAAGTGAATCTACCCATAAATATGCAGTCAATTGGGCCCTTAATTAAATATAAAACATGAAGAGTAACTCATAAAATAAACTGAAAATCAAATTAATAAAACTTGTGTTAAATCACATTATAGAATAGCTGCTTCTAACTTAAACCCTAAAATAAATTTTAGCCAAACATAGCTTTAAAAAGAATTACAAACATAAAATAAATAATAAGAGAATGAAGAAGAAGAATAATAGATAAAACTCATTTAAGTGTGCTTCAATCTTCAATCCTTGTTGAGCTCTTCAATCCTTGTTGAGTTCTTCAATCCCAAAATGGCTCTCTTAACTTAGCACCAAAATTTTTTTAACTTAGAGGCAAAATTCTCTATTTATAAAGAAAAATACCCTAAATTCGTCCAAGGATCAAAACAGTAATATTTCTCCTTTAAAAACTCGTCTAACTAGGAAAATAACTCCTTAACTATAGGCTTGAATCCCAGACTCTTTAAGAAAAAAAATTCCTATAAAAACATATCAAAAATGCATAAATTAACTAGGAAACTCAAAAGGAAGTAAAATCAAGCTAATCCTAATAAAACACTGATTATAAATAATAAACTAAACAAAATATAATGAAATACTAATAAATCCTATGGAAATTAAATAAAAAAACTATGCAATAATTAACATTAACAGTCTTATAGCCCCATCTCCAATTCACAAGTACAAGATCAAGGCTACAATTCTCGCCCCTTTAATCCATCACGTTAACCTTGGGCCCTTAACCAAATTTGTAAGAACCATAATCATACAACAAATAAATGTTGCTGGCATTATGACAATCGCCCACCCATACAACCCATGCAAGTTCATCTTACTCATTGTTCTCCAGTTCAGTCCTATTCTCTTCCAGTACGTGATACAACTCCATCACATCATCTATGGCACCTAGACATTGGAGCCACTCATTAAATGACTGCTAATTCTCAAATGATATCTAGCTCTATCCCATATGGTGGTTCAAATCAAATAATGGTTGGTAATGGACACTCACTCCTTATTTCAAATATTGGTACTTCCTTTTGCCATTCTTTGTCTTCTAATAAAAATTTTATACTTAAAAATGTGCTTTATGTTCCACAAATCATAAAATAATTACTCTTAGTAAATAAATTCACCATTAAGAACCACTATTTCTTTGAATTTTGGCCTAACCATTTCTTTGTCAAGGATCGACAATCGAAGGTAATCCTATTATAAGGCTGGAGCAATAATGGATTGTATACTATGCCAACCATTCCTCCTAAATAAGCTTTTCACACCTAGTCCATTTCATTTATAAACTGGCATGCTCATTTTGGTCATCCACATTATTGAACTATCACCAAAATAATCAGAGACAATCATCTTCCTGTTAGCTCTTCCATTAGTTCAAGTTGTTCATCTTTCCATCTTAGCAAATTAGCTAAATTACCATTTGCAGCAGTTGAACATAAATCGACTGCACCATTTCAAATTATTCATTAAGATGTTTGGGGTCCTTCCCCCATTTTATCATTTCATGGTTATTGTTATTTTATAGCTTTCATTGATGATTTCACTAGATTTTCTTGGATTTATTTTCTAAAAAATAAAAGGGATGTTTATGTCACATTTCTCAATTTTGAAGCCTATGTTCATAAACAGTTTAATTCCAAAATTCAGGCATTTCATTCAAACTGGGAGGTGAATTTCAAAAATTAATTACACCCATATTTTAATAAAAATGGCATTATACATTGAATAGCATTCTCATATACTCACGAACAAAATGGACTCTCTGAAAGAAAAATTAGCCATATAGTTGATATCAGTTTAACATTATTGGCACATTCTCATGTTCCATTTAGATTTTGGTCCTTTGCTTTTCACACTACGATAAGTTCTATTAATACCATGCTAATACTAGTTTTACACTATTGCTCCCTTTTCAAAAATTATTTAATAAAGCCCCTACATATATAGATACAAAAATCTTTAGGTATGTTATATATCCATATCTTCGTCCTTATAATAAAGTAAAATTTTCATAGCAAACAATGTGTCTACTTAGGTCATGCTCATAATCATGTTGGATATGATTGTTTGGAGATTGAACATGATAAAATTTATACGGTTTGACATGTCAAATTCAATTAACACTATTTCACATTCCAAAATTTCAAAGTCCACCTGCACCTGCCCCCTCCAATTCATCACACGTCCCTTAGCTAACAGTCCATGCTCTGGTTAACACATCAATTACATCTTCTTATCCTATTCCCACTAGTCCAACTTTCACACCTCTAATGTTATCCACTACTAGCCTACACTATCACTCCCCAAACAGTTTAACCCTACTTCAAACTTCCCACCACCAACTTTCACATACCTGCACCAATAACCTAATCAACTCATCTCCTACCCACTTGATAAATACCACCTTATCCACATCACATAACACCCTTACCCCTAACCACCCTACCTTACCTGATAATTCTCGCAATCATATCACCTCCATTATCACCCGACATCAATTCCCAACAAACCCAATAAACCCACTTGGCTTAAACCTCATTATTAATCTCACAGAATATTCAAACACTAACCCCACCCACTCCATGTCCCCTCTTACTTCTTCCACACCCAATCTGCAACCTATACGCACTCACCCTATGTAGCTTCATCTAAATCCCTATCCATTCTCTAAATGATAGGCACTTATTGCTCTATCCACCTCAAAATCTCTTAATTATCTTTAATATGAACCATATTCTTTTCACATTGCTAATAGATACAAAGAAAGGCAGCAAGCCATGACTAGGAAATACAAGCATTCAACACCACCAATATATGGGCACTAGTTCCTAAACTACTTTATGCAAATCTTATTACTAACAAATGGCTCTATTGCATCAAAAGGAAATCTAATGGAGATTTTCAATGGTACAAAGAAAGGTTTGTGGCCAAAGGCTTTATATAAATATTAGGTGTGGATTATAAGGAGACATATAGTCTGATCATTAAAGCTATAACAATTAGAGTGATTCTTGCACTTGCTACCATGTATAAATGGCCTATGCAGCAATTGGATGTCTCCAATGCTTTATTACATAGTACTATCAATAAAGAATTGTATATGGCACAACCTCAAGGGTATGTTAATCTTGCCTATCCTCACTATGTTTGCCAGCTCAATCATGCCATCTATGGCCTAAAATAAGGCCCTCATGCATGGTTTGCTTGACTCACCACTTTTCTTCATTCATTAAAGTTGATCTCCTCAAAAGCTGATATATCTCTCTTTATACTTTACCATGACTCTAACATTATTTTGCTTTTAGTATATATTGATGACATTGTTCTTATAGGCTCTAGTGCTCCACTACTTTAAACAAATAATTTAGGCTTTACAAAGGGAGTTCCTAATTCATGATCTTGGCGCTCTATACTACTTTTTTGGCATTGAAACAACATAGAACAAAGCCGGCACTTTGATAACTCAACAATGCTACCTCTTTGATTTATTGCATAGGCATGGTATGGTTGATTGCAATCCATGTTCAACACCGCCCTCATCCAAACTATCCAAGAATATTGGTGTCCCATTACCTCAAGGTGAAGTCTACAAACAAATTATGGGTGCTCTTTAATATACCACTATTATAAGACCGAATATTGCCCATAGTGTCAACAAATTATGCCAATGCATGAACAATCCAACTTATCACCATTGAAAAGTCTTAAAGCATTTGTTGAGGTATATTCAAGGTACTAAAAGTCATGGTCTCTATTACTCTCATTGTACCACTCCTATCTTAAGATTCTACACAGACAATAATTGGGGAGGAGATCATGATGATCACTGCTCCACCTCGATCTATGCCATTTATCTTGGTGATTCCATAATTTATTGGTTGGCCAAGAAACAACCCATAATTGCTCGTTCATCTGCTAAAAGTGAATACAAGGCCATTACCAATGCCACATTAGAATTGATATGGTTAAAGAGTCTCCTTCAAGAACTTGGTTGTATGGTTAGTCGTGCTAATCTTCACTGCGACAATATTAGTGCCATCTATTTAACATCTAATATAGTGTTTCATGCTTGCACCAAGCATATTAAACTGGATTACCACTTTATTCGAGAGCAGGTAACTCTAAGTTTTCTTCATGTTCATTATACATCTACCGAAGCACAAATTGCAAATCTTTTTACCAAACCCTTGACATCTACTCACTTCTAATCATGAAGTCAATGCCTTCATCTTCGAGATACTTAAGAGTTTACTGGGGGATGATAAGACAACTACTATTAATATTGTTATTCTCTTTCTATCTAATTGTTACATTTGTTTTGTTCCATATATCTTTGGTTTGTAACTTATTATATGTGTACTATGTAACATTTGATTCTTAACATGAAATACAATATATAAACATCTTCAATGTATAAAGGTCAAAATCAATATTGACCATGATTTACAAGGAAATTCCATGCCCTACATAATTTATTTTTAATAAGTATGTATTTTGACTAATAACTACCGGAAGAGTTGTGCTTGTTTAAGCAATATATTATGTTTGAATTGTAATGTATGCAGTTATATTAAATTAGTTGTGAATATTAGTGATTTTGGACAAAAAAAGAAAATATATGTTTAATTTAGATTGAACTTTTTTTCTTTGAACAACTGGAAGGATCAAAACCAAAACTTCACCTGAACCATTAGACTACAAAGGGGAGGACTAATTTAGTTTGAACTTGATAAATCCATTTATTCTTATATATATAATTTTTTACTTATTATTACTCATTATTATATTTGTTGATTTGAGATTGTGAAATCAATTAGAAATATGATAATTGTTTAGCAATTAATATATCTCATTTAACGACGAAAATTGTTATGTGGATGTCTAGGAAAATCAACCATTAAGTAGGGTATATATATATACAATTTTTTACTTATTATTACTTATTATTACTCATTACTATATTTGTTGATTTGAGATTGTGAAATCAATGAGAAATATGATAATTGTTTAGCGATTGATATATCTCATCTAACGACGAAAATTGTTATGTGCATATCTAGCAAAATCAATCATGAAGTATGATCTTATTCTCAAAAAAAAAAAAAAAAAAAAAAAAAAACCATGAAGTAAGATCTGGGTCTATCAATTCTCTCATAAAAAAAATAAACATGAAGGTCCAACCTAATATTTAAAAATTATAATACATGCTAATTTTTTTTTCCCCCAAAGTACAATGGGATGGGTGCCATTGGAAGACATTGACCGTTAAACAAGGGTTCACTGACATCATACATGATAATTAAACCTATTTTAATTTATTTTTTTAAATAAATATCCGATAAAGTTTAATAAACTGTAAAAACTGACGATGTAAATAAATAAACAAATAAAGAGATTTCAGCATCCCTCAATTCACTAATATTTAATAAAATTTATTACTGATCCAAAGTTGTACTTAATTTATAAATTATTAATTAAATTACTAGCATGCATCCGTGTTGACGTGAAATGTGCCCACTTCCTAATTAATTTTTTTAGTTTTATCATTATATTAATTAGTAAATACTTGTAATAGCATAATAAAACATAATTCAACATTCAACATTTATGATTTTAATCTATGTTAGTAATTAATTATTTTAATTTTTTGAAATTTTTGTTATTTATATTCAAATTATAGTTTCGCATATATCAAATGCTATTTTATACAGATATAATTCTAATTATTATTGTTGTATGTCAATTCTATTGGTTAAAACTGTTTTAGAAAATTTATTTTTTAAAAAAACTCATCCACTAATTGATTTAATATAATAAATTTACAAAAAAAAAAAAAATTGTTTTCTCTAGTAAAGGACAAAAGACGGTGAACGTCTATGTTGACCGACTCTTTTCCTTTCCAGACTTTCGTTGTATAATCAACATAAAAAATCCCGGCCAAAGCCACATGGACAAAAAAAAAAAGTTATCACTTAAATTTTTTTTTCCCCCAGTTCTGGGAGTATATTCTCGGATCCTCATATTAATTTTTTAATTTAAACTAATGGTATATTAATTAAATTGTAATTAATATGATTTGATTTGAATAAAAATATAAAAATGATAGAAATTTTCTAATTAATTTAATGTAACTGCATATATTATGATTTGTATATGATACAAGAACATCTATCAGTTAATTTTAAAAGTTATATCTTTTAGTTTTATTATGATTTAAATTAAACTATTTATTATATTTTAAAATTATTTTGAAAATTTTTCATGTTTTTGATACTTGTAGCTGGTTTTTTACATAGCAATACACATAAAAGTGATCATTCATCAATTAGTTGGATTTGTTTATTCTTTAATTAAATATTTTTGGACTGTGACATGCATAGCATTTGTAAACTTATACACATAGATCAACTTTTAGATGAAGACCTAATTTAACTTTTAAGATTTATGGAATTATGTTTAATGAAGATGAGGATCACGTCTTTTTCAGAGTATGCTCTACAAAATTATAATACTATTTCGGGGAAATATCTTTGTTAAATGTGTCGACACTAATTTGTTTAGTCGATGTAAAAAATAAATAAATAAATAACTACAGCCTTTTCATATATTAATTTATTGTTTAAGGGATACATTTTGTCATATAAATTTAACTCAAATAAGTATTTTATTACCATCTAGCAAAAAAAAAAATTTCATTGTAAAATTACAAATTTAAATTTCAGTTAATATTTGCAGTTAGTATTCAATGTGATGTTTTCTATTCATGAAAATCGGAGAGTGAATTGATCTTTTTGAGATCTCGCATCAGTTGTGTACTATAAGTATTTAAGTTACATGAGTTAATATATTTTTATAAAATTGTCATAATTTTATAAATAAATACATTTTATTCTAACTCATAATTTTAAAATTGTACATATTTTGCAGGTATAATTTTTATAAAAATAATAATAGTGATTAATGTGTAAGTCGTGGTTGTAAGTGGTTACAATTGAGTCCAATATGTTATTTTCATAGAATATACTCAAACTGTGCATGTTTTTGAGAAAGTAACTTGGCCCTTTTTTTTTGTTGTTTTTTTTTTTTGCTTTAAAATCTTGATTTTCTTGATTAGAATTTGGATTCTCATTATTAATGATTTGATGAATCTCGAATTTATGGGGTTTGTTAAAAGTGTTTCTTGAAATTATAATGCATTTTGGACTGGTATAAATTTCTAATCCTAACAATTCTTAATTTTTGATTTAATTTTCTTATTTTTAAGATATTTGAGAAATCAAATTTGGGTTTTAAATCTTTATCCAAATGTAATTTGGTTTTTTAATATTATTTTATTTATTTAAAATTTTTAGATAAATCCAAAATAGAAAGGGAGCACAAATCCTATTTTAACTAGGATTATTGATTAGTGTAGTCAAACTTGTATGTTGACTTATGTAATACTTTCCCTTGAGTAATAAGCATAATTTATGTTTAAAAGGAAAAAATTTTATATGTTGCTGATGCTATTAATTAGTAGATTTAACTCATTAGATTCTCTGAATATTCAGTTGAACAAAAATATAAATAATAAAACAAAAATTTGTCTCTAAATCGAAGGTGTGGAAAAAGACTGAACAGAGACGTAAATAATAAAGAGAGAGAGGAAAATAAAATAACCTGCTGCAGCTGCAGCAACATCTTTGTTGGAATCTCTAGTGTGGAGGAGGAGCCTGGTTTTGTAATGAGAATGGGCAGCAAAAACTGAGAGAGGGACATGTTGATGCAGCTCAATCCAACCCTTCGAACCCAATCATTAAAGTCAAGAATCACACCTACATCTACTCCCAATTTTTCATTTTTTGCCATCATCACCATCTTCCCACAAACAAGCCAAAAAATGAAGGAGAAAACAATATAATTATTCATTTTCGCTTTCATCTTGATACCCCAATTGAGAAGTGGTTTCAGCTTTTAATTTGTATGTTAAATGAAGCTTTTTAACAGAAGAAAACGACCTACTTATATAGGTCATGTCTATAGATGGGAATCGATTTACAAGGAAATTCCATGCAGTAACATCAAAACTAAAAATTATATATATTATTAATAAGTATGTGTTTTGACAAAATTAATTTTATTTAAATGACATATTAAGTTTAACTTATGGTGTACATAGTTATATTAAATTAGTTGTTAAAATTTTTTTGTAACTTTTATGGTCCTACGCAAGTCTAAGTTGATTAATTACATTCCAATATCCTTTAAATACGAGTTATTTGAAAAAAAAAAAAAAAAAGTGCATTTTATTTAGCTTGACCTTGATAAGAAGATTTACTCTCTGATTAATTTATTGATTAGAATTTGAAACTAAAAAAGGAAAATCATATATATATTAAAATTTTCATTTACCAATAAAATTTAAGACTTATTATTACTCATTATTATATATGCTGGATTGAAATTAGGAAATAATTGGGAAATATGAGAAGAGTTTATAAATATACCTGATCTAACGATGAAAATTGTTAAGTGCATGTCTAGCATGTTCAACCATGAAATAGCATCTAGGTCTATTTATTAATTCTCTCATAAAAAATATACAACAGGCTGAACCGAATGTTTAAAAATTATGATATAGTAATTTTAAACCGCTTCAACCAGCACAAAAAGAAGTATGAGAGACATAAATCTCTCTCTATTTATAAAGGACAAAGGTCCTAATAAGTGAGAAAAATCTTGTATTTTGGGCACTCTTTTCTAACGGATTAGAATCTAATTAATTGCATTTTTTTTAGTTAATTTACAAATCTTTTATTTATTTTTGATAATTTGTTTAGTTGTTAGGATTTAATTGATTTTTGTTGATTTTTAAGTTTATTTACTTAATCTTTATTTAAATTTTGAAATAAGGATGTATGAAGGAAGTTGAAAGATTTGAACAAGTCAAAGATAGGATTTGGAGGTTACAACAAGTTAAAATCTTGAAGGAAAATGGATTTTCAAGGCAGCTTATTCCTGCACAACCATGCTTGAGTGTTAGAGAGTTGACACAGCCATGCACACCTTGCAACCCAACCACGTAACCTAATTCAGCACAAAGAAGACTATTCTTATACACCCATGCGCGTGGGTGTGCACAGCTATGCAAGCTGTTACAATAACGTTTTAAATTCAAATTTTGAGCTAATTATTTGGGGGGATTTTGTGGGATTTGAATTGTAACAAACCTCAAAGTTGTTGGAGGCTGGAGGCTATAGGTAGGAGGCCTTTCTTAAGCAAAAACAATCTTAGTTTTAGTCTTTCTTAAATTTTTTACTTTAAAGAATCAAAGTTGGTTTGGATTCACATTTATTTTATTTTTGTTCATGTTAAAGAGATTTTTGTTTGAAGTTTGAGAATAGAAAACCTTCTATTCTAAGTGGGTTAAATTAGAAAGGGGTTCTTCTTCATTAAATTCTTTTTATTTTTATTAAATAGAAATGATTGTTTATATTCTCTATACTTCATCTTCTTCTCTTTCTTTTAACATGAGCAGCTAAGTGTATTTTTAGGGTTCTTATTTCATTTCAACATGTGATTTTTAGAATTAAAACTCTAAGTTTTTAATCTTAATTCTTTGGTTATTGTTGAGCTTAATGTTTTTTGAGACTTGATCATCCTTAGATTGAATTTATACTTTAGAACTTGATTGAGAGATAGGTTCTATTAGAATCAAACAATAACCTATTAGTTGCTCATTTAGTTGAGAGACATTTAAGTAGCTAATATTGGTTTAAAAGTTGGACTTAAAATTGAGTTTAAGAAATACTTAGTTAGTGAGAGCTAGTAAAGTAGTTGCTAATTCTACTCAATTAATTATAGGTTTACCTGAGAGGAAAATCTATGGTTTTATATATGCTTTCAAATTAAATTGAGATTAGTTAATTTTAGAAAAGGTTGAAAAGATAATAAGAACCCTAGCCTTTAATTTGATTGTTAAGTTTTAATTAAATTTGTTTTGTTTATTTTTACTTAATTTTCAACCCAAAATTAGGTGTTTAAACAAACAAACATTTTTAGTATTTCAATATTCAATTTACAATCTCTGTGGGATAATATCTTATTTTACTACTTGAAACAATTCCGTACGCTTGCGGATTTGACACTTCAGGTCCCTATCGCAACTCGCCACAAGGAATAGTGCATTGCCAAGGGGTCATTTACCAAAATGACCCTGCACCAATTGATAGCCCCCCAATGCAAAAATTTTTTTTTTGTTTAGCGGGACTCGTGACGCAATGTTCGTGTCGCGAGTCTTGATATGTATTATCATCCATATATAAATGTTGAGCTCCAAAACTCTTAAACCCAAAATTTGACAAGTGTTTCTCTCCATAATTCAGTGTTTACTTCTAAATGTTTATGTGTTGAATTATTAAAATTCACAATATTTTATATGAAAAATGCAATAAAAAATTTTATTCTCCTAAAAATCCTATTCAAAACAGTAATACAGTTCATTCCCTATTAAACGTCAAATTATTATTTAATATTTATTTGATAAATTATCATAGAGTCTATTTTCAAATATCTAATTAAATAATTTATTTACCTACTAGGATTAAATTAATTTATTTTAATAATTATTTTAGAGTCTATCTCTAAAAATATCTAATTAAATAGAAGATTGATTTTATATATAATATTGTATATTCATTTATGCTATATATATATCACCAGTTCTTGAGTTTTACTAGGTTATATGTGATTTTAATGATGTAAATAAAAGAGATATAAATAATTTTTTTCTTTTCTTTTTCCTATTTGTATATGCAAATTTAAACTTGAAAACCCCAACTAATTAAATTATTTGATTGTTCTTATTTTTAGGTGTAGAAATTATTACTGTTACGTTTCAAAACTCAATAATGGAAGTATAGACGTAAGTTTTTAATTGTTGAATGAACTATTGAAAGCTATAAGGAGTTTTTAATCCATTTTCAGCTTTTGTATGATGTGTTTCTATATATTATTTATTTATTATTTTTATTATATTATGCATATCATATTATATAAATGATTTTATACATTTTTAATTAATTCATTGTTTTTATTATATTATGTAATTTTTTTCATATTTAAAATTTATATTTTTTATTTTTTATTAAAATGATTTAACTCTTATAATTATTTAAATTATATAACTAAATTTTTTTATTTATATATTTGTAATTTTAAATTTATTTTAATTTCAATATGTTATGAATTGTCATAGTTTTTTTATATTAAAGGTCATATTCAAATATACTATTAATGTCTTTTATTTACAAGACATCATATAACTGTGCATATATTTTTTAAAATAAATAATTTTCTTTTAGAAATTACTCAATAATTTATGTTTTATTTATATTATTTAATTAATAATTTCCTAAATCCTTATTTGTTGAATTATTAAAATTCACAGTATTTTTCTATAAAAACATAAAAATTCCTCATTCTAAAATATACATTTTCTATTTCATCTGAACACTATAATTATATTATATCTAAAACATCACTCTACTATTTCATAAAAAAATATATCCTCTACTTTACCTAAAACATCTATATGTATTTTCTTTCTTTTAAAAATATCTTTTTTTCTCATTTATTTATCTAAAAGAAAAATCTACCATTTATATTAAAAATTTATGTACTCAAAATAAAAAAATAACAAAAAAAATCTACCATGTATATTAAAAATATGTGCACTCTTAATAAAAAATAACCAAAATAAAATTATTACAATGTGTTTTCAAGTGCTTACTTTTATAAGTTATTTGATTAATTTATAATTTATTAAAATTATTTAATTTTTTATTAAAATTATTTAATTTTTTCTTAAAATAATTTTAATATACATATAAATATATAGTCACACCCACTCCGCTAGCTGATGAGTAGGCATGACATGCTAATAGATGGCTAATGCTTATGCTAAAAATAAATGAAATATATACTACAAGTCTTAATAATTCACTGCCAACTTCAATTACTATTAGATATTTACTCAATAGGTTATAGGTTCATTTCAAGGACTACTAGCTGCTGTATATATATATATATATATATATATATATATATATATATATATATATATATATATAGTTGGCTAGTTGATGAGGGCTAAGAGATGGCTAATGCTTATGCTAAAAAGAAATAAAATATATACTACAAGCCTTAATAATTCACCGTGAACTGCAATTACTATTAGATATTTACTTAATAGGTTCATTACAAAAACTACTACCTACTAGATTCAGCTAGATTTCAAACCCATCTACATTATTTATAGACTAGTATGTACAACCTAAAAGGCAAAATAACTAAGCTGAATGACACAACCTCTTCTAGACAATAGATAATCACTGCTGATTCTCTAAAGGACCTATACAAATTTAAATGGGATGAGTATAACAATACACAGTGAGTGGCTAACGATATAACAAGTGGGAACAAATATTGCTTTCTACAAAATATTTCACTTCTGAAAAAATAGTCCTTTTTTTTTCATAAAATATTAGAATTTGGAAATCAGAGAATGCATCAAAGAATCTCAACTAGGTTGACACTCTCTTAGTGTTCACATCACACTTCCAAAGTCTTAAATTCAATTAAAATAAAAAGAGTTGATATAAGCCAAAAGGGAAACAACAAACAAAAAGACTAATTAAATTTATAATTAGACCTTCAACTAAGATCACTATAAATAGCATTTAAACAGAAATTTGGAGTCGTGTCCCACTAAAGCTCTGAAGAAGCAGAAATTCTATGCTTTGTGAGAAGATCAGCCACCCCATTGCCTTCCCAGAAGATATGAGACACCCTGAATTGCATTTGGGAAATAAGATGTAAATAATGTAGCTATATGTTATAAACCGAGTTTTTAAATTATTTTAATATAAAATAGGATATGCAGTGTTAATAATTTTGAAACTGTATTTGATTATTTTACTATTTGTGAATTATTATCGTTATTATTTTATGTTTACTTAATATATTTTACGTAAATATACGACATTAAATTATCATTTTGGGAAATAGTATTTTATTTAACCTTTAAATTAGAGCATTTATATTTTAATATTATTATTTTAATGAATTATATTATTGACCTAATTTCCATGAATAATACATTATTTTTGCATGCATTAATAATATTAGGGTTTAATAATTATATTATGTGTATATATTATATTTTATTTGTGATATGTATATATATATAAGTTTATTATATTAAAGTATAAAGTTAAGTTTATATATATATATACATACACACACACACACACAAATATTAAAAAGAAAACCCATTTTCTTTCCTTCTTCCTCCCAATCATCTTCTTCCTCACCAGCACCGTCCGTTTCCCTTTGTTTAGAGTGCCTCCAGTTCATCCACCATCGACCACCTCCTCCTCCAGCAGCTCTGCCACCTCCAGTTACCCTCTCCGGCATCGGTGAAGCTTGAAGAACCTGATTTGACCGAAGTTGGCTCTTCGTCGTTCAAGTCCTTTCTGGCCACCAAAATCGATGATTCTGGTGCCGTTAGACTCCTGAGACTCCTTAGAGAATGATTTCAAGATTCCTTTTGTCTGAAAATTCAATTTGTAAGGTTTTAAGCTAGTTTCCATTTTCGGCCATTTTTGGTTCTTGATTTTTTTGAACTTCATTCTTTGCGATTCAAGCTGAATTCATTCACAAATATTGTTCCCCTTAGCATAATCTACCTTTGAGAATTTTTGTGTAATTTTTGAAATTTATTTTAATTTTTGTGAATTTTTGATTATTTTATTATTTTCATAAATTAATTAAATAAATTGTGAAATTGTAATTTTTAGAGTTTGTTGAAATTAATTTTAGAATTTAATTTATAATTTTTGTGTAATTTTTATAATTTTATTTAGTTTAGGTCAATTTTGGAAATATAGGTATATGTGTATTTTGTTAAAATTAATGGGTTAATTGAGTATATTTTTTGAATTTATTTAATTATATGTAGAGAAAATAATTTAGAGTAATTACATAATTTTTATTTTATTTTTGAGTATTTTTAGTATATTATGTGAATTTTTATATACTAAGGATATTTTGGTAATTTGGTAGTAATTGTAGTTAAATATTAAGTTTAATTGGTTTTAATAATTATTTGAGGTATAAAAATGATTTTTACAAATTATTTTCTAATTATAACTAATTAAAACTATTTTTTCAAAAATTATTTTCAAATTTAATATAATATACTATTTTTGTAAATAAATGGATTTTTAGTAATTTTTAGTATGTTTTGGACTAATTGAGTAATTTGGATTTATAAAATGAATTTTTATTAATGTTTGTGAATTTATCGAGAAATATTGATTTTAATAATATTATATTAATATTAGGGTTTTAAGTGATTATTGGTAAAATAATTACTTTTAATGTTTGAATATTTAAATTGCTATATTTTGGTACTTAAAGGACATTTTTGGTATTTTTAGAATTTTAATATATTTGTTGTATTTGTTGTGAATTGTGGATCTCAGTCGGTGGAATTTGTAGTTTGTGATCCCGACCGAGGGTTGTTGAGAATATTTTGTGAATTCTATTCGAAGTGTATTTTCTTGTAGGATCAACTCTACTTTTTAAGTAGAGCGATGTCCGTTTTACAGAGGAGGTTCTGATTAATTTTCGGTAGAATTTTCGTAAAACGTGACATTCGGTCAAATTCCTAATCTCTGTATGTGTTTAGAATTCTAGATCGAGCCTCTAGAAGTTAAGTTAGATTCATTCTAATTTTCGTATTGTGATTTTATTGTTAGTTGCATCGAGACCGAGGCTTAGTGGACCAGGCTAGTTGGACCCGTCTTGAGGAGTGCACAACTGTGAGTTATTATAATATATATGCATTGCTTAGGTTGTATGTTTTAGACTTCTACGTCTTAAATATAAATTGTTGTATAATTGCCTATTTGAATGTTTAAGTATATTTTAGGTATACTTTTAGTATATTTTCGATATATTATGAAATAAATGCATGTTTTCCTTTTCAATTAAATCTACCTTGTTTTTAAATATATAGTTGGTTTAATTTAGTAAGTTTTGTGATTTATTTAAGTTGATTATACATATATATACCTGAAATATACTTGGTTTATTTTAGGCATATTTCTGGTATATATATGGTTTATTTCTTTATTTTAAATATCATTATGCATCATTTATTTTCTTGAATGTATGTTTTAATATAAATGAAGGATATCGATAGAACGTGCTTCCTAGTGGGCAACACTAGGATAGAGTACGTACTAGTGCGATAGATGATAGGTTGAATTACTAACTTATTTGAGGAAATTATGACTTGATTGATGTGAGATGTGATTGAGAGTGTGATTGATGGAGCTCGGCTGACCAAGTGTCTCGGGGCCAATCACACTGATAGTCAAACTACTGGAGCTCAGTCGACTTAGTGTCTCGGGGCTAGTCTACTGTCCATATGGATTAAGTGAATTTACTGGGATTTAAGTGAGTCTACATGGCTAGAGTATTTTCTATTGATATTTGAGGTTGCAATAACATAAGGTTCTATTTGATCCTTCATAAACTGATGGTTTTCATTATAAAATGATTTTTCTTGCATCTGTGTGTATTTTCCTGTATATATATTTATTATATATACTATTGAGTGTCTGCATTTGACATTTAGCTATGCATGTATATATGTTATAATAATTCATTCAGTAAGGTCTGACTCTCCTCCATTGATATTTTTACAGGAGAGTCTTCATCTTCAGGCCTCAATAGTAGACCTGTATGCCAGATTTCTTCCACTCTGGCTTTATTATGTAAATCACTTACTTGAGTTTTATTTTGTATTCTAGACACTGTAGTAGTAGTTGTATTTGACTGTCGAGTTGTATTTATATTTATACTTGTATTAAAAGATTTCTATTTATGATATATATGATGTGATTTTATGTTATTAAAAGAAGTTGAGAATTTATTTTATTATCAGAGATTTAATTTCCATTGAATAATATTTTATTTATTTTATTTTATTGCATGCTTTTATTTTAAGGCTTGCTACGGGTTCCGGATTTGAAAGATTTCCCGTTCCCTAGCGTCAGCCATGGCCCCATGTTTTGGGTGGTGACATTACACAAGCTTAATTGCCCAAGGAACCCATTGAATTTTTGACTGGAAAAGCTTAACAACGTAGGAAGAGCCACACTATAGCCATAGCTGATGCCAACCATGATCCCATACCATTTTAACAGGATAAATAATTATTTGGAGTTTTGCCATATAAGCAAAAGAGCAGCCAATATGAAATGCAAATGCACCTTTTGCAAAGCCATGCGAATTACGAAAAAAACCTCTAGCTCCTGCCTCCCGTGGACTACTTAAAGCTGAGGCATCAGTATTGACCTTTATCCAAGAAATAATGGGAGGTTGCCAGCATACTGAAATAATCAATGGTGGTTGCCTCAAAATTCCTCGTATACGAAGAGCATGTGGAATCCAAAATTCATAAGATGAATTATACATATGGTCTTCTTTAAAGAAAGCAAGTTCTTTAATAGCATTCCATAGTCCTCACAAGACAACATGGATGTTAAGCACATTATCATTAAAAATCATGTCATTTCTGAAAATTCCATATAACCCATAAGATGCTCACTATTGTAGAACACCAAAGGGCAGCGACTTGAGAACTAAATCGGTGATTCTTTACATCTGCAATGAAATCAACAATTGAACCTGTTAGACAAAGTTGCTTGCTGAATAATAAAGAAACAAATTACCAAATCACAACAGAAAAATGGCATTATAAGAAGAGATGCTGACTATCTTCGAAAGAAGATTCACATAAACAGCAGCGTGAGGGAAAAGTTATACTTTGTTGCACAATTTGTCATCTATAGGAAGATAATTCTACACTACACGTAAGCAGAGTATGGAGCGAGAGGGAGGGACGAATTCCTTCTAAATAAAAGAATGCCAAGCTACTATAGAGTGAGCAAAACGGAGAAAATTGTACATTTTCTTCATTGTATGAATGCCACCAACAACTCTAGTCCATACACAAACATCTTTATCTGCAATAATAGGAGAAATCTTTTCAATAGCTTGTTTAACATCCACAATACTGATATGCAGCAACTTCTAAGAATTATTCACTAAAAATCTGTCAATAGGAGCCACCAAAGAGGCCTGAACCATTCTAGGAATGCCCAATTTATTAGAAACTGTAGGAAGAACCCATTCATTAGTCAAAAAATTCAAATTGCTATTTTCTCCAATGTACCACATAATATTCAACCGAAGAGAAGCATAAATGTCTTTGATAGAAGACAATATAGAAGACCGACAATAAATATCTATCCTAATACTTGAAGGACACAAAAAAAGCCTTTGAAGAATGCTTATAGGATAAGAATTCATAGTAACAAAATTCCAAGAATTTTTACTTAGGATATCATCATTTAGTACTTTTAACTTTTTAATACCAAATCCTCCCTTATTCAAAGGCATGCAACAATACGCCAAGGAATAGTGACAAGATTCTTACAATCAATAGATCATAACCAAATGAAATTCCTCATACAACGCTCAATGTAAGAAATAAGAGACAAAGATCACTTATAAACCACAAAGGAGTGAAGAAATGAACTAGTGATAATAGACTTGACAAGAGTAATACGACTAGCTTGAGATAGGGAATTACCCTTCCATTTAGAAAATCTTCTACAAATTTTGTCTGCAATAGGCTTTAAACCATTTTTTCTTAGGAGCACCTACAAAAATAGGGACACTAAAATAATTGAAAGGCACAGAACCTTTAACCATACCCGTAATTCCTTGGAACTTGGCAGCACAATGATCATTAATTGAAGCACCATAAAAAACTTTTGATTTTGCCAAATTAACTACTTGCCTAGAAAAATTGGCATAGCACTGGAAAACCCTATTAATGGCTCAAATATTACTCATAGAAGCCTTATAAAATAAAATAATATCATCTGTATATGGAAAATGAGTGGGGAAAGAAGTGTTCCTTGTGTACATCATAGGTTGAATGTCACCTAAATCAACCTTGACAGAAATCAACCCACTAAGAAAATCTTCCACAAGATAAAGGAGAAGGGGAGATAGCAGATCCCCTTGGCGGACACCTCTGGAACAAGGAAAGTAACCCATAATTCTACCATTAATCAAAATAGAAATATGAGCGGACATAAACAATGATAAAATCCAATCTCTAAATTGGAAGGAGAAGCCAAAAGCCTTTCGGAAATATAACATTTTAGTCGAGAGTGTCAAAAGCTTTCCTAATATCAATTTTCATTGATAAATTTCCCCTAAAACAAGACTTCTGTAGCATTTTAATACCCTTTGAAGCCCCTGCAATGCAATTAGAAATATTTCATTGATTTAAAAACCTAAATTGATTACAAGAAATGGTCCTTATAGCTATAAGAGAGAGGCCATCAATAAGAATTTTAGTAACAATTTTGAAACTAAAATTGCTTAGAACAATTAGGTGAAATTATTCAATAGCTTTGGCATTTTCCAATTTTGGAAATAACACCATAAAACTAGAATTCATTCCGGAAGTGACAATGCTATAAAGGAAAAAGCTCTGAACTAAAACACAAACATCATTCTAAATTAAATCCTAAAAATTATGATAGAAAACCTTAGTGAACCCATAAGGACCTTGAGCACTATTAGCATCCATATTGAAAACTGTTGATTTGATCTCATAATAGGAGGGACATCTAACCAATGAAGCATTATCATCATTGGAGACCAAAGATGGAACAACTGTCCAAATTAAAATTAATATCAGAGGACACTCCAACATCTGCCTAAAATAAGTTTTTATAAAAATCTATGACATGATTTGCAATAAGATGCTTATCATAAGTGATTATGCCATTAATCTATAATTAATAAATGCCACGTTTAGATTTTTTTCAAGCCAATTATTAATGGAAGAAAGCAGTATTCCTATCTCCAGCTGCCAACCATTTATTTATGCACTTCTCTTTAAGAAAATTTCATGTTGCTTGAGAGATAAATCAATCGTCGTATGAGCATCAATCTTTTTCTTATGGCATTCCTCATTAAGACTAGAAGAGGCAATTTCAGCTTGAATGTCTTGAAGACTAACTGAAGCATGCTGAATATTAGACTCCAAAATACCAAAAGTAGATTTATTCCAAACTTGCAAAGCCCCTCTAAGTCTCTTTAACTTACACCCAAGAAGTGCATAAGAGGGAGGCCATCAAAAGGAATCCGCCAAGAATTCACAATAAATTGTCTCAAGTGTGGATGGGTAATCCACATAAAAAAGAACTTAAAATGGGAAATCACACCCCCTAAAAAATTACAGTGCAAAAGGAGAGGCGAGTGATTAGATTGATGGCGAGGAAGAACTGAACATGAAATCTCAAGCCACCATTGAAAAAAGGCAAGATTTCCAAGAGCTCTCCATCAAGACAACTCTTTACTCTGCTAGCCCCAAATCTTCCATTAGCCTAAGTATAAAAATCATGTCTAGCAGAAATTTTTGACAACAAACAATCATCCATAAAACTTCAGAAATCACGGTAAGGACTAAGAGCAGCGGGTCTACCTGTTTGCTCATGAGCTTAAAAAACAACATTACAATCACCCAATAGACACCAACTCACATCAAAATTCAAAGACATGTTATACAAGTCAAACCAAAGCTGCATTCTTTTATTGCTCCAAACACTACTATAAATGAAAGATTCTTTGCAAAACATTTGCAAAAGAAACGTCAATGGTAATATGCTGGTCATGAATATAAGTAAAAGCAGGGGGTGATAAGCATCTTTTACCAAGCACCCAAATAGAAGGAATAGGTTTATCATTACAAGAAATTAAAGAGAAGTCTAATCTATCCTAAAAAGACTAGAATAGAAGTAAAGAGAACCATAGGCTCAGGCAGACAAATCAAATATAGAGAATAACGCTGACAAAAATAAAAGAGAGTTCATTGGGTTGAAGAGTTCCACATACCTCTGTAGTTCCAATATAGAATGTTCATAAGTTTAGTTTATCAGGTTTCCAAGTTAATCTTTTGGTAAGAGAGACCTGATATTTTCTAGCTTTAAGGGATTTGTGACATTGGACTTTAGTCCATTCTTCAGATTCCATCTCATATGCCCATGACACTTTAGGATCAATATGTTTCACATCATCTTGATTATCATCTTCCAATACCTGATTCATTATATTTATTTCTACATTAGAAGCATAAGCAACGGGTGTGAATGGGTTCAATTTGCACTAGAGTTTCACTTTGCATCTGATCGAGATCATCAACCATAGAGGCATGAGGGGCAATATGATTTATAACTTGAGATTGGTTATAAAAAGGAGTATAAGCAACAAGTGTCGTGGCATTGGAGGCCGCCTGAATGAGATCAATTTGCACTTAGGATGTGCTTTACAATTGGTCAATAACATTAAATGCAATTTGATTTGCATCTTCAGCTTGGTCAGTAACTTGAAGTGGAAGCTCATCTAAAATATCTTCTTGGTGAGCTGGAACATCATCGACATTGTCAACAGGATCAGTACTAGTAGTATTTACATTAAAATGTAAACCCTAATTTAACAATTGAAAAGCATTTCTATATGAGACATTAGGGTTAACCTTCTTCTTCCAAATCTTCTTTGGTTCCCCCTGACGAAGAGCACGCTTAGCAAGCTCAATATTTTGTGGTTGGGAATGTGAATCATTCCGTTGTATGCCCAAACAACAATTCTAAAGGACATGGCTAATATTCGAACAAATATTACAAAATGAGGGCATGTTCTTATAAATGAAATCAATAAAAAAGCTTTTGTGAATCCTTTCAAAGAGAAGATTATTAGGAAGTTTGCTTGATAGATCGACATCAATGAGAACTCAAGCGCAGCGCCCAAATTTTGCATTGATTGTGATATTATCGATTTTAAGAGGAACACCTATACCATAGGCAATGGATACTAAAGAAGTTTATAGAAACAAACCCATAGCCGAGTATTAGAAAATTTTTGCTCTTTAGGATCGAAATCAAGTGTCTAGTGTTGTGAGCAGACAATACCTGGCTTCAAAGCTATTGAACCCCTACCCCAAATTTTAGTCTTTTTAGAACTGGAGTTCAAGATGACATGGTAAAAACCATGCCCTAAAGATATCAATTTCTAATTAGAGGAGAGGCCCCATATGGAAGAATGTTTCTTTTTCAAATCCACCATCCATGGTGATTCTTCTTTGGCAAGGATGATTCGTGCAACGAGTGCATGCTAACAGACAGACAATTGCTTTTTGTAAATTTATTGATTTATTCTGATGGCAATGGATCTACCTTTGTTCATTGCAGAATTCTTGTCTGGAATAATTGGAGGCTCTTGATTAAGTGATACAATGGTTGTATATGATTTCATAGTTGTAGTAAGGATTGGAGTGAACATAGTTGAGTGACTCAAGTAATCCATGGTAGCCGGAAGGCCTAGGCGGCCTAAAGGCGGTGCTGCTAGGTGGGCGAGAATTAGTGGTAGAGTCCGATAGGGCTCAAACTATTCTAATTTGATTGAAAGTATCTTTTTTTGAATTTTTGAAAAAATATTCCTTGATAAAGGATACAAAACTGCTAAATATTTTCATATAATTAATTTTAAGATAATCTTTAATAAAAACTAGCTTTTCAATTAGTATTAAGGAAAATACTTTGATAATAATTGCAAAGTTGCTGATTACTCACATGTAGATCAATAATAAGCTAAGATTTAATTAATTTTCTATTTGTTGAGATAACATAAACCTATAGCTGACAAATTTCCTGCAAAAGCTAAATGATCATAAAAACATATTCCATACACTCATAAAATATATAGCCAAAAGATTATGCTAAAGCTGACACATTGGGCGCATGATAACGCTAAACAACCCATGTGTATAAAATTGCGGGTCATACGCATACAAAAAGTTTCCCCCAAATGGCTAACCACCTGATTGTACACTCCAAAAGTTGTATGTACAACCAAGCGCTGTCCTAAAGACAGTTGCTGAGTAATATTGCTGACATAATATATATATATATATATATATATATATATATATATATATATATATATATATATATATATATGATGAGATAAGACACTAGTTATCATGGTGTAATTTAAAGGATATATACCACAAATGTACAAGTGTATAGATTCATATAAAAGCTAAATCAATTGAGACAAACAATGCTATTTTATGAAAATATAATTGCTATAATTGCCACCCTTAATCGCTATAACCATGTAATTATAGTAAATATAATAACTTTATATTTGCTGAAAATAAATGTAAATATACCAGCTAAAATTATTCACTGAATTTAAAATATAAATTAAATACTCTGCTATCATAAAATCCCTTCAGCTTCATCAATAACAAACATATAGCTATTTGTTCCCGATTTTTCTTATAAAAGCTAAGCAATTTAGTTAAACTATAAAATATTAATAAGTTAGCAAAACTTATTTGTAAGAACATGTCAATTTATATAAAACAATAAACATATTTAAGAACATAATAACATGTATGTCTATATAAAATATAAATTCAAAACCTTGCTATATAATTAACCACTCACCTGAGCCTGTTGACACAAGACGCTAACTAGATTGGACAAGTATATGCCCTAACGCTGTATTCGGGTCGGTTCCTAAAATAAAAATTTGTAAACGTACAATAAGATTTTAAATATTCTATCTAAACTTTATTCAAATAACAGAAGAGGATATCTTTAAATTAATTCTTTAGGAAGTTTACTGTATTAAACTTTAATATATTTACTTATTCATTAATTAATTTATTATTTGTTATTATATTAATATTTTATTTTATTTTATAAGATTCTTATTCAAAATTATAATTCTTCCCATAAGTCCAACTTAATAACAATTTTGTTTGTGCTTCAACTTAATCTTTCCCGTTCCTTAACAAATGCCCAAGAGTATAAGGTACTCATGTTAAATATTTGGAAGAATCAGCGCTATAAATTCTAAGATCTCAGAACTTTTCAGTGAAAATATCAAGCTCTCACTGCTCAACTTCGATTGTGTCTAAAGAGATGGGCATCACTGTATAGGGACAAACGTCCCAAGGAGCGGACAATCAGCTCCACAATGGACAGATCACCTTCGAGCTTTTGGGACTGGTGTACAAGGCAGTCCTTTTAGACATAAATTTGGCAACAAATGTTTTGAAATCAATATAAATTTTACAAGATTTGATTTTTAACCAAAATGAATCAGGTTTAATAATGCCAAGAACAAGGAAGTGAATTATTGTCAAATTATCAACTAATGAGGAAATGATTTCAAGAAACCAAAAACTTAAGAAGAACGCATGGAAATAAATAATATAGCAGAGATTCACTCAAAGAAAATTCAGAATTGAGTTAATACTAAATACTCACCTAAACGTTTTATGGATCAATAACAACTTAAATTTGTTGCTTCAGAGATGAATCTAAGCTGTTCCACACGACTCGGATCATGAATCTTCGAATACTGTGATAACATTTTATGAGAATATGGGTTTGAAAGAGTTGAGATCAATTTAGAGCTAAAGAGAGGTCTGCACCGCTGCTAGGGACATCGCTTAAAGAGACATCAAATATCTTTTTTTTTTTTTTTTCTTTTTACAACTAGTTGGTTCTGCATTAAGCACCTTTCCCACTCCTTCATTCTTCTTCCCACAGGTGTCCCACCAGGTCACCCTTGTTTTGTTTTGTTTTTTTTTTTAACACAGCTAACCTAAAGGATAAGATAAGTCCCCATTTATTGTTGAGTAATGCTTATGCCTTCTCATAACTAGACAACTATATATATAAATATATTTAATTCTAATTCTTATCTTACTGGACCCCTTTTGTACTTATTTATATAGAACAAGGGTGTGACAATTCTCTGTTCGTCCTCAAAATTTTCATGTTTGTGAGGAAAATTAATGAGAATTTTGAATATGCATAGCTCCTGTTCTTGCTTTTATTTATTCTTATTGGATTATGTGCTATACTAATTTCCTAATGGATCACTGACAATCGCTACTGCATGAAAAAGACTTAGTTCTATTTTAATGTCTAAGATGAAAGAATAGGACACATATGAATGCCTAACTACATTGGAATAAGTACATACCCGTTATAATCTCTGGAGGCGCTAGTGGTTCGTCTTGCATCATAGCATAGACTCTAGCTTGACTTAAAGGTTGACTGGGCTTAGCGTTTTGTCGTTGCTAAGAAGATGCACTAGCATTATTATCTCTGTCAACATTGCGATTAAAAGCGCTGACTGCTTTTCTACCTGAAGTAAAAACCTTATTTCCTTTCTGACTCCCAGATGCTACAGACTCTTGTCCTGTGTTATGTTAGAGTATCGTATTCTATATTATCCTATTCTGCACTATTCTGTTTTTCCTCTTCTATTATTCTTCCTATTATTTAGTCTTTAATGTTTCTTCCTATTATTTAGTTTTTCATGTTTACTAAAAGCTCCTTGTAATTGTTTATAAATACCTCAACGTTTATCAATAACATAATGTAATTACCCTATCATGGTATCATAGCACTTTGTTTAAAAACAAAACACGTTCCTTGCCCTCAATCTGCTGCACGCCGGCTCCATTACTTGAAGAACTTATTTTGCTTATTCACCATGAGCTCCGAAACTACAGAAATTTTTTCTGCCATTGCTGCCTCTACAGCGAAGGAAGCGACCCAATTTATCAACTTGATGTAGCGGACGAGTAGATTAAACAATCGAATATTATTGAATCGCATACAACTGCTAATAAACGATCTTCTATAGCAATCTAAACTATAGGCATCAAAATTTTCAAGAAATTTTGGAAGAATAAAGAGAATTCAAATTATCATAAAACTATTGTCCAACAATAATAAGGAAAACTTAAATAGTAAATTCTAGAAAAACCCTAAATAAGAATTAGGAAAATAAAATCCTAAAAATAGGAAATAACAAAAAATTCCCGTTTAAGGACCTAAATGATAGAATTTGGCTGAAAAGCGATGGATCTCACGAGCAAAGCTCGTGACAAACCACTGGCCCATTTCCACATGAAATAGGCTTTTGAATCGCCTAAATCTGATACTTGAAACTTGTCCAAAATTATGAAACTGCCATTGCCATAAATTGTCAATTTTTTGCATAAATTTTAGGGTTTGTACCTCTATGCAGCCTGCATCATTCTCCCCAGGGTGGACAAAATTCGCCCTCCTATCTGACTCGTCGGATGAATCACCTATAAAAGGAACTAAGTGCTTGACATTGAACAGATTCGTAGTCCGAACATGGCTAGGTAGCTTCAACCTATAGGCATTAGGATTAATCTTCTCAATGATCTTTACTGGTCCAATCTTCTTGGCAGACAACTTGTTGTATTCGCTTGCAGGAAACCTGTCTTTAGTCAAAGCAGCCCACATAAAATCCCCCATGTCAAACTCGACATCCTATCTTTTCTTGTCAACAGCCTGTTTATTTTTAGAGGCAGCCTGTATAAGGTGATCATTGACAAACTGATGAACGTCCTACAATCCATTGACAAAACTTACTGCCCTGCCATCCAGTTTTATCTTTACTGGAAGAGGAATCAAATCCAGGGGTCCCTAAGGCACAACTGAATACACCACTGCAAAAGGGTTGAATCTAGTACTCTTATTGACTGCATGATTATGGGCGAACTCTGCCTGACACAGCTTCTTATCCCAACTCTTCACATGTTCACCCACTAGGCATCTTAGTAAGTTTCCCAAAGATCAGTTCACCACCTTTGTTTGTCCATCTATTTATGGATGATAGGCACTACTGAAATTCAAGTGCGTATTCACCATCTTCCACAAGCTACGCCAAAAATGACTAAGAAACCTGGTATCTCTATCCGACATGATAGATAGAGGTAAACCATGCAGCCTATATATTTCCTTAAAGAATAATTGAGCTACATGAACAACATCTGTTGTCTTCATACATGGCAAAAAATGCACCATTTTTTAAAAATGATCAACTACCACGAAGATAGAATCATTACCTCGCTGTGTACGTGGTAATCCGAGCACACAATCCATACTGAGTTCCACCCAAGGTTGTGAAGGAACTGGTAGAGGCATGTAAAGGCCTGCGTTAGATGCTGCTCCCTTGGAAACTTGGCATTTTCGATACCTTTCCACTAACTTTTCTACTTTTTTACGAATGGTAGGCCAAAAATATCGAGCCTTAAACAATTGCACAGTTTTGTCCCGACCGACATGTCCCTCACCATGCAATTCCTGAAGAATCTTCAAATGCAAGCTGCAGTTTGGGATACATAGCTGATTGCCCTTGAACAAAAATCCATTATGCACTAGGAAATCTGTGTGCTCGCCTATTTCAATTTTATCTAAAATAATAGAAAAGTTTGGATCAGTCTCAAGTAATTATGCAAAGGATTCAAAGCCTGGTACCTTAATGGTCATTTAGGTTAATAATGCCTTTCGCCTGCTGAATGCATCTGCCACCTTGTTGGTAACCCCTGACTTGTGTTTCACAACAAAAGTGAATTTTTGAAGGTAAGCCACCCAACTCGCATGCCTAGCAGATAGCAGAAACCTTGTCTTGTCGATGTAAATGTTTCAAAGCCTCATGATCTGTATACAGAATAAATTCTTTCTGAAACAAATAATGACGCCAATGCTTAATAACTTGCACAACAGTATAGAACTCAACATCATAGGTACTATAGCGCATCTTGGCCCCTATCAACTTCTCATTGAAATACGCTATCAATATGTTGTTTTGGCTTCAAATAGCCCCAATTCCCACTTTTAAAGCGTTTGAATGTAACTCAAAAGGTTGATTAAAATCAGGCAGCACTAAGATAGGGGCTGTGGTAAGGCATATTTTAATCAACTGAAATGCCTATTCTGCCTCATCAGTCCATACAAACTTCCCTACCTGCCTCATACAATTAGTGATAGGCACCATAATACTACTAAAATATGAAATAAAATGTCTATAAAATGAGGCCAGTCCATGGAAACTTCTCACCTCGGTTATTATGGTAGGTGTTGGCCAATGTTTCACAGCCTAAACCTTTGTTTCGTCCACCTACAATCCCTTTCTAGAAACAACATAGCCAAGAAATAGCACCTTAGAAGTGAAAAATGCACACTTCTTAACTACAGCGTAAAACTTCTCTCTACACAGCACAGTTAAGAACTCTCATAGTTGCTACAAATAATCATCCGGGTTAGCGCTATAAATCAGAATATCATCAATATACACAACAACACACTTGCCAATGAAAGGTCTCAGAAGCTGGTTGATAACACGTATGAAAGTGCTTAGTGCGTTTGATAGCCCAAATGGCATCACTACCCACTCATACAATCCCTCTCTTGTCTTGAAGGCTGTTTTCCATTCATTGCCAGCTTGAATTCAAATTTGATGATAGCCACTTTTTAAATTAAGTTTAGTAAAAATCGTGGCCCCACTAAGCTGATTAAGTAAGTCATCCAGTCTAGGAATAGGAAAATGATACCTGACCGTTATTTTATTGATGGTCCAACTGTCTATGCACATCTGCTAAGAACCATCCTTCTTTGGTGTTAAGAGAGATGGTATAGCATAAGGACTGAAGCTCTCACAAATGTATCCCTTCACCAACAGCTCTTCTACTTGTCTCCTCAATTCTTCATGCTCACTGGGACTCATCCGGTAGTGTGGTCGATTTGGCAAGGCTGCCCCTGGTTCAAGGTCAATCTGATGTTGGATGCCTCGCATGGGAGGTAACCCTTCAGGCAGTTCTTCTGGAAATAAGTCATTGAACTCTTTTAGAAATGGTAAAACTACATCAGGAACCACCATCTCTCCGTCCACCATCTTCCCAAATAGGACATAGATAATTTCAGATTGTTGCACTACTTTGTCAAATTGGGACAAGGTTAATAAATTAACACAGCTCTTGTTTTTTCCCTGCATAGTTACAGATTATTCAGAGTCCTTTTTAGGGACAAGCACTATTTTTGTCCCTTCAAACATGAAGCTATAGGTATTTGCCTTTTCGTCATGCATCACGCCTCTATCAAACTGTCACGGTTGCCCCAACAATAAATGACATGCATCCATGGCTATCACATCACACCAAACATCATCCTTATACTTTGCCCCAATGGAGAAGGATACTAACGCACATTTCAAAACTATTACTTCACCCCCTTTCTTTAACCATGCCAATTTATATGGCTTAGGATGCTTGACAATCGTAATTCCCAATTTATGAACTGCTTATGCTGATATTATGTTCTCACAGCTACCCCCATCAATCACAAATCTACAAATTTTCTCTTTAATAGTGCAAGTAGAGTGGAAGATATTATTTCGTAGCCATTCCTCATCCACAGCCCGGGTGATAGGCAGGATCTCTGCACAACCAATGTTGTGCCTACATCTCCAATCGTAATCTCCTCATCCCCCACATCTACATCAAATACTGGGTCTCCTATCAAGTCTGCAACCTCCTCTTCATCCTGGTGTTCATTTGAATCATTAAACATGGCTCTTTTTCCCATGCTTTTACATTCAATCTGCCTGTGCCCTATCTCGCCACATGAAAAACACTTGATACCATTTGGCCTTGGTGCCACTGCTGGTCTACTGGCAGCCCTAATGGTTATGCCACCATTTGGATGACTCACACCAGGTCTCCTCCTATTCTTCCCTGCCCTATATTCTATACAAAACCACCCAGATACCTCCTCTCAATCTGCAAGGCTTGTTGGTGTGCTGCGGAAATAGACATAGGATCAAACATGTTCACTGTATCCTTGATTTGCTCCCTTAGGCCCTCAATATACCTCTAATTGGTCACTAATTGGTCCTTTGTCTCGTGCACCTCATTCCGAGTGATCAATTGATAAAATTCAGTTGTATAATCATCAACTAAATAGGCCCTTTGCCTTAAATTCTGCAACCTTTGATATAGTAAATGTTGATAATTATAAGGTAGGAATGCAACATGCAATTGTTTCTTTATCTTCTCCCAAGTCATAATTTTAGACTTCCCCAATCGGACTCGGGTCTGTTTGGTTTGTTGCTACCAAGCCATGGCTCTATCTTTGAACCTTGTTGCCACTAATGGTACTCGGTGATTTTCTAGCATCCCTTTAAAATCCATTATCTCCTCTACTTTGGCCACCCAATCAAGGAACTCTTTGGGTTATAGGGTACCATGAAATTCAGGTCTTTTAGTTTGTCTACCCGCTTCCCATCATCGCTTGTCATCAACCTTTACATGTTGTCGCTGTTGTCTATGGGGATTCTCATAATATCCATCACCATCATCATCTTCATCATCATTTCCTTCAGCAAAAGGATTCCTTCGATCATTAACATTAGGGTTCTGTCTCAGATCCTGATTCGGCTACTCCCGCTGCTCCCTATTTCGATTAACCAACAATAACTCCTTCATCCTTGTCGTGAGTTTTTCTACAAGAGTGTCAATTTGTTGATCCATCTGGTCCATTTACTGCTCAATACGATGTAGATCATCATGCTCATAAACCTCTTATACATGTTGTAGTTGTGGTTGCTATTGCTGTCTTCTGCGAGACATCTTGTCAGAGGAGCACAACTCCGATACCAAACTGACATAGCGGAAGAGTAAATTAAACAATCGAATATTGTTGAATCGCGTATGACTATCAATAAACGATCTCCTATAGCAATTTAGACTATAGGCATCAAAATTTTCAAGAAATTTTGGAAGAACAAAGAGAATTCAAATTATCTTAAAACTGTTGTCCAACAATAATAAGGAAAGCTTAAATAGTAAATTCTAGAAAAATCCTAAATAAGAATTAGGAAAATAAAATCCTAAAAATATGAAATAATGAAAAATGCCCATTTAAGGACCTAAATGATAAAATTTAGTTAAAAAGTGATGGATCTCATGAGTAAAGTTCATGACTTCGAATCGTTGGCCCATTTCCACCTGAAATAGGCTTTTGAATCGCCCAAATCCGATACTTGGAACTAGCCCAAAATTACAAAACAGCCACTACCATAAATTGTTAAATTTTTGCATAAATTTTAGGGCTTGTTCCTTTATGTGGCCTGCATCACAACTGCTGTTGAAAACGACCAATGTTTGATTGCAATTAACATAACTGCTCAAGTTCCCCTCAAACTTAATGCAACAAACTATTGTTTATGGAGAGCGCAATTTGATTCTCTATTAATTGGCTATGATCTTTATGGATTTTTTGATGGTTCTCATCCTTGTCCACCAGTGACAATTCTTGCTCCAAATTCAACAATTAAGTCTCCTAATTTGACTTATACTCTATGGATACGTCAAGAAAAATTACTTCTCAATGCCATTATTGGTTCACTCACTGCTAACCTTGTCCCATTTATTATAGCTAAAAAGACATCCTTGGAAGCATGGCAAACTCTTGAGAATACTTATGCATCACCCTCTTGAGGAAGAATTATGGAACTTCGCAACAAATTAGCTAATCCAATCAAGGGGTCACATACCATAACTGAATACATGCAAATTCAATCTTGTATGGATTCTGTAGCACTCATGAACAAACCAATTGATTTTGATGAATTATCCATTTGAATTCTGAATGGACTTGATGACTCCTACACTAATCTATCAAGTGCTATTCAAGTAAGGGAAACTCCAATTGAATTTGATGAACTATTTGAAAAATTAATTCATGTTGAAGCTCAACTAAAATCACATGTCAAGAATGTTTCACCATAACCTACCTCAGCATTTGTTACATCAATTACTTCTCGCTAAGGAAAATCCTTTAGGAATAGGCAGTTCCAGCAATGTCGCTATAGACACCCAATTTCGGGATGACATGTTATGGATGTACTAAAGGACTCCAGTGATGAAAATATCATGAATAGGTCTTTGATACTTAATCTTTAAAATTCTAAGGGTTTAAGTGCAACTTTTAAAGGAAGGATTTAATGTTTTCAAGGACTAAATTACAAAATTTTTTTAGGACCTAATTGTAAAATTTAAATTCTTTCAATGGTCTTTTTGTAATTAAATGTTAAAAAAAGTACTTGTCGGAATTATGTTATTGCAATCGGAATTACACCAATTTCAATCAGGATTGTCTAATTCTGATCGGAATTACACAATCTCGATTGGAATTGAATTCTTCCGTCTCTATTTTCCTATTTTTATTTAGTTTTAATTGGTTTAAAATTCCTAATTAACTCAATCCTAACTGGTTTAAAATTCCTAAATATAATTTTAAATATTAATCTTATACTTTAGGAATTAGAATCATATTAGGATTGGGGTTAGGCTTCCTAGTTCCACTATATAAAGAGAGAAGGAAGAAAAAAGAAAAGGGGGATGGTGAAGAGGAAAAAGAGAGAAGGAAGAAAAAAGAAAAGAGAGACGGGAAGAAAAAGAAAAGAGAGCAATGTTTTTTTTTTAATTAGTTTTTTATTCTCTTTTGAGTTATTTTTTTACAAAAAATTCCTTTTAATTTAATAATTAATTCAAGATTCGTGGAGAATTTTTTAACATGAAGATTTGAAGATTTATTAAGAATGGTGAACTGCTAATCTGAGGAGTACCCCAAATCATTCATAAGCATCATCATCTTCTTCTTATTTCTTCCTTTTTATTTTTATATTATTAATTATTTTCTTCTTTCATGTTATTTTCATAATTTATTTATTAATTATAATTTTATCTTTTTATTTTAGTGAGTACGGATAAAAACACATGGTGATCCAGTGGAAGAGATGAATTCATGAAAAGTGTGTGGAAAATTAGGGATAAAGCCTCGTAGAGACTTAGTTTCTAGGGTTTTATTTTTATTTTTATTGTCTTTATTTTACTCTTTATTTTTTATTTTATTAATTATTTTATGAATTAATGTAATAGCCTAAATAGTGGGAGTAATAAAATTATATGTGTGGTTGCATGTTTATTTTGATGAAATTGGTTAGTAAAAATTAGGTTTTTAATTAGGTAATTACTTAAAATCAATGGAGGAAGTAGATTTATTTAGTTTGCTTAATAATAAAATAGGATATTAGTAAGGATTTGTTTAATTATTTGTTTGATCTTATTTAATTGTTTTTTATTTGTTTATTTTATATGTTTTGGGCCTTAAGCCCATTTTAGGCTTTGATTTATTTATTTAAGTTTAGGTAATTCTTTTAGCCTATTTCACTTAATAATTAATTAGGTTTAATTAATTAAAAAATATTTTTAGGTCCATAATAATTAGATTTTATATTAGAAATATCCTTAGGCACATTTAATTAATTAGACATAGGCTCACCTAATTTTATTTAATTAATTTAGACTTAGCCCACTTAATTAAAACTTTCTTTTTCCATAATTTGTAAATTTAAGATCACTATTTAATTAAAACATGTAGAATTAGACCCACTAATTCAAATATTCCATAATATGTAGACTTTAGCTCATTTATTTAAAATCCATGTAGATTAGACTAACTTAGGGATTATGTGATTCATTGAATGCATTATTTACTTGTATATTTCATGACTAGTTTGCCTTGGAGTTTATTATTTTTAGGGTTTATATGAAATTGCATGTCAATAGAGAATAAGATAATGATTCATAAATTAATTTTAAATGAACACAAGACTGAAAGAAGTTGGTATTCTGTATCCAGAATCTCCTGGTTGTGGTGCTAGCTTTCTTTTAAGGAATCAAGTACCACCTTTTTTATTTGTCGTAGTTATTACCTTGGGTGGCGACTGCTCATCTCCATGCCATGTCTTTTTTATAGTGGTTAGTGTGTTCTTTAGAACCTTGAGCTCAAACAGTGTTGCAGTTGCTAAAATCTTGGACGCGTGCTAAACCTTGTTATCTACAGTGGCGAATCCACTGAAGATAAGAGATACTGATTCTACTTGTGTTCTTTAGAATTATTTTATTAATTATTATTTTATTCTTGCATTCATTCTGCATGTCCCTACTAAACCAATGGTGTTGGTTTATGATTCCATGATTCCACTGGCTTCATGGGGTTGTAGATTGGCTAACCATCACTCTTAGCCTTAACTCGGTCCAAGAGAGATTACCGGACTCATCTGACCAGAGCTTGTATCCCAAGTCCTTAAGGGGGGTAGTCTTTTCTCGAGTTTGCAAAGGATGTTGGGCCCCTCTGACCTTGGCCTGTAGCTCAAAGTCCATAGGAGAGCATCTTGTTAAGGGAACCTTGACCTTTTTATTAGACCCTAACCACATATAATGGCTTAGTTATTTCCACTAGGATCTACCCAAATTGCTTGTGAATGTTGCCATGAGGTATTTCTATCTGTAAAGGCCCAAGCCCATACTTTAGAAGCCTGTTTAGGTTAATAGAGATTGTGCTAATCTTTTACACCTAGAAATGTTGTTTCTGTGCTTCTATTACTTTGAGAGATTTGGCATGCATGTCGGTCCCTGATATTCCCTATTGATATTAAAACCAAAACCAAAAATCCTAGGAAAAGAGACTCGCTATTGAATATGTGTGCGAGAGGAATAAGGTTGGAAGGATGTATGTATACCTAACATGTTACTTGCTACTTGTTGCATAGCACGTACATCATGCTAACAATTTTTCTTTCAGCCATCATAGATTCATCTGGGTCATCCTGTGTTTGGAGTAAAAAAGGTGGTAGACTGGTAAGAATTGATTCAAGCCCCCAATCGATCACGAAAGAGATCCTTATCAGACAGGAAAAGAGCCCCATTAATCCGCTCTATTTAGAAGCTATGCAACCTTAACAAACCGAAAGAATGGAACAACAAGAGGGAGGAAACTAGACCCTAGAAGACATTAAAGGAGCACTGATGGATGATATAAGAGCAATAATGCAAGATGAGTTAAGACAAGCTCTAGTGGGACTGATGCCACCACCTACTGCTGCTACACCACCCACTGCGGCCAACCCACCTGCTATGGGTCCACTAGCTGTTAATAATGACAATACTAGGGAAATGAAGCTGGATGATGTTGAGAGTTATATGATTGAAAAAGCAAAAAAGGAATCACTTAAGCAAGTTCAAGAGCTAGAATCTAGACAGGTGAAGGCATTAACTTAGAAGATGTCTAAGATGGAGGAGTTGATGAGGGGACAAGGCTTAGGGTACCCATTTGACTTTGATGATATGATGCCATTTGAGGAAGATAGGCTACCTGACAAATTCCAGATGCCATAGTTGCAGAAGTTCGATGGTACTAGGGACCCAAGAATTCATCTTGGTTAATACACAACTACTATGAGTACCACTAAGGCTCCTTTATCTATGGTTACTAACTTATTTGTACTATCCTTAGAGGGTATGACTGTTAATTGGTATCATGGGTTAGAGAAGTCTATCCGAGTAGATTGGAGAAAGTTGTGCATTGCTTTTCTAAAGTAATATGACTATAATACTAGACTTAAGGTGTCCATAAAAGATCTAGAACTAACCAAGCATAAGCCCAATGAATCATTTTCAGATTTTCTAACTAGGTTCATGAATAAGGCGGGAATGATAAAGAACAAATTGGCAGAGAAGGATCAGGTTAGGATGATAGTTTGAAATATGTCACCTAAACTAGTGGAGAGGTTGTAAATGATAAACCCCAAGACATTCGTAGACCTTTATAATGATGGGTTACAGGCTGAAGAGATCAAAAATGAGAAAAAGAAGGCTACTGTGAACATTGGAGCAAGAAATTACCCAACTAGAGGCATGCAACAAGGAAATACCAACCAAGTCATAGGAGTTCATGCTATCCAACAACCTAGGAGATTCTTAAATTTCAATCAACCCTTATCCAAAGTGCTAGATCATCTCATACAAAAAAGGCCTCCTTAGACCCTTAACCCCTTCTAGACCACAAAACCCAAACTTCCCTAGTTTTCATTAAAATAGTTATTGCAAGTTCCATCAAGTTGTTGGCCATTCTACTGACTCTTGCATGTGTCTTAAACATGAAATCCAAAACCTTATAGACTCTGGAAAGATCATAGACCCTGAAAAGTCAAGCCCAAACTTTAGCACCATAAGCAATCCTTTTCCAAACTACCAAAACATGCCATCTCCAACAACTATGATGATCAACTCATGAGTAAGTGAGAAAGAAGTGGTAAACTCCTTTAAGGATCTAAACCTTAAAATCAATGAGAAATCTCCTAATTTCCCCAAAGATGTAGAAAGAGTTAAAGATTTGTTGGGTCAGCCCTCAAGCAAGTTTGACTATAAGGTCTTTTACACTAAACCACCTTCTTTTGACATACCTTTCAAGTAGATTGTGCCTATAGGATGGGGTAATGAGTTTGATGATGAGAAACTGCAAGACAAGAAAGAAACATGCATAGTGGAGGTACAAAAAGATGAAGTCATAGAGATAATTGGCAAACAGATGCAAGAATAATTATTATGTCAACCACCTCAAGGACAATCACTATGAGACTCAGCATCCCTAGTATCTAGAATAGGAAATAAAATTTCTTATTGTCTTATTTAAATAAAATTTTAGTTTCTTTAGAACTTGTTTTATTTTAGTGATCGATGATATAAATTCTGATTATGCTCACTTATGTAATATGCATCCTAATGGTACTACACATTGTGATATTGATCGCATCTTTATGTTTGACAAAAATTTAATTCAATTAGATTCATTCAGTAAGGGCACAAATGTAAACTTAAAGAATAGTCTTATATCACATGACATAACTTCTAATGAGAGAAAAATTTGAGGAAAAATAAGAAGAATGATAAAAAAGAGAAGAAAAACAAAGAGAGAGAAAAAGAAAAAGAACAGTAAGATGAAAAATTAAAGAGAAAATTTAGGATTAATTGATTATAGGAGTTATGTCATGTGATGTAATGAATGTTCTCATTTTTGCCCTAATGAATGAGTAAAATTTAATTAAAGATTTTTGTTAAATATCACATAATCATCTTTATCATATTGCATAAGTATCTGAATGTAAAGACATTACATAATGAAAGCTAAAATCAAAGCTATGAGATCACTACTTTAGTTATGTTTCCTTTGTAATTTTCCTTATAAGCCTAGGGTCCCCTTATACCTTGAGAATTCAAATGGCTCAATAACTTGCATTGTAAGTCTTGTCCTATAACTATCATCAATCATTGCATCAATATCAAGCTCAAGAGTTCTTCAAAGTGCAAGTCCAGTTGATTTCATCATTAAGAACTTACTTCGGTCAGTTTGTCTATTCCTCTACATCTCCAATGCATGAGAGTACAACTAGAAGGGTTAATAAGTCAAAGGATCAACAATAGCAGTGAACGAACTGTGTCTCTTGCACATAAAAATGAAAAAAGACTGCTAGAATAGCATAAATGAATCCAGAATGGAACTGGGGGAAAAATACAACTCAAGGGGCAAATTGTGTCTGCATTCAAAGAGCGAAGATGGATGCTGAAGTGTAAAAGCTAATACCTCAATCATTATATAGGAAAACTAGTAACAAAAAGAAAATTTCAATCACAAGCTCTATTATAAAGCCATGGACCCTATTTGTTAGCCTAGTAATCAGTCTGATGAATCATATCAGAAGCTTCAACATCAGAAGTACCAACAGCGAATCATTCAATGCTCAAACTGATAGGCTATTGATGAGTGGCTCTGTTCCAAATAGGAGACCTATTAGGATCATGCACATCATACATAGCATGCATACACTTGCATACATTTTTAGGAAATACTTATTTTGTATAATAAAAGTCTTTGAGCCTAGATAATTATGCAAATACTCTGCTATTAACATTTGAAATTAGTGTTGGAAGAATAGGAAAGTAGTCAGAGTATTCGCATGTGAAACATTTGAAAGAATGAAAATAAGAGGAGTGACACTACCATGAAGCATTATCCTAGAAACTTCAAGAGGCTAGATCGGATGCTCAAGCTCCTCAGATTCAATATGCTAGGGAAGAATGCACTCAAAACTTAAGACAAATGCACTCTGAAAACTTCTTTGATTATGAAATAAAAACCTCTAACTCCTAAATGTTTTCTTTTGTAGGAAATATTGGGAAGAGAAACGAAGCCCTCTACCATAGCATTAATAGGATAAAGCCACAACTTCGATGGTGGAGCATCACAACCTTGTGATCGGAGACATTATCACCATAATGAAAGGGAAGAATGCAAAAGAATAACATTGTATTCGGATAATTTTTTTACTAGCAAATAGGCCATACTAACTTATGGTATTTTGTGCAGGGAAAATAAAAGAGAACGAAGAAGGGAAAAGGAACTGATACATCAATAAGAATGGGCAAGATAGCAAATGCCAATTGCTCATCAAAACCTCACCCTCTGTAAATACCAAAGGGAAGTAGGACAACTCTATCTCCTTTGATTTTGCAATAAAATAAATCCTCAATAAGAAAATTCACAAATTGAAAGGAAATTCATCCACTTCACGAGATCATGTGCAAAAAGCCTATCTCATGAATTTTGATCATAGTGGCTTTCTTTTATTAGCCTCACAGAATTCAGATGAGTAAACAGTTTTGTGCTGAGAGTTTATAAACTCTAATCAATCTAATGCTTGCTTTGCACCCAAATAAGGGGAAAGAGATGCAAAAATAAAATCTGTGGACATAAAGCATAAATTGTTTGAATTTTAAAGTGTCTTTTTAGTCTTTTGAATAATAAATGTGCATATAATCTACTCCAATGCTCAGAAATGAGTATGAGTACAAAATCCCTTGACGGTATCCATGTTGAGTAATATAAGAAAGGCAAGGGAATAATAAGAGAAGAATAGAAAAAAGAGCAAGCATAATTTACTCCAATGCTTAGAAATGAGTAATAGTATGAACATAAAACCTTTGGTGGCATCCATGTTGAGTAATACAAGAAAGGCAGGGGAATACTAAAAGAGGACCATGTCAAAAATTGCTCTATTTACTCTGATGCTCTATATGAGTATGAGTATCCAAAGGACCTTTCCAACGGTATCCACGCTGAGTAATATCAGAAAGGTGGGGAATACTCAGATAAGGAAGGAAAGCACATAAGTTAAAATAATTCAAAGACTATTTTGAGACTTAGAATCTAATCCATTTATGCTCAAATACCATAAGTCTTGTCTAGTATATTCTTTTTGAATTTAGGTGTGGAAGTAAGCTCTTCACTTGGTTATAAATATGCTCTCATCATAAAATGGTTAACGATGCCTTTGCCCTTTGCGAATGGTAAATAAATGATTGTCATGAGGATCAAAATTAAGGAGATTGGTTAAGTACATATTATCTCGTGCAAAGTGATGAATTTTCTTATAAATTTTCAAAATAATAAGGTACTTTTGTACATTCATCTTGTTAAAACTAACTTCAACCATTATGTAGGAATTTTAAATCTAGAAGGGGGTATACTCAACTTGCAAAGTCAATCAATACAATAAAATTCAAAGTCACTCAACAAAAGTTCTAATTAGTCAGCACAATGAATCCAAAGCATTTGACTCAAATAATAAAAGATAAAAATCAGGAAACAGTTATGGACTGTAGCATCATCAAAGGCAAGCAATGAAAGGATTGTAGTTAATTTGCAAGCAATTATGGATTGTAGCATCATCAGTGAGCAATAAAAGGGTTGCAGCTAATCGCGAGCAATTATAGATTGTAGCATCATCAATGAGCAATGAAAGGGTTACAGCTAATCGCGAGCAGTTTTGGAGTTTTGGACTGCAGCATCATCAGTGAGCAACGAAAGGGTTGTAGCTAATCATGAGCAGTTTTGGACTGCAACATCATCAGTGAGTAAAGAAAGGGTTGCAACTAATCACAAGCAGTTTTAGACTGCAGCATCATCAATGAGCAACGAAGGGGTTGCAGCTAATCACAAGCAGTTATGGACTGTAGCATCAAAAGTGAGCAATGGAAGGGTTGTAGCTAATCATGAGCAATTATGGATTACAGCATAATCGCATAATTAATCAGTATCATATGACCGAGTGTGATGTTTCTTTTCAAATCAGACTATACAACCAAGTGTAGTCAGCATTGTACAATCGAGTGCAATGTATTTTCAATAGATTATACGACCAAGTATAATCAGCATCATACGACCGAGTGTTATGTTTCTTTTCAAATCAGGCTATACGACCGAGTATAGCTAGCATTGTACAACCAAGTGCAATGTGTCCTCAAGATTATACGACCGAGTATATTCAACATTATACGACCGAGTGTGATGCCTCTTTTCAAATTAGACTATACGACCTAGTGTAGTTGACATTGTACGACTGAGTGCAATGTATCTTCAATCAATTATACGATCAAGTATAATCAACATCATACGACTGAGTACGATGTGTCTTTTCATAATAGACTATACGACCGATTGTAGTCGGCATTGTATAACCGAATAAAATGTATCCTCAATCGATTATATGACCGAGTATAATCGGCATCATATGACCGAGTATGATGTTATGCTAAACGTTTAAGTATAGTCAGCATTGTACAACCGAATACAATGTGTTTCATTCACTCAAGGTTATACGACTGAGTATAATCAATATCATACGACTGAGTATGATATGTCATTTGAAATGTTGTATGTCCAAGTATAGCAAATTCATAAGCAAAAGCTTCAAGGAGTGAAGGTAAGTATCCTAACTTTCAATTTAGAAATTGGGTGCTATTTTGCTTTGCCGTAATTTATCAAGCAAACAGTGACAAAGGGGGGAAACTATAGACACCCAATTTTGAGATGACGTGTTATGGATGCAGTAAAGGACTCCAGTGATGAAAATATCATGAATAGGTCTTTGATACTTAATCTTTAAAATTCTAACGGTTTAAGTGCAGCTTTTAAAGGAAGGATTTAATGTTTTCAGGGACTAAATTACAAAATTTTTTTAGGACCTACTTCCAAATTTAAATTCTTCCAGGGATCTTTTTGTAATTAAATGTTAAAAAATACCTATCGGAATTCCATAATTCTGATCGGAATTATGTAATTCTGGTTGGAATTACAAAATTTCGATCGGGATTGTCTAATTCTGATCAGAATTACACAATCCCAGTAAGAATTGAATTCTTTCGTCTCTATTTTTCTATTTTTAATTCAGTTTTAATTGGTTTAAAATTCCTAATTAACTCAATCCTAACTGGTTTAAAATTCCTAAATATAATTTTAAGTATTAATCTTATATTTTAGGAATTAGAATCATATTAGGATTGGGGTTAGGCTTCCTAGTTCCACTATATGAAGAGAGAAGGAAGAAAAAAGAAAGGGGGGATGGTGAAGAGGGAAAAGAGAGAAGGAAGAAAAAAGAAGAGAGAGATGGGAAGAAAAAGAAAAGAGAGAAACGTTTTTTTTAATTTGTTTTTTATTCTCTTTTGAGTTATTTTTTTTACAAAAAATTCCTTTTAATTTAATAATTAATTCAAGATTCGTAGAGAATTTTTGAAGAAGAAGATTCGAAGGTTTATCAAGAACGGTGAACTACCAATCTGAGGAGTACCCCAAATCATTCATAAGCATCATCATCTTCTTCTTATTTCTTTATTTTTATTTTTATATTATTAATTAATTTTTTCTTTCATGATATTTTCATAATTTATTCATTAATTATAATTTTATCTTTTTATTTTGGTGAGTACGAATGAAAACGCATGGTGATCTAGTGGAAGGGATAAATTCATGAAAAGCCTGTGGAAAATTAGGGATAAAGCCTCGTAGAGATTTAGTTTCTAGGGTTTTATTTTTCTTTTTATTATCTTTATTTTATTCTTTATTTTTTATTTTATTAATTGTTTTATGAATTAATGTAATAGCCTAAATAGTGGGAGTAATAAAATTATATGTGTGGTTGCATGTTTATTTTGATGAAATTGGTTAGTAAAAATTAGGTTTCTAATTAGGTAATTACTTAAAATCAATGGAGGAAGTAGATTTATTTAGGTTGCTTACAATAAAATAGGATATTAGTAAGGATTTGTTTAATTATTTGTTTGATCTTATTTAATTTTTTTTATTTGTTTATTTTATATGTTTTGGGCCTTAAGCCCATTTTAGGCTTTGATTAATTTATTTAAGTTTAGGTAATTCTTTTAGCTCATCTCACTTAATAATTAATTAGGTTTAATTAATTAAAATATATTTTTAGATTCATAATTAATTATATTTTAGATTAGAAATATCCTTAGGCCCATTTAATTAATTAGACATAGGCTCACCTAATTTTATTTAATTAATTTAGACTTAGCCCACTTAATTTAAGCTTTTTTTTCGTAATTTATAAATTTAAGATCACTATTTAATTAAAACATATAGAATTAAACCCATTAATTCAAATATTCCATAATATGTAGACTTTAGCTCATTTATTTAAAATCCATGTAGATTAGACTAACTTAGGGATTATGTGATTCATTGAATGCATTATTTACTTGTATATTTCATGACTAGTTTGCCTTAGAGTTTATTGTTTTTAGGGTTTATATGAAATTGCATGTAAATAGAGAATAATATAATAATTCATAAAGTAATTCTAAATGAACACAAGACTGAAAGAAGTTGGTATTCCGTATCTAGAATCTCCTAGTTATGGTGCTATCTTTCTTTTAAGGAATCGAGTACCACCATTTTGATTTGTCCCATTTGTTACCTTGGGTGGCGACTCATCATCTCCACGCCATGTCTTTGTGACAGTGGTTACTGTGTTCTCTTGAGCCCTGAGCTCAAACAGTGTCGCGGTTGCTAAAATCTTGGAAGCGCACTAAACCCCATCGTCTACAATCGTCCATCACAGTAAACCAAACGAAAATAATATTTTACCTCCTATTTATAGCCACACTATAATACATATCGACCTCCTCAACAATAGGATTCTTGTCCTCCATCTTCTTCGCCAGCTAGAGGTCGTGGCTATTAAGGTAAATGTCAAATCTGTGGTTTCATAAGTCACTCTACTCGACATTGTCAACTAGTTCCACCCCAAACTTGGGATTCCATTCCAGCACCATCTCATGGTCCTCATCCACTTTCTAGAGTTAATACAACTATTCATTATCCAAAAGCAAATGCCAATTCTACTTGGGTAATGGATTCAAGTGCATCTCATCATGTCACTACTAATTTGGCTAATCTCTTGCTTCATAAACTGTATAACGAATCAAATCATGTTATAATTGGTGAGGGTACATGTCTTTCAATTAAAAATATGCGTTCTATTCATTTTCCAATATTGAACAATTCACTTCTACTCAATAATGTTCTACAAGTTCCTTCTATGTCATTAAATTTAGTTTATGTTGGGGCACTATGTGACACTAATGATGTATATGTTCTTTTCTTTGAAAAATGCTTTCAGGTATAGGACCGTCCAACCGGGAAAACTATGGTCACGAGACAGCGTAAGGACAGAGTTTGCCTATGGCCAAAACAAAACTCAATTGTCAAAGTCTCTCATCATCAGTTCCTTGTTGTAAGCACCCAATTTTGGGATGATAAATTGTGGATGCGACAGAGGCACCCAATTTTAGGATGATAAATTATGGATGCAAAAGAGGACTCTAATGATGAAAATATCATAAATAGATCTTCAATACTTGAAGTTTAAAACCTCAAAAGTCTAAATGCATTTTACAAGGAAATGGTTTAATGTTTTCAAGAACTGAATTGTAATACTTTTAAGGACCTAATTGAAAATTTAAAATTTTTTCAAAGGTCCTTTTGTAATTAAATGTTAAAAAAATTATTATAGATTGAAAATCTACAATTCCGATCGAAAATCTATAATTCCCACTAGAATTGTAGATTTTTGATTGGAATAAAAAAATTATTACAAATCGAAAATCTACAATTATGATCATAATTGTACTATTTTGATCGGGTCCCGCACTATTTTTTCAATTTTTTTAATTTTTGAAAATATTTTTCCTGAATTTTGATTGGCTAAAAATTTTCTAAAATTTATTTTTTTAGGAAATAAAGTCCTTTTAAAACTAGAACTCTTAAGTATGTAGGATTAGAGTTTTTGACTCTTTTCCTATATAAGGATAGTTTTGGCTCTTGAAAAAGGGGCTCTCTCTTTGGACTATCTCTCTTTTGGCTTAAAAAAGTTCTCTTCATATTTTTCTTTGAGGCATTATGTACAATATTTTTCTTTAGATTTTTTTTGTTTATTTGGAGCAAGAGCAACAAACCTTTGAAGAGGAGGACATCAAGTTTTTGAAGATCTGTTAAAAGCAATAGTGATTGATAACACTCTGAGGAGCTAATCAATAGTACATCTATTCAATCATCCTTTCTTCTGCCCTTTTCTTTTTATTTTATTTGATTATTTAGTTTGATTTTAATTTAATTTAATTTTAATTTTAATTTTATTTAAGCTCTAATCATTATTTATTTTGCTTTTGGGTTCATAATTATGGTAGGAGTAACCTAAGCTGTGGAGTAGCATGTGATTAAACAAGAACAAAATTCATGAAGATCCATTAATGGTTAGAATTGAACACCCAATAGTGAGAATAATAGAATTTGGTTTGTGTGTTTTTTTTTTTAATTTTAATTTAATCAAATAGTAAAATTAGGGTTTTCATTAGGCAATTAATTAAAATTAATGGTTAAAAAAATCCTTAGGTTTTCAATTAAATTAGAGTTAAGTAGTAAATTTGGTTTTGCTTGATTGATTATTTTATTTTATTGTTTATGGTTAACTTTAATTAAATTAGGGTTTAAGCATAAGTTAAATTAATTGTTTGATCTTTTTATTTATTTAGCTTGACATTTATTATTGTTTATGGGCTTGTTTATTTGTGTTTATATGTTTCGAGCTCTAGACCCACATTAGGCTTTAACCCATTTAAATTTAGGTTTTTTAGGTTTAATTAATTAAAATGCATTTTAGGCCCATAATTAATTAGATTTAGGGTAGAAATAACTTAGGCCAATTTAGTTAATTAGACATAGGCCCACCTAATTTAATTTAATTAATTTAGACTTAGCCCACTTAATTTAAGTATTTTTCATAATTTGTAAATTTAAGATTATTTCATTATTAAAACATATAGAATTAGGCCCATTAATTTAAATACTCTATAATTTGTAGATTTAGGCCCATTTTTAAAATTAAAATAAATAGACTTAAGTTCACTCAATTAAAATTAAATAGGAATTAGGCACATTAGTCTTTAGTTCACTTGTAAATTAAAACATGTAGATTTAGCCCATTTAAATAAAAATTAATCTAGATTAGACTAACCTAGGGATTGTATAAAATGCATTATTTACTTGTATTTTTCATGATTAGTTTGCCTTGGAGTTAATTGTTAGAATAAAGGTTTATACAAAATTGCATGTAAATAGAGGATAATATAATAATTCATAAAGGAATTCTAAAAGAACATAAGACTAAAATAAGTTGGTATTCCGTATCCAGAATCTCCTGGTTGTGGTGCCAGCTTTCTTTTAGTGAATCGAGTACCACCTTTTCGATTTGTCCTAGTTATTACCCTAGGTGGCGACTCTTCATCTCCACGCCATGTTTTTGTGACAGTGGTTAATGTGTTCTCTAGAGCCCTGAGCTCAAATAGTGTTGTTGTTGCTAAAATCTTGGACGCACGCTAAACCTCGTCGTCTACACCTGCTCTTACCTCTTTTAAGTCGACATCTAGTTTACTTTCTTTCTGGCATAGTTGTTTAGGACACACTTCAAACAAAATCTTCAAACAACAATTGTCAGCTTTAGGAATTCCTTTTATGCATTCTCAATTACTCAATTTTTCTTGTCATTCATGTCATATTAATAAAAGTCATAAGTTTCCTTTTTCAAATTCTACTGTTTCCTTTATTTATCCACTTGAAATTATTTTTTTTGATGTGTGGACTTCTCTAATTCATTCTCTTGATGGAAAAAAATATTATATGATCTTTTTTTTATCATTTCACTAAATATATTTGGTTCTATCTCTTTTATAAAAAATTTGATGTTTCTACCATATTTATCACCTTCAAGAAACTTGTTGAAAAATTCTTTTCTTTTCCTATAAAAACTCTATATACTGAGATGGTGGAGAATTTCTAGACTTACTTCCCTTTCTTTCTCAAAATGGCATTACATACCTCACTACACCCCCACATACCCTAGAACATAATGGCTATTCTAAACATTGACAACGTCATATTGTGGAAACTAGCGTAGCTCTCTTGCACCGTGCTTATTTACCACTTAAGTTCTTGACCTTCGCCTTTACCATTATTGTTTATCCCATCAATCATATGCCCAAAGTTAATCTCCAATCCCATTCCTCGTATGAACACCTCTTTAAAAAATCACCAAATTCTTAAAATCTTCGAGTCTTTGGATGTTTGTGCTATCCATGGCTTTGTCCATATACTACCCATGAACTTGACCCTTGGTTAAGTGCATGTATCTTCTTAGGCTATTCCTTAACACAAAGTGCCTTCATCTATTTTGATCTTTTTACCCATAAACTTTTCATCTCTCGACATGTTAAATTTATTGAACATGACTTTCTATACTTTGTTTCTTCTCCATCTTTTTCTTCCTCTTCTGACCCAATCATCACTGCTTCACCTTGGCTACTGCAACTATCTTTCCCTATACTTGATGTTCCTGTATCATGATCTACTATGGTGATATCAATAGTAATAGTGCAACCACCTATCTCTTTGCTAGGTTTGGACTCCTCTCCGATAGGTCTCTCTTCTTGTGCTACTCAAGATATTGGAACCTCACAATCATGCAACCCACAAGCTTCTCCCACTCCTCTAGCAATGACTAACACTCATTCCGTGACCATAAGGTCAAAGAATTCTATTGTCAAGCCTCATATGAAGTATGGTATTAGCACAATACTTCCTATTGATGCTAAACCAACATCGGTTACTCAAGTGCTTAAACATCCGCAATGGAATACTACAATGTAGGAAGAAGATGCTACTCTCCTTCGCAACTAAACATGAATCTTAGTCCCTTCACACCTATAGCAAAATCTAGTTGGTAACAAATGGGTGTTTCGTATCAAGCCCCTTTCAGATGGGTCCATTGAGCAATTCAAATCTCGTCTTATTACTAAAGGATTCCATCAGTGTCCCGGTGTTGACTTTTATGAGACATTTAGTCATGTCATTAATCCTGCAATGGTAGGTATTGTTCTCAATATTGCATTACATAACAAATGGGAAATTCACCAACTTTCTCAATAGGCACTTAACTGAGGAGGTTTACATGGCCTAACCCTAAGGCATTACAGATCCAACCTTTCTAAATAATGTATGTTTCTTGCAAAAAGTTATCTATGGTCTGAAATAGGCTCTTTGCGCCTAGTACCAGGAGCTTTACTCTTTTCTTATCTCTCTCGGTTTCATTATGTCTTATGCAGACACATCTCTATTCATTCTCTCTCGTAACTCATTAATCATTTACTTTTTGGTGTATGTGGATGAACTTCTTATCACAAGTAGTGACTCTCAAGCTAGTAACCATATCCTACACCAACTTAGCTCTACTTTTTCGACTAAAGATCTTGGTTTGCTTTCTTTCTTTTATGTTATTGAGGTTTGTCCAACTATTGATAGTATTGTATTATGTTAGCATAAGTATATTGTTAATCTGTTGTAAAAACACAATATGCTTCATTCTAAGCTAGTGTCTATGCTCCTTGCAATGGGAACTTCACTCACTCTTCATGATAGGGCTTTGCCAGCCAATGCTACCATGTGTCATCAAGTAGTGGGTGGTCTTCAGCATCTTCAAATAACTAGACCAGTTATCTCTTTCACGATGAATAAGCTATTGCAATTCATGCATCGATCGTTTAAGCATCATTTGGGTGCAGTAAAGCAGCTATTGCGGTATCTTAATAACACTTGTACATTTGGTATTTGTCTTTTGGCTTCCTCTCCTCTCACCCTTTATGGTTAATCAGATTGGGCTGGCTATCCTGATGATTGTACCTCAACTGGTGCTTATAGTATGTTCTTAGGGTCCAATCCTATTTCCTATTGTTCAACAAAGCAACACATTATTGATCGCTCATCAATTAAGGCGGAATATCAGGCTATTGCTTTGGCAGATACTGAACTTCAATGGATTAAATCCTTGTTTCACGAGTTATACATACCACTGTCCTCACCACCTACTCTCTACTCTCATAATCTTGGTGCTATATATCTCTGTGCTAACCTAGTGTTTCATTCCTATATAAAGCATTTGGTGATTGACTATCATTTTGTTCGAGACCTTATGCAATCATCTTCTCTTTGAGTTGTCCATGTTTCTTTAAGGGATCAACTTGTTAATGCTCTCACCAAGCCGCTGCCACGATCTCATCTTTTTTTATCTTTGTACTAAGATTGATGTTTCTTTGTGTCCACCATCTTGAGGGGGCATGTTAGAGTATCATATTCTTTACTATCCTATTATGTACGATTCTATTTTTCCTTTTTTATTATTCTTCCTATTATTTAGTCTTTAATGTTTCTTCCTCTTATTTGGTTTTAATATTTACTAAAATATCATTGTAATGGTATTATAAATACCTCAACATTTATCAATAATATAATGTAATTACCTTATCATGTTATTGGTATGCACTAGTAAGGGACAATTTCTCTTAATATGTTTTAAGTCTCCACATTCATAATAACCAAAAGTTCTCTTTCTACACTCCCCTTCATGGAACTTGCCATAGTTGAAACATTATGGGCATGTGAATTTGCTTTGATCATACTCTAGTTTAGCACCACGTGCTTGCCTTTGGGCACTTACAGAGCTATTGACTGATTGCCTTATAGAGTTTTGACTAAACTATGGTTGACTAGCTTATTGTTCTATACCTATATGCGAACCTCTACCACTACCACTATATTCAGGTTGAGATTGAAATGTATTAGCACTTTTGTTTACTTGTTCATTTTTATAACCTTGTAAGGGGCTTGAACTAAATTTCTTATTCTTTTGTTCATACTCTAATTCTTCTTTTTTTTCCTTCTTAAAAGCAAGTGTCTTTTGAACTAATTCCTGAAAATTATTCCCTTCATACCAAGTTGTCCTAGTTTGCATACAAGCTTGTAATCCACTTTAAAATCTATCACACTCGATTTCTTATGATGGTATAATATCAGCAATAAAATGGAATAGATCTTCAAATTGGTCTACATACTCTCTAATTGACAAATTACCTTGGGTCAGCCTAAAGAATGCTTCTTACTTACCCTTTTTATAGCTACCAATCAAGTATTCCTTATAGAACTGAGTAACAAATATACCCGATATTAGTCCCTCACCACAAAGATGACATATCCTAGTCAACTAATCTCCACTATGCCTTCACAAACCCATGTATATTTTTGACTTTTTTTAACTTCTGTTAAACCTAGAATGACAAAAGTCTTTTCTAGCTTTTTTAACCACTTTTCTACAATTCCACCATTTATGGATCCCTTAAAATCATATGAACTTAATCAACGTGCACAATCTATAATTATTCATTGATCACGATACTGATCTCGAGCAGTAATAGCAACAATAAATGCTTGCATCATAAAAGCTCTTATACCAGCATTAACTTGAAAAAGAGGCACTGGCTATGTTGAAGGTGGATTAGGTGGAACTGGTGGTGGGTTAACTAAAAATGGAGGTGGAGGAATGCGTTATAGAGATGGAGTAGTTGGGTGTGCTCTTGACGCAACAACATTAGAGGTAGAGTCAGCATATTCTTCTCCATTAAAAGATGCATCATCAATTCCTTGAGGATGATTTGGAGGATTCTTATAAGGTTGGCCAATATCTGTAAGCCTAATAACTTAGCCATGGTTGCCACCACGACCTCTACTAACTCTAGGTTTAGGTGTTATAGTCCTACAAAAACACAATAGAAGAATACACTTAGACTTAATAATCTTTCAAGAAGACAACATTCTTCATAATCTATTAAACATATGCTCTGATACCAACAATTGTCATACCTACTCTGCTGGTTGATGAGTAGGTGTGACATGCTAATAGATGGCTAATACATATGCTAAAAGGAAATGAAATATATACTACAAGCCTCAATAATTCACAACCAACTTCAATTACTATTAGATATTTACTTAATAGGTCCATTACAAGAACTACTAGTTGTTAGATTTCAAGCTCGTCTACATTATTTATAGACAAGTAGTATGTACAACCCAAAAGGCAAAATAACTAAGCTGAATGGCACAACCTCTTATCGACACTTTATAATTACTACTGATTCTCCAAAGGATCTGTAAAAATTTAAATGGGTTGAGTATAAAAATACATAGTGAGTGGATAAGGATATAACAAGTAGGACCAAATACTGCTTTCTACTAAATATTTTACTTTTAAAACTATATTCTTTGATAAAGGATACAAAACTGCTAAATATTTTCATATAAATTAATATTAAGAAAATCTTTAATAAAAACCAGCATTTCAAATAGTATTAAGGAAAATACTTAATCCGCTACTATGACTCGCCTGGAGTACTGGCTCGTTGGCACCATCTAATGCACCCTTATTGCGAGTAACATAAGTGCAACTTCCTACATTCACTTCACCTTTCCTGGGATTATGTACTTTTGGTTCTTTCTTGTTGAATTCTCTTAACAACATGAGCATTTTACTCCTTAATGAAGCTTTAAAATCAGAGGCCACTAGGATATACTAGTTTTCATGACTGAACATGACAATATATGATAGGAAACTTGCAGCCAAAACTCCACCAGCAATCACAAATAACCAGTAAAAAATAAATTGAGCTGCTCTAATCTGGGCACTTGCTCTACTCTCTGAACCATGCATCTTCAATCTTCATATTTCATCGCCCTATAACACTTTCACAATCGCCCTTGACACATCGCGTGCTAGAAGAGAACCTTTAGGAAAGACATGAAAAATTGCATGTTGTTGACATTTGCCTAAACATCTATTGAAATTTTGAAATAAAAGAAAAGAAAAGAAAATGGTACTTAGAAAGTCAAACTCATCAGTTTTAAACTGTTGTGTGTTTCTACTTGGCATTTTCAACATAAGCATAGGTGCTTTAACCAGGATATAATCGGAACAATATTGGGCTAAAATGAGCCTCATGTAAGGCAATGTATAAAACACAGCTACAAGACCAGGGCTTTTTTAATTCTTTCTGAAAATAACTTGTGTAATTCTTCATAAGATTCATAGGGAGCAAGCTGGTTATCTTCAAACCCCAAAATTTTTAGAATTCCATGAACAAAAGATCCATGCAGGTACCCTACCAAATCCCCATTTCGAATGAGTTTAGCTACATCACTAATTTCAAGTTCAAGCCGGTTGACTATAAGTAAGTTTGCCAAACTAGCCATGTAACTTTGGGTCAGTATAAGCATAGCAAAACTCCACACTATAACCACTAGTCTTGCCAAGTTGTTAAACACCCTCTCCCCTAAAATTTAATTCAAATTGACTCAAGAAGACTTTTTTAAAATAAAATGGAAACATTGTGATAAAAGAAATGAGGTTACATACAATGTGAAAAAACCATGGTGGAGGAGGGAAACCACAAGCTAGTACTAACTTGATAATAAGCAAATCCTTAGAAATCTTCATTTCATCTTTGTTCAAGAACCAAAACCACAAATCCAACAAATAGAAATGACAAGAATGTGATCGCCCAAAGATCGCTCGACAAAGGCTTCAAAAAAATTATTGCACTACTTTTCTTCTTCTCTTTCATACGCACATGCATTGATATATGAGAATCAATAAATGGTAGTGTGAAGCCTATGTACAATGTCCTATTCGCTATTATACTTGTATCTCCCTCCATAGCCTCATATTTCTATATGCATTGAATAAAAAGTTAAACTACTTTATCGAGTTTCTGTCTCATAATATAGAAAGTTATAAGCTTCATCGTTACTGAAGTACTAAAAAATAAATTGAAGTAGAGAGAAAATTATTTAGATTTAACCTTTAAAAATACTTGATAGACCAGATTGTTGTAAGTTCCAGCAACATTTCCTTCAGCATTGGCAAAAGGGATATAATCATAGGCAATAGTATAAGGTAATTCCTTCACCAAAACTTCAAAAATTTCTATACAATATCCTATAACTTTTGTAATATTAGTTGTAAGATCTCTTGTGACATTAACCAATGTAGTGAAGCCAATCTTCACCGACACCCCTATTTTCATTCTCTTCCCATTTGTCGGAACCTCCCAACCTTTTGGAACAATGGTTGGATCTTTTGGCCATATAATGGTTGCGAAATTATTGGATTTATTGAAAGTAGAAGTTAATTTTATTGTGAACTTCAAGTTTTTAACAAGTCCATTTACTGGTGTCCAAAATCCAATCCCTTTTGCTCCAACATCATTCACATTAACAATTGGGAAAGCTAGTGCTTGTTGTAGCTGCTGATTAATGAAAAGAAAATATCCTGCAAGACTTTTGAAACTAATATTTGATAATGCTTGAACAAGTGTTGCACTATTTTTAAAGATGCCCAAATTATCAAGATCAGTTAGATTACTAGAAACATTTTGCTTTTAAAAGCTAAAGGTTGTTGTTCCAGCTTCCTCAATAGCCATGGCTAATGCTCTTATAGCATTATAAGCCAACAGTCCATAAACATTCAACTTTGCATCGACCAAGTCAGGACGATCTTAATAAAATTTCTTTTTCCATCAGACTCAAAATGATTCTACTAACTCTTATATTACTATAACATAAGGTTTAACCCCTAACACTCCTTAGATCAAATAAATGACTGAACGATCCAATGAACTTAACAAGTTGGTCATCGCATAAGCCATTATCCATATGTATCATGCATTCATCATACCAATATCCTTTGCTTTCATGAACAACCAATCACCTAGAGAGGGTAACATGTTGACGTAGTGGAAGCCTAGTATAAATGGATAACTATCACTTGCCATTAATTTGCGCATGAATGGCTACCAAAAAACCTTCTATAACCTATTGATTCATTGAGAATGTTAGGAAATAGGCATCAATATTCGTTAATTCACACAAAGGAATATTGAAAATCTGGAATAAAATAGAACTTTCATTATCAAAATCAAATTTAGAAAATTATCTAAAACAACACAAAATAATAAATAAATACTGTTTGGGAAAACCCTAAAAATAAAAGGGAGAAAACACAACCAAAATGCCTAAACAAAACACAAAACTTCAAATTGAAATTTGAGGCTCTAAACAATGGATTGTGGGACTGAAGTTGTCATACTACAAGATTCCCCCATAGCTCCCACTAAGGAACTCTGAATCAGCTTCAGTTTGATATATTATAGGTCTCATAGTTCAATCGAGCAGTTAGAGTCACTCGAAGGCTGACTGCACATTTTAACTTTCTTCTCAAAATTTAAACTTTCCAAATACGCTAGAGTTGTTTAGTCTGCATCACATGTGCACAATGAAAACTCTAGTTTGCATTGTCATCAACTTGAAAAGCTCCTTAAGGATTTGATCATCGTTGGCTGATGCGGAAATTGCACTCTAGTAGCTGACACTAATATCAACTGATTGCAAAGCTTCCATTAAGTGAGGAATAATGCCAATTCCATATTCATTATCAATATATATTGGCATTTCTTGTTTCAAACCAAAGGCTTGAACTATAGCAGTTATTGCATTTATTTGTGTTTTATCATTTTAGGTAGCTTGAAAAAAGTAAAGATTCCTTAAGGAAGTAAGAGAAAGAGAAGATGCAGAAAATGATATAATGGGCACTTGAGCTTTTTCTCCAAGTTCAATAACAAAGTTCACTTCCATTGATGTTGTTTGTCCAATGATTGCCTATACTTCAACATTTTTTACCAAGTCCAAAGCTGTGTTTAAAGAAGAAAAATTATAAAATGATCAAGAATATTTTCATTTCTACTTCTCTTAACCAAAAGTCAGCAAGGATTAATGGTAATACCAATAAAATTACACCTTTTCATAAGTTCGGAGTGTTAGAAATTTCATAATATTTTGGGCTACCATTAATTGTGTGATATTTTAATTTGTAAAACTGACTAAACAAATATAGTTTAAGTGAATGTGCGGGGAAGCCCAATTCATATTTAAAGTGATCATTTGTGTTATGGGCTTATATGCACCTTAATGGGTTGGTATGGTAAGGCGGTAAGTGCAGGTCTAATCCTACTAGGGTTATTAATGGGGTAAACTTAGAGGATTTTCTATATAAAGGCTAAGGTCCCCTCTCCATCATATGAATCTAATTTTCTGGCTTGTCCCATTGATAGTCACCTTTGTATGAGAAGGATAGGAGAGGAAGATCTAGTATTCTATTTTCTCAATATTAATTATTTTATTTTATTAGTTCAGTTGTAGTTACATATTAGAGATGAGATCTTTGCATCAAACATGAAAAAGGTACGTAATTGCTTCCGCTAAATTAACTACTAGCATATTATTTGGTATTTTAAATTTATGTATTAGATCCTAAAATTTTCTTACATGTGGTATCAGCGCTTAGTTTGTGCATAAATTAAAAATCCTAAATTATGATTATGATTTGTTAATATGATTTTGTGATTGAATTAAAGTTGTTGGGCTAATAGACATCATGATATAAGTTTTGTAAATTTTTTTTGAATTGGTACATATGTTGAATTAATATGAATAGTTTTATATTTATATTGTTGAATGAAGTGACGATCACGTTAATTAAAAGCATGTGAAATCAAATATGATCATGTACCTTATGTGTTTGGTTTCAACAATTTGTATGTACAAAATTCTTAACGGGATAGTTAATGATACATGGTTGTCCAAGTAAATTATGCCTTTAGTGAGGAAATACGTGGTCTTGTGTTTGTTCCTTTTTCTTTTCTTATGCAAAGAATATGCATAGTGACTTTTGGTTTTATTATTATTATTATTATTATTATTATTATTATTATTATTATTATTATTTTAACTAACTATGTTGGACAAGAATAATTGTATTGAATGACCATGCATGTTCAATAATTTGAAATCAATTATGTTATGATAATTCTTGTTTCATTATGCCTTATACTATATACGAACCAAAATAACATTGTTTGTTGGGTATTTTTTTTTTCTGGGAGAAATTCAAATTTTTTTTTTTGGTGTATATAGCTTTATTATTTAGCTGATTGCAGTTCTTAAAACAAGTGTATTGTGACACATATGCGAAAATTTCTGGAACTGTGTTGTTTTGATGAGGTGAGATTTATTTGGTCATTTTACTTATGTACATAGCATGTCTAGTTTACTTTAATTTTGGAATTCTATTTGGATTTAATTTTCTTATTTTAAATATTAAAATCAGATTTGTATTTTAAATCTTTATCCAAATCCAATTTGAATTTTTTTAATATTATTTTTGTAATTAAAAAATTTAGGTAAATCCAAAAAAAAAAAAAAAAAAAAGGAGCACTAATCCTATTTTTACTAGGATTCTTGATTAGTGTGGTCAAACTTGTATGTTGACTTATTTAATGCTTTCCTTAAGTGATAAAAATAATTTATGTTTAAAAGGAGAAAATTTTATATAATTATGTCTGAATTAATATTTTAAGTATTAAAATTAATTAATTTGATTGGTATGTAAAATCAGTAACTAGAATTATGTGATCATACTATGCGTGATGAATGGCTTTGTACTATAAGGACTAAAGTATTTGTGACGTTATGAGATTTATTTATTTATAAAATTACATCTCTCAAAATAAATATTAATTACGTGTGTTTGGATACAAGAGTTTTTATTATGGATTTGATTTTGGATCAAATTGTTGTTTGACAACTCTGTTGGTATGGGTTTGAAATAACATTTAATGTCATGTTATTTAATATCATTACATTTGAAGTTTAAAATTTTCAAATCAAATTGTTGCATCCAACTGTGAGGTTAATTTATTTTAAAATTTATGTTTGAGAGATTAATATATATTTTGCTTGTCAAGTATGTAAAGGGGTACAACCATCTAAGATATGTTTATGATATCTTAGTATACATACATGATTTAAATTATACATATATTTATGCTTATATTTGTGCATAAAATAGAAAATATTTTTCATGTGAATTGTGAAAAGTTATTAATTAAACATGAGATTATTTAATCATGAGTTAATAATTATTTATACTCATGTTGGTGAGTTGTGATATAAGTGTTACTATCTACTCTTGAGTTTGTTTACATGGCATAATTGCAATAAAATGTGTGTTTTATGTTTAAAGTTTATGTGTTTGAGCATGTATTTAACAAATAGAGATACATTTGTGAATAGTATCTCATGCATGTGACTTTATGCATACATTTGTGTTTAGTATGCATATTACTAATGGGCTTTTGAAAAATTCCTAATTGAGAAAATTGTATAGGTCAATGTGAATGTTACCACCAAAGTGGAACATTTATTGAGACTTGTATAATTATTTTCAATTTTTGTGAAGGAATAATTTCTAAAATAGTATATATAATAACCTGTCCAAAGGGGGTTATTATGTGTATTAGTTTAGAAATTGTTTGGTGATTATATTATATATAATGACCTGCCCAAAAGGAGTCATTGTATAGTGTGTGGGGACTAATATGAAGCATTTGTGTTTTGAGAATGCTCTAGTTTAGAGGTTTTATTTGCCCAAAGGGGATGATTTTCTCGAAGATTAGAGTGTTCTCATTTGTGAGCTTCATATAAAACATTATATTGCATGTGCATGTTCTTCCCAAAGGATAACATGTAGTGATGCCAGAATTCTTTTGATGAAAAATTCTACTGCATGGACATATTCTGCCCAAAGGTGAATATGTGGTGATGCTAGAATTTATCTAAATAACAAAAATAGCCAGAATGATACTTCTAAGCTCTTGAAGCTTATTTATTACCCATTAGTAAGTACATGTTTTTGTGTTATCTTTGAACAATTTTTATGAGAATGAGATGCAATATTGAGATGCGTAATTGCATAAAATTCTATAACTTTTAGAATTTTGAATTTGTATTAAGAATAAATATCTATAGTTTATATGCTTACCTTTAAGCATTGTGTAGATATTTGTCTAAAAGTAAATTTGGTGTAATTACTTGTGTTGTTTGTGATATTTTTAGCTTCATTTTTTATAAATTAATGTTGTTTTGAATATTGATTTGTATTAAATATTATACATTTAAGAATATATTAAACGGGTGAGATTTTTTATTATTTTAGTTTCATACATTTTTTGGATATATTATATACGTGGGAGTTTTGAGATTATTTATTAAAGTAAATTTTAAATAATTCTTTTGTTGTAAAATTATTATATATATTTAATAGTTTTATTTTTTTTATTTGTAGTATTAAATTAATTTGAAATTTTCTTTTATTAAAATTATTTATTTATTTATCTTTAACTTCTTTAAATTTTCTTTTCATTTGATATGGGTGAGCTTTTAGTACTTCTAGTACTTATTTTTATTAAAATTTTATTTGATGTATGAAGCAAATATTCTCGCAAATAGGGTGAGAATTATAACATTTTGGATTATTTGTTAAATATTGGCAAGAGTGTGAATAAATTTTAATTGATTAATTTTGATATTTTAAATGAGTTTATTAAAGAAACCTTAAAGTTTTTGAGTTGACATAATATTTTTAATTTATTAATATTATGTGCTTCATAACTTTCAAAGTCTAATGTGTACTAGTTTCTCTTTGTTGCATATTGTGTAATTTTGTGAAAATATTTTTTGTTGCTAATATTGTTGAAGATTTTTTTGATCTTGCTATTCCTATGAATAATGAGGTCTTGTTAATGAATTGTTTGTTGTGAAATTAATGGTAAGAAAAATGTGTTATATAGTTCATATCATTAGAAAGAAAATTACTCATTGGTAATTTTCCTCTATAAATTATTGAGGAGTATGAGAATTGACTAAATTTTATGTTTGGGGATTATAATAATAAAGTATTCGCATACATTTTGTGATGATTTATTCATGAGTGTTAGTGTATTTTAATTGATATTATTGTTTGATATATGTAAATACATCATTCTTAAATGTTAATGTGTTGAGATGATTAATTAATTTTCCAAAAATTAATTTTATAAGGTTGAAGATTGTTGCACTTATGAAATTGAAATTGAGATTTTGCATAGTGCAGAGTTGAGTGGTTTAAAGAAAATATAAGTTGGTGCATTTATATTTGTTGGCTAGTGGAAGATAATTTTTTGTTTTTCTTATCCACTTCACAAAATACTAAAAGGAGGTATTTTATTTCTCATCATTAACAGTTTAGAGAAATTTTAATTTCTTTTAGTATTTAAGTTTTGTCAATATTAAATTCAATATTTTGGTCTCTTTCACATAGTTTATGCTTAGTAAACTCAGCTTGAGAAAAAATGTTATTATTAAATATTTATGAGAATTGATATTATTGAGATGGAGTGATATTTATCTTCATCTAAAATATTTAAAGCATTTATGTGAGGCTTGTGAAATTATCTTTTGTGGGAGTGTTAATATCTATACTTAAAATATTTATGTCACTTTCTAAATGTGCCACTTGTTATTAGTTGTGGAGTTACATAAGAGAGTTTATTATGAAATTTTATATGTTGTACTTTACTTATGAACACATTTAGTGTTATTCTAGTTTTCAAAGATCAACAAGAATTTTTGGGCATATGTTATTTAAATGTCTCATTGTGAAGATTATTGCAGAAAAAATTTAATTGGTGATGACATTATAAGATTAAATTGCATAATAACAATAATTGTTCATTCACTAATCAAATTATATAAACACATGATGTTTGTTAGAGATATGAATATTCTGTGAATATTTAATTCACTTGATTAGTGGGAGTTTGTTGTTTGTGGTCAAATACTTAAGTTAAGTATCACCATATGCATTGATTAGTGGGAGTTTATTATTTGTAGATTTCCATATGTGTTTACTATTATCATATATATATGCATGTAAGATGGACATTCATATGTGAATATACCATGGTTTGATGATCATCATTTTATTTTGATTTTATAAATATATTGAGTTTGCATGCAATAAATTATAGTTAAAGCCTTAAGACATTTGTGTTTTCATTTTAGGCATGACCAATGATCATTACAAATATTTCTTTTATGTTTCCGGAAACAGGTGGTGGTGTTTAGCCAAAAAAACTTAAGACATTTGTGTTCTAGTCTTAAGTATGATCTTTGGTCATTATAAGAGTGTTTCCATTTAAGTTTAGGAAATAACTGTGCGGGGGTTTCCATTTGTATTTTTGGAAACAATGGGCTTTTCAAAGCGTGTGAATTTCTCTTGCTCTTGTAAGCATGTGTGCGTTAAAGAGAAATTATTGTGAGGACTGACAATGAAAATAGCATATTGATCACATTTGGATTGCTATTTTCTTGCTACACTTCCATACCATAATCTATGTCGGTTAAGTTGTTTATATTTGTGACTATTGATTGACTTTGTATCAATAAATGGCATGATTATTGCCATAATCTGATATAGATGATTTAATGTGGACCGGATTATTATAAGATGCATTTTCCTTAAACTATATGTTTTTTTTAAATTGTGGCCACATTTGTATTTGTTGTTCAGTCTGGAGTCATTTTATAAAAGTTTTTCAAAATTAATAAAAACTCACAATTTATGTTGCAAAAGTGGGAGAATGTTAGAAATTTTATTATATTTTGGGCTACCATTAATTGTGAGATATTTTGATTTGTAAAACTGATTGAACAAATATAGTTTAAGTGAATATGCGAGAAGTCCAATTCATATTTAAAGTGATAATTTATGTTATAGGCTTATATGCACCTTAATGAGCTGATATGGTAAGACGGTAAGTGTAAGCCTAATTCTACTAGGGTTATTAATGGAGTAAATCTAGAGGGTTTTCTATATAAATGCTAAAGTCCCATCTCCATCTTATGAATCTAATTTTCTAGCTTATCTCATTGATAGTCGCCTTTGTGTGAGAAGGATAGGAGAGGAAGATCTAGTCTTCTATTTTCTCAATATTATTTATTTTATTTTATTATTTCAGTTGTAGTTACATATTAAATATGAGAGCTCTACATCAAACATGAAAAAAGGTACGCAATTGCTTCCGCTAAATTAACTACTATCATATTATTTGGTGTTTTAAATTTATGTACTAGATCCTATAATTTTCTTACACAGAAATTGTACACTCGGACTTTGGCCATTAAAATTAAACTTAAAAATTGATAATCAAAGTCCATAGTTTGGCTCAGCTCAAACTCTTATTCTGAATATATATAGAGACACACACAAGTATTTATTTTTTTATAGTGATATAAGTAACTCAAAAATACTCAGAGTCTCCTTTTACTCTCTCCCCTTGCAATGGAGAATTAATCTTTCAACCAGTTCAGAAAGAAAAAATAATATTCAGAGTCGAGCGGAAAAAATAAATAGTAAAACTTATTTCTAAATTTTTTTTTTTTTTTTTGCCTCTTGCTATTCAATAATCACATTACTTCTAACTATAAAATAGTTATGAATTCCTGAAGGGGTAAAATTTGTCCGCTGTCTAATTTTTCACACATGAAGTTCGAAATTAAAGTTTTACTTAAAAATTCTAACTCTTCACACCACCTGGATTAATAGGCGTTGGTCGGAGTACTCGAAATCCTTTCAACAACTTTTTAATTCCAGGTTATGAAAATGGAAGTATATGAACTTCAACGGAGCCACCATTCTATGCATATGTTTAAACAAGTGACTATAAAACACTGCTAAAAAGAAAGAAAGAAAGAAGGGACGAACCTGCTGCAGCTGCACCAATGACATCTCCATTGGAGTTTCGAGTGTGAAGAACCATCCTAGTTTTGTAGCGACCGTGGTTGGCATAGAATTCTACAAGTGACATGTTGATACAACTCAACCACATGTTGCCAACCCAACCATCATAATCATAAAAAACCACACCTACTTTCGCTATGGTTTGAGCTATTGCCATTTCCAATAACAGAAATATACATATACAATGAAAGAATACGAAACATAAAACACATTTTGAAGGGTTTAACTTCCTCACCATTATTTATCTGGTTCACTGCGTAGCATTCTTCTTTTCCTCTTTTAATGACATATATAATATATTATATAGGACAATTTTTTTTATACAACCCGGATAGAAGAATTTTTTTTTTTTTTTTTATCATGGTTTTGTATGCTTCAATTTGGATTATGAGCTTCCAGTTTGTAATCCTTATCTATTTTAATGGAAAACACTCAGCTGTTTCAAAAAAATGAATATGTATAGTTGCAAAGAATCTTCATGTAGGTAATGAATGTCGTCGAACTGTAAGATCAAAGTCAAATTAAGCAGAAGTTAGTTAGTTGGTAACTTCGCTGAACTGAATGGACATTGGAACATTTCTTAATGGAAAAGATAGATGTGGTTATGAGCGATATTTTTTCACAATATCATTGAAATAATTTTGAATTTATAAAAAAATAAATTAGTTATAATACAGGATTATTTACATTATAACAGGATAGGTTCATTTTTTTTTATAATTTTATAATTTTATCATTTAATTAATTTTCGAATTATTTTTAGTCATTTTGAACTAATATATATTTTATTCTGTATAATATAACAAATGGGGATAAAAATGTAATTTGAAATAAAAACTTTTTGTTTTTTAGTGTCCCATGGATGGACACACTATCATTGGCCTTTCTTAAATTTTTTTTTTCAAAATTGTCCTTTCTTAATTTTCGAAATAGATAGGTAAGTAAAAAGTATGACTTTTTTTTTTTCTTTTTTAGAGTATCAGGAAATATTCGTTCCTTTGGAAACGTCGGATACAATGTTGGAACGATTCACCTCGATTATATTATCTTGAAAATTCTAAAAGATTAAATATAAACTAGTCAAAAAAACATAATATATACCATCATCTATTTATAAGATAGTGATTCATATGATAGATATTATAAAGTCAGGTTGTGGGTTTAATCCTCACTTCTTCCTTAATTTCTTAATTATTAAAAATAATAATAATAATAATAATACATAATTTAAAGTTTAATTTATCCTTTTTTAGTGAAGTAAAGAAAAGGGTCATTTAATTAGACTTATATTTCCAATGTGTATGCACTATAATCAAAATTTAATGATGTGATTCTTGTTTTAATGACAATTGTAGTGAAATTAACTGAACAGTGACCAGTGAATCAATTGACCTAGTGACCTTAGCTGTTGACTGCTCTTATTTGATAAAATTTGGTACTTTAATATGTAACGACAAAAACATATTTTCATCAAATAAATATTAGTTCTAATTCTAAAATTTATATTAAATATATAATAAAATAAAATATAAAATTTATTGGAAATATTTTTTAATAAAATTATTATTTAAACCAAACATATAAAATTAAATTTGTTGCAAACAAAAAAAATAAATGAATACATTTTTACAAACAATTTAGAATAAATTATATTTAAATTTTTATTAAAAAATTAGATATAATTAAAATAATTATGAAATTGATATTAATAAAGTAATACAAAGAAAATTAGTAACCCTAATTTTTCTTTTATGTCTTATTCTTCTACCAAGTATACAAAAAATATTTTGGTTTCTCCAATGTATTAGTACATTGATATGACAATTGTAAATTTTTGAAAGAAATGCCAGTTGAGCTGGAAACTAGGCTTTGGCACCATGATTTTTCAGTGAAAATGTATTGCTTTAACGAGTCAATAGCAATTTATCAATGTGTCCTTTTAGTATCTTGGCCATCTCCAATGTTTCTTGGCCTTGGGATGTTGATTTTTTTAGTGAAAAGTTATTTGCACCTTCCTCCATGTCTAAACTTATCAATCTTCTGGATTATTGTTATTTTTATTCAGCTTATTTTATTTTAAACTTATTGAAAAAAAATAAAATAAACTCCCAATTTTTCGTTTTCTGCCATCATCACCATCATCCCACAAACAAGGCAAAAAATGAAGGAGAAACAATACAATTCTGCATTTTCGCTTTCATCTTGATGCCCCCAATGAGCAGTGGGTTCCAGCTTCTAATTTGTACGTTAAATGAACTGAAGAAAGTAACCTACTTATAAAGGTCTATGTGTATAGGAGAAAATCAACGACCATGATTTACAAGGAAATTTCATACAGTGCAGATAAAATTAAAGGATTACAAGGAAATTCCATGCAGTAGAGACAAAATTAAAGGATTAGAAGGAAATTCCATGCAGTCCCTTTCGGGGACATCTGATAAAATTTGAACGAGGAAATTCCACGCACCCTGCAGAGCGTACACATTAAAGGATTCCAAAAATGATAGAATTCTCAAGCTAGCAGCTCCAGAGGTAACAACGTTCAGCACTTGAAATTGTTTTAGTTAGATTGTTTTAGAAACTTTAATATAATAAATCTGCTAAAAAAAATGAAAACAATGAAATCTGCATTGACGGACTTTTTCTCCAGACTTTTAACGGTTTATACATAAAGTCAACAGAAAAATCCCTGAACATGCCCAACAACAAAAAAAAAATAAAAACGACTTTTTCCTCAATTGTGGGAGTATATTCTGAAACCCTCGTAGAAGTTATTTAATTAATATATAATTTAAATATTTTATATTTAATTAAGACCAAATCAAACTATCTAACACATTAATTATATTTTAAAATTATTCTGAATTTTTTTAATATTTTTGATAATTCTAGCTGGTTTTTTACGTAGCAATATTTAGATTTTTTGTCGTAACGATTTCGTATTTTCTACGAATGATGAAAGTAGCACCAAAATCAGTGTTCTCGAATTTCAGATGGAAAGGTTTTACTCAAATCCAAAATCGGGAAAAAGCAATCCTATGTGAATACCGGACCAATTTGAATTCTGAAACAACCATAAATAATTAATGGTGTTTTTTTGGTAAAATAGAAAAAGTATACATTAATTGATTGGTCAAAATACAAGGAAGAGCAAAATTTTTGCCATACAAAAAATTACAACATCACAAAATATAGCAAATAGTCATGCTTTTATAAAATACATCACTGAAGAATTGAAAATAAAACATCAAGAAAGAAAAAAAAAAAAGGCACAAACTTACCGGTACATAATGTTGTATTAAGAGGATTTGTATTTTAGCAAATGAGTAAGTCAAACTTACCGGTACTTTAATTTTAGGTGATAAATTAGACAAGTGCTTCAATATTTTCAGCGAATTAATGAATACTGTGAAATCCATTTTATAAACAAAGAAAATATTTAACAATAGATAAATCAAATCAAGAAATTTCTCATAGAAAATAATATCTTCTACTTCATATATACAAGCTCAGAGAGAAAATTTTCCTTTTAATCCTAAAAATCTGTCAATAAAAGAGAGTAGAATTATCATAGGATGACAAATAGGACTTTAATCCTAGATCTAAATAAACTATAAATTATTCTACCAAAATAACCAAATACAAATAAAGAAAATAAAAAGAACGACCAATTTTGCCAAAATTGCAGGGAATTAGTCTATAAAACGATGATAAGGAAAAAATAAACAGAAGAAGAAGTCATGGTCTTAGTAAAGAATAATATACGGTAAGATGTCAGTTTCAACTTTCAAAGATTCACGTATTCATTAATTTCCACCTCAAATGTCTAAAGATTAGTTAAATAAAATCATGGTCTCTACCACTATAAATCGCTAAAGAATTTTTTTTTTAATTAATGTTAAAACAAAGCTAATATAAAATAACGATATTTGTTGATACAAATGATAAAAATTTTAATTTTTACATATAAAGTCTTGAATTTTTTTAACTCAGTTGAAATGGTTAGTGTGCTATTATGTTAGTGTTAGAATTTTTGGAAGGTGTAAGAATCAAACATTGGTCTCCATAATGCCATGCTCAACAAGAGTGCCAATAGCACTAATAGGAGCATACATAGTCTTATATATGGAAAAATAGACATTAAAAATATTTTACCCCTCTTATATAATTTTTTTGATTTCATCCAAAATTAATCAAAGTACTTATAATTATTAGATATAAAAAATAATTACCCAAAAACAATGACAATTTTGACATGCAATAATTAATTATAGGAAAACATTGTCTTTAAAAAAATTATAGGAGAGCATTAATTAGATTCAACTAATTTCTCATTTCTCTGTCGAGTAAATATATAAAGATAGAATCTATTCAAGATATTTTGGATAGAAATATAAAATACAATTTAAACTTTGGTCCATAAATAATATAAATTTATTATTTTAATTCAAAATTAAATATAGTTAACAAATAAATTCATATTTTTCGAGGTATATGAAAATCCACAAAAAATTTAAAAATTATCTTGAAAGATGATATTCTATATCTTAAACAATAGTAATATTCAATCATAAAAAAAGAATAATTTTTAAAGACTCTTCGAAATTTTAGGTCTAAATTGAAAAGTAAAAAGGTTTTGAAACAAAAATTTTAAGAACTAAAAATTTTCAACTTTACCATTTTGAAAATGACATTAAAGTTAATTTATTAAAACCAAATAAATTAAAGTTGATCACTGTAAGTATCTAACGCGAATTATACTGTTGTTGTACTCTGTGGCATGCATGCGTTAATAGTACATTTGGAGTTACATTTTCTCTGCTAATGCTTTGTTTTTTTTTTTTTTAAAAAAAAAGATGTTTTATCAAGAAAAAGGTAAAAAAACGAAAAAAAGAAAAAAATTATGGGTTGTTTCTTGCATAGTAGTATTTAAGAAACCAACTCAAGTGATATTATTTAATTATCATTAACAATTAATTATTAAATAAAAACTACATTATAATACATTGATTTCATCAATACATGTGAGGATAAATGGCATTGATTTATCCGTAAATTTCATGAATCGTTTATGTTGGAGATTAACATGAATTCCACAACAATTGTTATAACAACTCTTGGTTTATTTTATTATGCTCTATGGTTGCAGCTTAGATTAATCTTTCACATCAAAAAAAAAAAAAAAAAAATCCTTGGGCTAACTGACATTCCGCATTGACATCTATTAAATAGAATTTGTAGTAGAAATGTTAGACAACATAAAAGTATCCACATCTACATCAATAGCTTTATCATCTTCAAATTTGGCAAGAACTATTATGACAGATACGAGATTTGCAGTGGAGATTTTTTTATAGCATTGGTCATTTCGGCATATGACAAAATGAGGTTCTAGATGCCCTCTTTCGACAGAGTCTAGACATTGTTATTGAAGGAGAGAAACCATATAATGTTGAGGAGAAAGAATGGAAGGTGATCAATAGATTTGCATGTGATACAATTCGATTATATCTTTCTAGAGAGTAGAAGTATGCATTTTCTAAAGAAACTTCTACAAGTAAATTATGAAAGGCACTAAAGGAGAAATTCTTAAAGAAAAGTAGTCAGAACAAACTTTGTATGAAAAAGAGATTGTTCTGCTTTAACCATGCTCTAGGTAGTGCAATGAATGATTACATTACTAACTTTAATTAGATAGTAATTGATTTGATGAATATGGACGTGACTTTTAATGATGAAGATCTAGCTCTGATATTGGTAGGATCGCTTCCTGATGAGTTTGAGTATCTTGAAACTACTCTACTTTATGGGAAGGTTGTTGTGTCTCAAAGTGAAGTGACTGTAGCCTTGTATAGTTATGAATTACAAAAGAAAGAAAAGCAAGAAAATATAGGTGTTAAAGTAGAAGCTTTATTGTTAGAGGCCATTCACAAAGCCTAAATAAAAGAAGGAGAGGGAGATTTAAGTCAAAGTCCAAATTGAACAAAGATCAATGTGCCTTTTATCGAGAAAAAGGGCACTGAAAGAAAGATTGTCCCAAGCTAAAAGATAAAGGAAAACTTGGAAAGGGAAATGTTGTCTCAAATTCAAATGTAGTTAAGTATGATGATGCAGATTCAGATCTTTCAATTGCTGCTACACCATCAACCAATTATTCGAGTTCATGGTTACCAAATTCAGCTTGTAGTCATTATATGACTCCTAATCAAGAATGGTTCTTTGACTTTAAAGAACCAAAAGGTGGAGTTGTCTACACAACAAATAATGCCCTTTTTAACATATATGGGATTGGTTTAAGTAGCTTGAGCAATCAGGATGGATCAATTAGAACCTGATCAGGTGTTCATTATATGCTAGATTTGATGAGGAATCTCATTTATGTGGGAACCTTAGAGTCAAAAGGTTTTGAAGTAAGGGCGAAAGATGGAATAATGAGAATCATCTCTGGTGCACTTGTGATAATGAAGGGGATTCATAAAAGAAATAATGTGTAATACGTTCTAGGTAATACAATTGTTAGGACAGTAATAGTGGCAGCTTTTATTGATGATCAGGAGTCAAAAGTAACTATGTTATGGCATATGCGCTTAAGGCATGCTGGAGAAAAATCCTTGAAATTGCTGATAGATCAAGGATTATTGAATAGAGCTCTGACTTGCAATTGAATTTTTATGAGCATTGCATCAAAGGGAGGAAGATAAAAATGAAATTTGGAACAATCATCCATGATACTGAGGGTTTTCTGCATTATGTTTATTTAGATGTGTGGGGCCTTCCAAGAATGCTTCATTGGGAGGAAAATATTATTATATTTCCTTTTGTTGATGATTTTTCCCAAAGAGTATAGGTGTATACAATGAAGATGAAGGATGAGGTGTTAGGAATTTTCCTTAAATGGAAAAAGATAATAGAGACTCAAACAGGTAGAAAAGTCAAATGTCTCCACACAAACAATGGTGGAGAGTTTAAAAATTATCCATTTTTGAAAGTCTGTGAAGATGAAGGTATTGTCAGACACTTCACCATCATATATATACCATAACAAAATGGGGTGACAGAGTGAATGAACCAGAAATTACTGGAGAAGGTTCAATGTATGTTGTCCAATGCTGGGTTGGGTAAAAAATTTTGGGTTAAGGCTATAGTATATGCTTGTCACCTTGTCAACCGCCTACTATTCGCTTTTATTGGTGGTAAAACACCATTGGAGAAATGGTTTGGAAAACCTGCTATAGATTATGATTCCTTCCATATGTTTGGTTCCATTGCATATTACTATATTAAGGAGTCAAAGCTGGATCCAAGAGCAAATAAGGCAATCTTTATAGGGATAACATATAGTGTGAAAGGCTATCATCTTTGGTGTCCAAAAATAAGGAAAGTAACCTTTAGCAGGGATGTTACCTTTGATGAATCTACCATACTAAGAAAGGTGACTTCTGAAAAGATGGAGTAGACAGATGGTACTCCCAAACAGGTGAAGTTTGATGGCAATAGAATTGTCCCCACTAATGTAGAAACTGATGATAACTCTCCTATGGTAGAAGAAGAGTCAAATGAAGAAGCGGTTCAAACCTAAGAACCTCCACAATAACATGAATTAATTGCAATAAAAAAGGGAAAAAGGACCATTAGACAACCTGCTCGCTATGCTGATATAGTCTCTTCTGCATTACCAATTACAATTGATGATGTATAGTTGGGTGGGAATAATCCAAGATGTACATATCTGTATTTATTAAGACATATGATAAAGTGATAATATTGCAGTATCATTTAATCCAACGGCTGGGATTAAAAGAAATTAATATGATGGTTAGGCGAGAATAATCCAAGATGTATATATCTGTATTTATTGAGATATGCAATAAAGTGATAAGATTGCAGTACCACTTAATCCAACGGTTGAGATTAAAAGAAATTAATCCAACTGTTGGGTGAGAATAATCCAAGACATACCTATATATATTTATTAAGACATATGTGAAGGGGATAAGATTGCAGTACCATTTATTGAGACACGTAGAAATAATGAAATTTTATTAGTTTCTTACATTGCTATAAATAAGAGCCATATATTACCTCCATAATGCACTTCCTAGGATTATTCATCAAATAACTTCAATTGCTAGCCATTAATGAGACAATCCAAAATGTTTAGTAGGGCATCTGGTTATAGTGTTCATGATGATCCGCTTCTTTGCCAAGTTTACATGGAAATTTCTCAAGATCCAATTACGGGTGTTCACCAATCTACAAAAAACTTTTGGTCTTGAGTGTGTGAAAAGTACAATAATGAAAGGAATGATGGTTGGGAGGAGCATAGCAAATACTCTATGCAAGCTCAAATTCAATCTATTAAAAAAGCGATCAAGAAATTGAATGGGTGCATCAAACAAGTTGAGAAAATGAATCCAAGTGGCGTATCAAGTGAAGATATTGTAAGTATTTAGTAGTTAATATTCAGTATGAATTTTTTTAATACTATATTCAACTTGACATTATCATTATAACAATGTTGTAGTTATAGAGAGAAAAAATTCTATTAATGCAATATTCCAAGTATAAAAAAGGTTTCAAATTTGATCGTGTCTGACAAATTTTGAAAGATTTTGAAAAGTTTAAAGATAACAACAACAGTCCAAGACAAGTTTATCGATTACAACATTTCAACAATATTTCATCAGTGTCCAAATATTCACATTCTGATTCTCAAATACCGGAATCTCTTGAAGATTCACCATTTTCTATTAATTTAGAAGATCATAATGTTGGTTGTTCCTCATGCTCCATTGGAGTAAAAAAAAAAAAAGCCAAAATGAAGAGGAAAATGGTTGAATAATTTTCTACTATCATTAGCATTAAAGAACAAAATGTCAAGGTTATAGAGTTACTAGAGAAGTCCAGTTTGGACAGGCAACATCAAATGAAGATTCAAAGCCAATAGTTTGCCTACCGAAAATTTAAAGAAGAAAATAAAATTTTGCACCGAAACTTAAATGCTATTTCTGATCCAATAATTCGTGTCATTACTCAAGCTGAATAAGAATGAATTAATCAAAAAAGAGCAAAACAACAACAAGTACCACCACTGCATGATGATTTTGGCCAATATTTTCATGATATTGATGAATCTGAAAGTGATTTAACAGATTATTAAATTATTGTAAGTTTTATGTGTTATTTTAATGTTTAAATTTTAGTTATCTAATGTTTGTTTAATGTTTAGTTCTAGAGTTTCTTTAGTTCTAATGTTTGTTTTAATGTTTAATGTAATGTAGTATTAATGTTTAATTAAAAATGTTATTTGCAATGAATGTTGTTTTTAATGTAAAATTATTTAAAATTAATATAAAATTATTTAAATATATTATATTTATTTGTTATATATAAATTTTAAAAAATAAAATTTTGGACTAAATTATTAAAAAAATTATGTTCATACAATGAAAAGTTGGACTAAATTGAATATTTTAAAAGTTAATAATATAATTAAAAAAAAACAAAGGTAAAATGCATTAGGTGAACATGGCAAATGCATTTTTACTGCCATGTTCATTTGTACAAAAATAAGTCAGGAAATTGATATGGGTTGGAAGGAAAAAACACATTTGTTCCCTTAGAATAGGTATGGGTTGGAGATGGACTTACAAGTGTGTGCGTTTGGTGAGGAGAGGCCATGACTTAGCTGACTTTGGTATCTTCTCCTCCACACCTTTCTCTTCGTCCTCTTCACACCTTACCAAAAAATGCAGAGCTGAGAAGAACGCAAGGATTGAGAGAACGAGACCGGTAAGTGGATTTCCTCTTGTCCCTTTTCTTCTTAATCTCTAGATTTACTCTATTTATAATCTTAATTTGGTTGGAATTTTCTTGTTGAATTTGTTCTTTGATCGCTGTCATGAGCTGGGTGAAAATTCTCTTGGCTATTCTGTTAGAACCTACTTTTTTTGCTCATGTAGTTGATGATCATGGTGTCTTTCACTTAATTTCCACTTTTTGTATTAAAAATTGATTCATGTTATTGATGAGAGGCTGGTTGGGTTCTTTCCCTTGCTGAAACCTCTATTAGAAAGTGTCAAAAATACCATTTTTGCTTTTAGAATAGATACATTGAAAAGCTTCCTTTGTCTATTGGGTTAAACCTGAGCCTTTGTGAACTTGGGAATTCCTTGCTTGGGATGTTATCGTTCTGTTTCAATTTTGCTCTGTTTTCTGGAGTGAATTCTCTACCTTCCTCCATCGAAATGAGTCTTGAATTCTTGAAAACTTAATTTCATCTTGTTTGTTACTGATTTCAGCATTAATCTCCTTCTTGATCCATTCCAACTTGTTTCTTTGCAAACCTCTACTCACTTTATGTGTTTGGAAATGTTTTTGTTTCATTCTCTGTTGGGTGTTTGTCTCGTGCAGTTCAGTTTGTGGATTGTACCTGAGATTTTATTTCCTCATTCCTCTCAAGCATTTGTTGAATTTGTTGAGACTCTTTTTAGGTGTTGCTTCTAAAGAATTCACTTTTGGTTACTTCCAACTTTGTTGGTTAGGGTTTGTTATAATTCATCCGTGAATGAATTTTTCCTTAATCAATTACCATAGATTTTAGTTGGGTTAGTTCTCTACCGAAGATTTACTTGAGGTACCGTATAACTTGATTCTATAACTCTTGTTAGGCTGCTATAAAGCCTCACTTAAATAATCAAAACAGGGATCCAAGTTTTATAAAAAAGAAAATGATGGAATTACACGGATGAAATTAATTATATGAATGACAATACTCTCTCAATTTTACAGTATTTAAGGATGGTATTTTGGAATTGAAGTAAACAGAACACACCTTTGTTGTTGAGGGAACTATTGTTATATGGTTTATATGCTATAATGAATCCAAACTCAGATTTTAACTTTGAGGTTGGAACTTAATACGATCAAACAAAAGAGTTGTATTTGACCAATGGTAATTTGCGGGATAGTGTAGCCATGGTTGGGTAAGCAGTAGTTGTTGAAGTTGGACTGGAAGCATGGACAAAAAGAAATAAAGTCATGAAGAGGGGCATGTTGAATGGGTTAATTAAAGTTTAAACAATTAAATTCTAAAGAAATGAATAAAACATCTTTTTTTTTGTTGTTGTATTTTTGTTCAGGTAAAACATGCTTTACAACCTGATTAAATGTGCCCAAAATTCCTTTTTTTTTTTTTTTTTTTAAAAAAAAACACAAATATAACCACTTTAAAATCCCTTCCAAAGGCTTACCTCACCAATATCGAATTAATTTAATGCCATGTTTCCCTTTTGAACTTAACATGAAGAGTTAAAAATAATAATAATAGGAATAAGAATAAGAATAATAATAAAATAAGTGGATAATTTGCAATATATTTATATATAAATATATTTAAGAGCACAACGCACATGAGAAGGTTGTAGTAAGATCGTGTCTGGGGTATAGCTGGGTTTTGCGAGACGTTAGACTATGTCCAGAATACAGCAGCTCACGTGATGTTAAAAAAATATTTGTACTTTAGTACGGTGATATATGAATTGATGGAAATTGAGATATTATTGGCCAAATGTTGTGATAATTGTCTTAGTAGACAACACTTGTGATTCAATATGTTGTTGTGGCGAATCGAGTGGTAATGTTTCTATGCATACAATTGTGATGAAACCTTTGATGTGCTGAACAGTACCTGCCACATCGATAACAACCTATGACCCTGTGAAATTGTGATACTATGCATTGGTGCTCTAAATAAAATATTTAGTAATTACAATTTGTGCTTATATAATTATTTAAAACAGTTCTAAGCATGTGAATTAAAATTGTTGAAGTTTCAGCTTATATACTATGATGCTTCAAAAAAATTTGGCAAATAGATGATATGAAATTTATTTAAAATTACAAAGGAAAAGCCTAAAGAAGCTATAGTATACTATGATTTACATATGTATGAAATCTAAATTAAATGAGAGTTATTTAAAAATTTCCTATAAAGTAAATAATACTTGTCCCAGCATTCTTTGTTTTTACATCTTGTTACTGTTGTTCAGATATCTACATTTCATTATTTATTCTATTGTGTTTTATTGTTATACTTATTCTGCATTGGTCTCTGCCATTCGTTGAGTATTTTCTTATGAAAATACTCATCACTCATTATTTATTCTATTGTGTTTTATTGTTATACTCATTCTGCATTGGACTCTGCCACTTGCTGAGTATTTTCTTGTGAAAATACTCAGTACTCCTATTTTCTTCTTCATAGTTCGACTAGTTGATTAGATCAATATGATTCCAGATGGAATAAGGGTTTGGGTATTAGCGCCGCTGTCAGGCCGCCCAAGCTGCTCCTCCTCATGGAATTCCTTAGCCATAAAGAGATGTTTGCCTCCTCTGCCAAGCCTACCTATGCGAAAGTAATTCATGGATCCACTATTTGAGCATCTGATGGTGCCAATACCTCAAACAAGGGTGGCTTCATGGCCGTAAAAATAGATCAATAACTTTATGACTAGCAATTGGCCTTATGCCAACATGCCCTGATTGCATGAGCAGTTCTATCTAAAGGTGAGAAACCTTAGAAGTTAGAATATTTAAAAATCAAACTCTCTTTGATATGGGGGCTCTCTTCTGTAAGGAAATTGATCTCAATGGGATGAGGGTTTTATCATGTGATTCTCAACTCCACTGTAGAGAAAAATGCATTATGGAGTTGTAGTTCAATTGCACTCAAGCCTGGAATACTCCGTCTTTAGCATTAGATGCCTGATTTCAACCCTTTGGTGTAAAAGTCTACAAACACATAAGTTTGGGTGTAGCTTTACAAACTCCCCTGGTGACATCCGAAAATTCTAGCATCTATTACCCAAGGGATTGGCGTTCCTCTCAAAATTAATAATGTCACTGTTACGGGAGATTTTGGCCATTATGCTTAATTATTGATTAATATTGACCTTTCACATCAATTACATGATACTCTTATGGTTGAACGAGTGGGAAAGAGCTTTTTCATTGAACTCGTTTATGAGAATTTGCCTTTATTTTGCTCTAACATTGGTCACTCCCCTTAAGTGTGCCAGTTAGCCAAGCAATAACCTCAACCAAAGCCCAAATCTAACAAGCTAGTTTTAGATGATAAAGAAAAAGTTTGGAAGACAAAGGTTCTAAACTCCGACGTCCCGATCTCTAATGTTTTTGCCTCGCTACAAACAGTAGTAGAAAATGAGATTGGTAAGGTCCCTGATCATAGAGTGGATAACTAGGTGATATAGGAAACTCTTCCAACTGCTATAAATCTAAAGGTCCCTACAAAGCCTACTGAATAGCAACAACATAATTTAACCCCTAACACGTAGCAAAACATGATAATATCGTAGCAATGCCATATGATGCCCCTCCTCAAGACAAAAACTGATTCTGTTGAAGATAAATCAACTACAAATGAGACAAATTTAGAAGCTATCCATGGTCCTAATAATGCTACGAATGGGGCCACTTCTTAGGCAGATATGGCTGAATTAGAGGAGGAATATTAGACTTCGGTCAGAGGCAGAAAATCTCAATAAAAATTAGCTAAGGATAAGGTTACTCTTTCTAAAAGGGTGCCTAGAAAACCTGAAAAATTAAATTTATGAAGATATTCTTTTGGAATTGTAGAGGCTTGGGTAATGCTAATACCTAATGCACTCTTTTCAATTCTTTCCATACATATTACTCAGATTTTGTTTGTTTAATCGAACTGATAATGGCATTTTCTTCAATTCCATCTTCTTTTTGGTATTGTTTGGATCTTCATCTGATTGCTTCAAATGATAAGCCACTTCCAACCATCTAGCTTTTAGGGAAAAAGGGCCTGCCCACCCTTCTTCAGTTTGGCTTTATGAACAACACATTACCATCGATGTTCATTTTGCTAATGTTTTACATAGACTCTCTTTTGTTTATGGCAGTGTATAGAGCACTCGTCGCATGCATTTATGGGTTGATATCTACAATCATTCTTCAAATTTTTTTGGTAGTAGATGTGTAATTAGTGATTTTAACGTTACTCTTGATGCACATGAGAAAATTGGAAGGACTTCGGCTTCAAGTCCTTATAGTGATTTTTATAATTTCATGGATGACTACCTCTTATATGAGATACCATCACATGGCGCTAAATACACATGGTCCAATGGCAGACATGGCTCTCATCGGTGGAGTGTAGATTAGACAAAACTTTGGCTAATATGGATTTCTTTTCATCTTGGAAGGAAATTTCTTATGTTGTCCTTCCCTGTCATCACTCTGATAATCATCCTTTGCTCCTTTGATGTGTTATGGTTGATAGAGCCATTTCAAGGTTTCATTTTTAAGCTATGTGGGTAACCCATACATCTTTAAGAGATTTAATTTTGAAAAATTAGACTATACCGATTAATCTAAATCATCCCATGCATACTCTTAGTGCTAAATTGAAGCATGTTTGCAGTGCTCTTCAAATTTAGAATAGGGATATCTTTAGAAATCTTGATGTTAATATTTCTCAAGCAAATTCCTTGCTTCAATACATTTAACACAAAATTTCTAGATCGGTTTTCATTGATTCACTAGATAAATAAGGAAATCCAAGCTCATGTTGAGTTAGATACTCTTTTTAAGCAACAAGAGATATTTTATAAGGAATGGAGTCAATCTAAATGGCTTACTATTGGTGATAGGAATTCTTCATTCTTTCACCAAAAATTTATTTAAAATAAGTCTCATCATGGCATTCATCATCTTCGGATTAATGGTGTTATTACCGACAATAAGGATGCTATTGAATAACATATTTTAAACTTCTATCAAGAAATTTTTAAAGTGGATCATGGTATTTCTTCAAATATCAACTTCATTAAAGAGGTCATTACCTTTTCAGTTAATGTTGAAGATAATCTCTCTCTTATTGCTTGTCCTTCTCACGATGATATTAAGGCCACTGTTTTGAAGATGGATGCCCATAGCTCTCTAGGTCCGGATGGTTTCATAAGTATTTTTTATAAAACATATTGGGATTCCTAAGGTTTTTTTATAAAGTATTTTGTGCTGCTATGCAAAGTTTTTTTTCTTCAAGTATCATCACTATAAGTTTGAATTCCAGTCTCATGATTTTGATTCCTAAGGTTCCTAATGCAATTTCTATTGAGCAATATAGGCCTATTGTTCTTAGCAATTTTTGTTTTAAAATTATAATGAAAATTATTGTTGATCATCTTGCTCCAATTACAAGTAAAATTATCTCTCGATATCAATTTGGTTTTATTAAAGAGTGCCTAATTACTAATTGTATTATTGGTGCTTCAAAGGGTATAAATTTACTTAATAAGGCCTGTTTTGGTGGGAATATGTCTTTAAAAATTGACATATAGAAAGCCTTCGATACGATGGATTGGAAATTTATTCTGGATATTTTAGAAGCTTTTGGATTTTCTTTGTATTTTCATAATTGGATTCTCTCTTTGTTTAGTTCTTCTCACCTTTCAATTGTCATAAATGGTATGTCTCATGGTTATTTTTCTTTCTACCATGGTGTCCATTAAGGAGATCCTCTCTCCCCGTTACTTTTTTGTATTGGTGAAGATTTTCTAAGTCAATTGCTATCGATCAATATGGATAAAAGGGAAATTGTCCCTATGAGTTATACTAGAAGCTCTATTTTTCCTACACACTTCTTGTATGCTGATGATATTCTCCTTTTTGGGTGAGCTTCTGTTAAAAATATTCATGCAATAATTTCAGTTTTTTAGATTTATGGGCATATGTCAAGTCATATTGTTAATTGGACAAAATATGAAATTTATTTTAGTGATCAAATTAATGAAAGTTGGATTGCAAAATTGACTCTTCTAGCGGGAATAAAAAGAGGTCAACTTCCTTTTAATTACTTAGGAGTCCCTTTGTTTGTTGGAGCTCCTAAAAAGAGATGGTTAAAACCCACTGCTGATAAAATTTTCTCTAAATTCTTGAAATGCAAAGGGAAGGCTTTGTCGATGGTAGGGAGGCTTATTCTTATTCAATCAGTGATTACTAGTTCTCTTCTTTATTCGTTTGAGTCTCTTATCAATTTTTTGGAGTGTAGTATGAGGAACCTTTTATGGTCAGGGTCTGTTGATGAGAGGAAATTAATCTTTGTCCCTTGGAGGCTCTCTTGTCTTCCAACTAAAGAAGGCAAACTTGGTATTAAGCAGCTAAATTTTTTAAATGATGCCATGCTTAGTAAAATAGCTTGGAAGCTCATTACTTCTCAAACTTACCCCATGACAGTCCTTAGTCATCGATTTCTTCATCCTTTTAGTATCCCAACGCTTTCTCTAATTCAATCTTTAGTGTATAGCTCTCTTAAATAGATTTATGTGTTGATTCGGTCAGATATTTTATGGTTTATTACTTCTAATAATTCCTTAAAATTTTGGACAAGAGAATGGATTATTCCCACTATAGCTTCACAGTTTTGTGTTACAACTCAAAACCAATGCTTTTTAGTGGATTCAGTCTCCTTTTTTTGTTGAGCAAGGCATTTAGTGTCTGTCCCATATCTCTATTGCTGTTATTAGAGATAGTATTACAACTATTCAGTTTCTTCATGATGATACTGATGCTTGTGTTTGGACAAAATGAAAGGATGGGGCTCTTACTATCCAAAATCTATATAATCACTTATGGATAGCCAAGCCTTTGTGCCCTTGGAGTTCTTTCTTTTAAAAAGAATTCTTACCTCCTTCGAGATCTTTGATGGGTTGGTGGGCAGTTCTCAATTATCTTCCCATAAAAGATAATTTGCACAAAAAAGGTGTTCCTTTTCCTTCACGTTGTGTTCTTTGTCATCGACATCAAGAAAATAATAAGCACTTGTTCGTTAATTGCTTCTTTGCTTTTACCATTTGGAATGCATTTTTTGTTCTTTTTGGCAAACATGTAAACATCTTGGGTACTCTTTTGGATTTAATTATATTAGTAGCAAATCATTGTTTCTATTCCCAGATTTCAACTTTATGGCATTCCGCTATAGTGAATGGTATTTGGCTCATTTGGAAAGCTCGTAATGCTTTCATTTTTTATGATATCGTCCCCAACATTCATGTTAGTTTGCAAGCTCTTTGGTCCACTATTTAAAAGAGAGATTTCTTTATATCTGGAGTTATATATAATGTCATGGATGATCTTCGTATTTTAAGGCTTTTAAACATTAGAGGTATTGCTAGGAAAGCTCCATTTACCATTGAAATTATTTGGCAGCCACTTGCCATTGGCTGGATTAAGGTGAACTCTGATGGTTCAACCTTAGGATCTCCTGGTTTGGTAGGCTATAGTGGGATTTTTAGGAATGCCCGTGGTCTTCCGCGTGGTGCTTTTGCTTTTGGCATCACCTAGAATTATGCTTATGTAGCCGAGCTTCATGTTGCTATAAAAGCTATTGAAATTGCTTGGTTTTATGGATGGCACATGCTTTGGCTTGAATATGACTCCTTTTATGTAGTTCAGCTATTTCGTTCAAAGTCCACTAATGTTCCATGGAAAGTTAAGCTTCTTTTGGCATCAATGTCTTCATTTTGCTTTGAAAATGGTCTTGCAGGTCTCCTATATCTTCAGAGAGGATAATGATGTTGCTGATTTATTAGCAAAGCATGGAACTACAACTACCTCTTTTTGTTGGTAGGACTCCAATCCAGAGTTTACTAGCTCATTTATTTGTAATGATTTTGGTAGGAGAGCTACTTATAGGTTTTGTTAGCTCTTTTTTTTTACTTTGTTACTTGGTGTTTCCTTTTTTTCTTTAATTTTATTTTAGACTCCAAAAATGTGATACAAATGCTAAGAGTGTGTTAGCCTAGTTGAGATGCTTGGGTGCGTTACTGATTTCTGCTCTCCAGCTTGTACTTACTATTTTCTTCATTTTTCCATAGTGAGATTATTTGTACTGAGCAGCGATAAGGATGCTACTGCGGATTGCAGTTGATTTTGGTTGAGCACTTGAAGATGGATTAAAACCAATAAACTATGGTACATTAGAAGTTTATAATGTAAGCTAGAATTATGTTAAATGTAAATAAAGTCTTATATAGACAAGTGTATGAGTTAATTGTTGTGTTAGACTTTGTATGTTGTACACAAAGATACAAATTGTGTATGTACATTAACACTTTATAAGTGTATTGAAGTTATATTTAGAACTTTGAATATAATAGTATAATTATGATTCAAATTTAAGTAAGAAGTGATACTTTATTGCATCGATACCCAAGTTAAGTGGTTTAAGAGTTACAATCATCTAATGAAGGTGCCGATAGGGTGGGGTGCCACAAATACTGTTGGACCACTACAAACCCTTCAATGTTTTGAAGGTAATTAATTATATAAAAGCATTAATTAGATTTTCTCATTTTTGAAGTTTATTTTTAACTATCGAGAAATTTGTAAAAATTATTTGAAAGTGATACCATGTGTATAATTCTGCTTTATCAAATTCCAATTGCTATATCAAGTCATTTACATTTTCTTGAATTTGATGAGCCATAAATTTGTTTTTTTTTTAATTGAATGAATGATAAAATTTGGTTAGAACAAGATTCAATTAGTTTTGCCTGATTTAGTTTTAGTTCATTAGAATAGAAGTTAAAGAAGGTGTTTATGTTGGATGTGTTTTTTTATATGGAAATCAATTTTAGGAGTCTATCCCTTTGCCTCGTATCAAAGGAGTATAGCCTATATTTTCTATTAATAAGGGGTGATAGGATTAAGGTATTAACATAATGAATACTAAGGATAGTCCTTTATAAATTAGGTGAAAATTAATTTTACTAATTAGGGTCTGTTTGGTTTAACTGTTTACAGTAGCTGATAACCGGTACACATGAAGTGTTTGGTAAAATTTTGTTAGTTGTTGCTAGTTGTATGTGAAATGACTATTAAACATATTATTTATGTGTTAATATAATTTCATATACTTATAATATTTTTTTAGTTATATATATATATATATATATATATATATATATATATATATATATATATATATATATATATATATATATATATATATATAACAATAATTTATTGTCTTTAATTTATATATTATTAAAGTAATTATTATAAATTATTTAAAAATAAATTTTAAAATATAATTATTATTGTATAATTTTTAAAAGTAATTATAGATATATATAATAATTATTTAATTATTAACTATAAAAAAATTAATTTGATACATTTAATTTTAATTTAAATAAAGTTATTTCTTATGAGTTATTTTTAAATAAGGGCAAAAATAGTCTAAACCAAAAATAAATTCAAATAAGCTATCAGCTTATGTGAAAAAACTCCAAAATGGAACTTTTCAAATCAACAGTTGTTTTGAATGAAATAAGCTATTAGATGCTTATTTTAGAGTTTTACCAAACACCAAAATTATAGTTGATTGAGAAAAAACTTCTATTAGTGTAATAACCCGAATTTTTTATTATAAATTGATGTGTATAATTCTTTATATGTATTTGAGTTGAATTTTAATGAGTTTTGTATAAATATACAAATTAATTTAGGTAGTAATTAGGCCGAAACAAGAATTATTTTGGTTTGATATTTTATTTAGTTTTTATTTGATTTTCTAATTAAATTGTTTCTATTAAGAATTTTATTTAAGTGTTAAAATTTTTTTTCTTTTTCCCTTAGGAAACTTGCTAAGGATTCCAAAGAAATTAAGGATTTGCATGAAAGATCATGTTAAGGGCACATGGTTTGACACACGCCTGTGTCATTGCTTGTGCAATCTATTGGAATGCAAGCTTCATGTCACATAGGTGCAACACTGGTGTTTTGTTATTGGTGCATCTTTCTGTTCAAATTGAGGAAGTTTTGAAAGTGCAACACGGTTTCAAGCATGGCCGTGTTTGAAAATGTGCAACCTTTTAAAATATGAATTCGAGCTCATGCACGGTTATGCTAAAAACTGTGTTGGAAAATTTATGTCACACCAGCTCAACACGATTGTGTGGTGGGTGTCTCGAAGAAAAGGAGATTTTTCCTAAGCAAGAAAGGAAAAGGAATTGAAGGGCTAAAATATTTCCTATTAGGTTTTCCTATATAAAGGGATGCTAAGTGGTGTTTGAAAAAATTCAGTCATCACTCAAGAGGCAACAAACAAGGAGCTAAACTAGGATTGAAGACAATTGGTTCAATAATTCAAGAGTTTTATTTCATTATTTCTTTCTTCATCTTTAATCTTTTAGTTATGTTTATTTACTTTGCCACAAGTATATGTGGCTAAATTCCTTTAGTGTTTAGGTTGGGAGTAACAATTTCATGATATGATTGAACACAAGTTTTATTTATTAAATTAATTTTCAGTTAATTTTATGAGTTGCACTTATTTTATGCTTTCATTATTGGTCAGCTTGTTTTCATATTTATGGGTAAATTCACCAACGAGAGTTAGGGAAATTTATTAGCTTAGACTCATAGGACTTAGATTACTCGACCATGAGAGTAGGCAAGCTCTTCAGGGGTAAAGTAATTGTTAAAGATCTTAATGAGTTTTGATTAATTTCTTAATCATGAGAGTAGATTGAATCTTAATCTTAACATGCTTAATTGAACTCGAAAGAGTTTTTATGTATTTTAGAATAATTACCCTTAACTAGATACAATGTTTAAATTTATTTAAAGTGTTCATGATCTAATTAAAATAGTGAAACTAAGCTTAAGCTCTAAGCCTTTTATCATTTGATTTTAAATTAATTTAGATTTCTTTGTTTATTTTGATTACAAATTCACTTTTATTTAATTTACTAGATGAGATATAAGTAAAGATATTAGTATCCAATATATAGTCTTTGTGGGAACGATAACTTTTTATACTGAGATCATGATCTGTGCACTTGCGTGTTTTGAACGCAACATTATTATTATTATTATTATTATTATTATTTCTTCTTCTTCTTCTTATTTTAATTATTATTGTTGTTGTAGTTATTATTATTATTTTATTATATTATATTATTATTGGTATTATTATCATTATTTTGAGACCCTTGATGTTAATTATTATTATTAGTATAAGTATGGTTATTGCTATTATATATATATAAAGAGTGGTAGAGGAAAGGACACGTGGCAATGTGTCTTTTATTATAGGAAGGCTGCAGGTCGAGAGAAAGGAAAATAGCGGGTGTGAGATAGCTTCAGGTGGTAAATTTCATTTTATCCCAAAACTTTTCTTTCCTTCTGTTCAACCCTCAAATGACCTTCGATCAACCTCAAATTCAAGAAATATACTTGTCTCAATGTCCTCTTCCTTCTGGTGGTGTCCGTTTTTCAAGAAATAGCTCAGATTGGTGCAAAATTATCATTGTTCAGTTGGCCTAATTTTTTTGATATGCACTATTCCAGTAGGTTTTAGGCAATGCCATTACTTCCTTTGAATTCCTCATATTACTAGGAGTCTGTAGCCGCCAACTGTGCATCTGAACTCCACCCGTAGAATATTTGATGAATATTTTTATGTAATTTTGATTTATTCTTCATTTCAGTTATTCATTGCATATTTTGGATTGTTTAAATCTTTGGTTATGTCCTATAAATTATTATGAATGTTTTGGTGTATTTGGTTTTATCGGATATCATGTTTTTCCGGTAAGGATAGTGCAGGTCCCACTCGAAATACAATGGAAATAAGGTTGGTTCAAAAAATTATGGAATTATTTTATTAATTAGAATAAATTATGTTGATCGATTTCCATAACTGAACCAAAGTCTAATTCTTGGCGGAGTTTCAGAAAAAAATTCCCGAAGCGTTTTAGTGAAAATTTCTTAATTTCCATTTAAATTGATTATATCATTAGAAATAAATATCTTTAGCCTCAAAGGCCATATTTAGGATATTTCCTAGTCCATTTTATTAATTCATTGATTTTTATAATTTTTTGAAAATTTGGACATTTTTTATGAATTTTTGTTATATGCATAAACATGTTTTAAATAAATATTATTTACTATAAATAGTATCAGAGTGGAGGTATTGGGAAATAGGTAAACCAAGACACGTCAGCCTACTCACTTCATTTGTAAGTTAATATTTAAAATATGTGTTGGATTTACAAATAAAATATAAATTGAATGAATATATTTAAAAAGGAAAAAATAAAATTAAAAAATTTATATTTTAATACTGAAATATTTATACTGTTAAATTATTTTATTTAAGAAAAGGATTCAATTTAATAATTTATATTTCCAATATGTGAATAGTGAAAGGGCAATTTTGATATTTTAATATGTTGATAATGTTTTGATTATATTCAATGTTATTTTGCCCTTATTATTTATTATTGATGCTTTAATTCAGTTATTTGTTATTATAATTTTTATTATAAGGATATGATGAGAAATTAAGAGTACTTTTATTTCCAATTACTGTATTTCTTGTGCATTATATATATATATATATATATATATATATATATATATATATATATATATATACTTATAAATATTTTTAGAAAAATATTAGCAGAACATGCTATCTAGTGTGCTACATTGGGACTATGTGCACACTAGTATGTTAGATGGGTAGAATATGAATTTTGAGTTGATATGAAATTATATGATATTAGACATATGATTAAAATGATTTATTAAAATTCATTAGATAGAGAGGGGTATGTGTAAGCACCTAATTTCAGGATAATAAAGTATGGATGCGACAAAAGACTCAAATGTGTCATAGGTAAGTCTTCAACATTTGAAGTTTAAAACCTCAAAAGTCTGAATGCATTTTCAAAAATAGTTTAATGTTTTTTTTCAGGACTTAATTGTAATACTTTTTAAGACCTAATTGAAATTTATAAATTTTTTCAAGGGTCTTTTTATAATTATTGACCGGAATTACACAATTTCGGTTGGAATTATACCTTTTCCATCCGTTTCTTTTGTATTTTTATAGAAAATAAAAAATATTTTTCCTGAATTTTGATTGTTTAAAAATTTTCTTAATTTCTTTTTTTGGGATTTATCTAGATTTTCAGGAAATAAAATTCTTTCAAATTTGAAACTCTTCAGAACACATGACCTAGGGTTTTTTTTTTATCTTTTTCCTATAAAAAGATAGCTTAAGCTACTGGAAGAGGGACCTCTCTTTTTTGGCTAAAGCTCTCTAGACTTGACTTCTTTCTTTAGGCAGTATGCAAAAAATTTCTTGGTGATTGATGTGTTTATGAAGCAAGGGGCAATAAACCTTGGAGAAAAAAATAACGATTTTTTTGAAGACCTACTTAATAAACAATGATGATTGATCTTAGTTTGAGAAGCCAACCACAGTGCATCCATAATCATCCTCTCCTTTTCTATTATTTTTTATTTTATTATTTTGTTCCTATTGAATTTTAGCTTTACTTAATTTTATTGTTATTTTGTTTATTCACTAACCATTGTTTATTTTTGTGTTGGTGATTATGGAGGGGATTACATGATAATCTTACTTGGAGAACAAAATCCACGGAGGCCAATGGAATTCCATGGATTGAACCTTGTAGCTAAATATAGTTTTTAGGTTTTTATTTAATTTTTTATTATTGTTTTATTGTTTTATTTATTTGTGGGCTGCATTAATTTTTATTTTCTTATTATTTTTAATAGCTCTTTGAAATAGCCCCAATAGTGGTAATAATGAAATTTGGTGTGTGTGCTTATGTGTTTTATTTTAATTAATTGGTTAGAAAAATTAGAGTTTCAATTGGGTAATTCATTAAAATTAATGGCTATGCAGAGAATTAAGGTTTTTTTTTTTTATTAAAATTGGATTAGATTTAAGTGGTTAGAATTAGGGTTGTTTGTTAATAATTTTATGGTCACTTTAATTAAATTAGGGTTTTTAGAAGAAATAAGTTTGATGAATTGTTTGATCTTTCATTTGATTATTTTTTTTATATTTTTATTGTTTTTGGGCTTGTTTGGTTATGTTTATGTGTTTTGGGCCTTAAGCCCATGGTAGATTTTAACCCATTTAAATAAATTTAGGTCTAGATTTTAATTAATTGAAATGCATTTTAGGCCCATAATTAATTAGATTTAGGGTAGAGATAACTTTAGGCCCATTTAGTTAATTAGACATAGGTCCACCTAATTTAATTTAATTAATTTAGACTTAGCCTATTAAATTAAAGCCCTTTTTTCATAATTTGTAGATTTAAGATCACTTTAGAATTAAAACATGTAGAATTAGGCCCACTAATTTAAATATTTCATAATTTGTAGATATAGGCCCATTTTTAGAATTAAAATAAATAGGCTTAGGATCACTTAATTAAAATTAAATAGGAATTAGGTCCATTAGTGTTTAGGCTCACTTGTAAATTAAAACATGTATATTTAGTTTATTTAGTTAAAATCAATGTAGATTAGACTAACCTAGGCATTATGATTTAAATGAATGCATTGTTTACCTATATATTTCATGACTAGTTTTCTTGGAGTTAATTGTTTAAATAAGGGTTTATATGAAATTGCATGTAAATAAAGGATAAGATAGTAATTCATAAAGTAATTCTAAACGAACACAAGATTGAAAGAAATTGGTATTCCGTATCCAGAATCTCCTAGTTGTGGTGCTAGCTTTCTTTTAGAGAATTGAGTACCACCATTTTTATTTGTCCCAGTTATTATACTGGGTGGTGACTTCTCATCTCCATGCCATGTCTTTGTGGCAATAGTTAGTGTGTTCTTTAGAGCCTTGAGCACAAATAGTGTCACGGTTGCTAAGATCTTAGGTGCACGCTAAACCCTGTTGTCTACAGTATAGTTGCGACAACTCGATTGACCTTTCAAGGTCTTAGGGCTAGTCATGCCAGTAGCATGACTGCAGCAGCTCGGTTGACCTTTTAGGGTCTTGGGGCTAGTCATACCGGTAGCAAGGCTGTTGTAGCTCAGTTGACCTTTCAAGGTCTGGGGGCTGGTCCACTGCCCAATTGGAAAAGAGAAATATTATTTGGACTCAAGAAAGCCTAATGGCTAGTGAGACATAGTGTTTGACGTTACAAAAACCACTAGTAAGTACTGGAATAAGTGAATGACTATGGCTGGTAGCTCGATGGATTCTTAGCTCTTAAAAACAGGCAATCAGTTGGATAAAGAGAACTAAGTGGCTACTAGATTTGTGGTTTAGGGTTTTACTATGATTTTTCACTTAAAAGAATATTTTAAAGAAATGTTATTTTTATTTCAAAGGTATTGTGAGAGTTTATAAAAGTCATTAAGATTTATAAAGATGATTTTGGAAAAATAATGGTTTTAAATATAAGTTATATATATTTTATTATATATCCATAAAATCTTTTAATAAAGAAGGATTTTAAAACAGTATGCATTTCCTTATTTTAGCTTACTTAGTGAGGTCTGACTCCCCTTAATTATTTTTCCTAGGATCTAGGGATTCTATAGTTAGTTATACTTGTTTGTGCTGGACTTATTCTTCCCTTGCTACTTTATGTATGGTATGTTAATATTTACTATTTTATATTCATACTCTAGACACCTTAATAGTAGTTGAACATTTGATAAATGTATTTGTATTTGACTAGATTAAAATTAGGTTTATGTATTATTATGTTGATATATGTGTTGAGCATACATTGTGTTGGAGAGTGATATTTGTGATGGATTATTAGAGTTGTTGTTATGTAGTATTGATGGGGGAATATTTTGGAAGTGCATTTCTTGATTTATAGGTTTTGGGTTTGTTTTCGAAACAGAGGAAACTTTGCTAAATTTTTGTTAGAATTTTAAATTGATTTAATTTTACTGTGAAAATTTTTTTAAAGCTTACTACGAGTTTCAAAAGCTTCTCACCTTCCCATTCCCTAGTGTTGGTCACATGCCCTTTAGTTTTAGGTCATGACAATCAGCTACCTCAAAAAGCTAATCCAAATGCCCCATTAATGCATGGCCATGCTAAAATGAATTGATTAAGAGTTATCCTTTTTAGTCTACTTGGAATGAAGTCATAATATTATTGAACTATATAAGGATGACATTCTATACCTTATGTTCAATACAAAAATCATGTGATAAAGGGACTACAATGTTCACTGTGATTAGGTTATGTTAGATTATTAACTTCATATGACTTAGGTAGTCATAATGTCTTGCTAGAGGCCACTTATGACTTGTAGGCCTAAAGAGAGATTTAAGCCCACTGCCAATGTTATGTGCGCCTACAGGGTCACACAATTAGAAGATGCCCAAAATGATTATAGGCTTATTAAGCCTAGTTAAACTCTTTAGAAATAAATATATTTAACTATTTATTTATGATAATTGTTATCTAAATAAATAATAAATATATTATTGATTTTATTTTAAATAAATAAAATTTGAATTTAATGGCTAATTACCAAAAAGGGTTTGGTAAGTGAAATCCTAATTGAGAACTCTATATATATGTTATGTTCTCTAGGGTTTGAGACAAATCAATTGAATGAGCCACCTAAAATTCATTTTCTCTGCATTTTGAGAAAAATGAAATAAAAGAGAGTTTTGTTCTTGAGTTGTAAGACAACCAAGTCATGCTAGCACACACACATATCATTTTGATCAAGGCCTGTTGGTGTGGATACCTTTAGAGGATAGATTCTTTTGAAAACATCTAAAATCCAAATTTGAATCAAAGTAAAAGCTTAAGATAAGGTGTCGCCGGAGTGAACCTCCTCTCATCCTTCTAAATTTTTTTTCCTCTTCTGCATTTTGCTAAGATTCTTGAAACCTTAGATTTAATCAAGTAGTAGAATTACATGGATCCGGGTTTGGGAACGTGATATAATTTTTATATTTTCGCTGCGTTCGTATCACTAAACCTAATAGTGGTATCGGAGCCACTTGTAATTCGATTAATTTATTCTGTGTATATGTGATATATATTATGGTTTTGATTCATTTTTGAAAAAGGGGTTTTCAAAAATTATGAAAAGGGTTTTGATTCATTTTGTGACAATTCTTTGTAATATGTTTGAAAACAGAATTTAATATTAATTTGATTAATATTAACTAACGTTTAATTTGATTAAACTATTTTTAGAATTGTGTTTTCTGAATTTTGTTTATTGATTTTATGAAAATCAGTATAGGTAATCTGGTTTTAAAGATAATCACTAATTTGTTCTGTATGCTATTTTGATTAGTATGATTAATTGAAACAACATATTTTTTTTCTGTTTTAATCAGGAAATTTGTTTCTATTTAATTAATAAAATCATTTTCTATTTTGATTAGGAAATTTGTTTTTATTTAAAGTTTAAACAGAAAATTCTGTGATTATGTAGATTAAGAATTAAAGGGCAATTTATTTAAGTGTTAAACAAATTATGCTGAATGGATCTATTTTATATAGATTCGTTCAAGCTGTAATTTTGATTACAAAATTAGGGTTTCTTAATGGCTGCTATCACTTTATAAAAAAAACCGTTTTTGATATATTTTGAACAGATTTTTTGAATGTAATTTGTTTACATAAAGTGATGTCATTTTGGGGTTTTAGGCAGCAACTAATTCGGTAATATGATTACAGAAATTGATTAGTTGCCTCCTTAACGCAAATTAGGGTTTTTTATGGTGGTTTTAATTGAGCGTTTTTATCTATTTTTGAACATATTAATTATTTAAAAAATTGATTATGAAAATCATTAACATTCAAAAATCTAAAAGACAATTCATCGAAGAGCTTAGGTAAAGTGTTTACTGTTGGACTCGCTGACTGGAAGATAGTCAGCGGGATCGCCACTAAGGCCCCAGACCCCACCAAGGGTGCTGCCCGTTGGACCCCACCAGGGGCGCTGCCCCTCAGAAGCCCACTAGGGATGCTGCCCCCTAAAACCCCACAAGGGCATTGCCCTTTGACCCTGAAAGAATTTTCACATTATTGTTTTTTTTTAACATAATAATTGGAGTTGCTAACTAAATGAATTGTTATATTATACATGTTTGTTGTTTAATGCATGGTGCATAGCATAGCCCCTAGACTAATGTGATTGGATTTAATTATTTTATGGGTTGTAATTTTAAATACGGCCTACGAGTCATTTTTTTGTTGTATTTATTTTATTTTGTAATAGTGTAGAATAAATTACAATAATTAATGTAAATCAAGACCTATGGAGCAATTCAAGTTGGAGGCTCAGGATGGAGATCCAAGGTGGAAACCTAAGAAGGAGATCCATGATAGAAGATGGAGATCCATATTGAAGGCTCAATTTGTAATTGTTATATTGCCTAGGTTTGACCTTTGATCTTCATACTGGCTTATGAAGATCAAATTAGATTTGGGCAATGCTATGTCACATTTATTTTAGTTGTTATGTATGTGATGCCATGTGATACAATATAACAACAACTAAATAAGATTAAATAAATATGAACCCTCATTTAATATTAAGTCATTGTAATGCCTCCCATAAATTCAACACTTGTCAAGCCTTAGATTATTACATATGGGCCTACCAAAGCAAGGTGTATAAACTTATCCGAGGAAGGCAAGTTGGATAATGGTGCTATCCAAACATTTAATATGGTTTGACTTAACTAGGTTATTAAAATGGTTTTGGACCTAGGGCATTAGATGGGAATTTTAAACCACGACATGTGATGTCAAATCCCATACCATAAAAGAGTTACATAAGATTTAATTGATAAGATTTGTCTACCTAAATAACCATATTTTACACGATGAGACAAAGCTCACTTAAAGTATGGTGAAATATGGATCTTGGCCCACTATAATTTGTAAATAACATTGAGGGTTATTAATTTAAATAAATTTTATGGTATTTTTTATGCCTCATTTAATAAAATACTGAATGGACTTTGCATATATTTGTTGTAGATAATGACTTTAAACACTACACTTACCATGTCACTGTGATCGATCCTTGAGAAGGATAAACTCAATGGGACTAACTTTCTTGATTGGTATAGAAACCTAAGAATTGTTCTTAGGCATGAGAGAAAGGAATATATCCTTGATCAACCCATCCCTGAGGAACTAGTTATCAATGCTCTTAGAGCATAAAAGGATGCTTATAACAAGCATCTCACTGATTCTACTGATGTCACTAGTGTTATGCTTGGATGTATGGAGTCTGAGCTATAAAAGCAGTTGATGGAAATGGAGGCTTATACTATGATAGGCCATCTTAAGGAAATGTTCTAAGAGAAAGCCATAATAAAAAGGTTCAATACTATCAGGTCATTGCTTTCTTGCAAGTTAACTACTGGTGGCTCTGTCAGTCCTCATGTTCTCAAGATGAAGGGTCATCTTGATCACTTGGACAAGCTTGGACTCAAGATTGAACAAGAGTTGGCTGTGGATATTATTCTTCATTATTTGCTTAAAGCTTATGATAGCTTCATTATGAATTTCAATATACATAGTATGGAGAAGACTGTTTCAAAGTTGCATAGGATGCTAAAAACTGCTGAAAAGAACATCAAGATTAACACCAAGGATGTTCTCATCATCAATAAGGGAAAGGGGATGAAAAAGGTTGAAAAGGGTAAGGGCAAGGCCTCTAAAGGCTTTCAGAAGCCCAAGCTAAAGCCCAAGCCCAAATCCAAAGCTGAACCCAAAGTAAAAGAAGGAATTTTCTTTTTCTGCAATGAGCCAGGCTACTGGAAAAGGAATTGCAAGCTCTATTTGGATGATCTAAAAAAGAAAAAGGGTAGTGAGACTACCTGTTCAGGTATTCATGTTATAGAATTAAATTTATCTACTACTGCTTCTGATTCTTGGGTATTAGATATTGGATCAGGATCTCACATTTGTACAAATGTGTAGGGTCTAAAAAGGAGTAGATCATTGGCTAGAGGTGAAGTGTACCTATGAGTAGGCAATGGAGCAAGAGTTGCTACTTTAACTGTGGGAACTTATGAGTTACCTTTGCCTAATGAACTTGTTTTATCCTTAGAAAATTTTTATTATGTACCTACCATGCATAGGAATATTATTTTTATTTCTTGTTTGGACAAGAAAGGGTTTGAATTTATTATTAAGAATAATAAATGCAATATTTATCTAGATAACATTTTCTATGGATATGCTCCATGCACTGGTGGTCTTTATGTTTTAGATGTTGAAGACACTAATGAAATTCCAATCTATAACATTGATACAAAGAAGTCTAAATCTAATGATTTAAACTCAACCTATCTCTGGCATTGTCGCTTAGGCCATATAAATGAGAAACATATTTCAAAGCTACACTAAAATGGGTTTTTTAATTCATTTGATTATGAATCATTTGAAACATGTGAATCTTGTTTACTTGGAAAAATGACTAAAACACCTTTTACTGGACAGAGTGAGAGGGCTAATGACTTATTAGGCCTAATGCATTCTGATGTATGTCGACCATTAAGCTCAACTGCTAGAGGAGGTTTTCAGTACTTCATAACTTTCACAAATGATTTCAGTAGATATGGTTATCTCTATCTAATGAAACATAAATCTTAATCTTTTGAAAAGCTTAAAATTTTCAAGAATGAAGTACAAAATCAACTTGGTAGAAATATTAAACCACTAAGATCTGATCGAGTTGCTGAATATTTAAACCAAGAATTTACAGATCATCTTAGAGATTGTGGGATTATTTCATAATTGACTCCTCCAGGTACACCACAATGGAATGGTGTATGTGAATGAAGAAATCAGACTCTATTAGATATGGTTCTATCTATGATGAGTCAATCTAATCTTCCAATCTTCTTTTGGCGTTATGCTTTAGAAATTGTTGCATTCATTTTGAATAGAGTTCCCTCTAAGGCAGTTGAAAAGACACCATGTGAGATATGGACTGGAAAAACTCCCAGTTTGTCTTGTCTTAAGATTTGGGGATGTGATGCTTATGTGAAGCATTAAATCTTAAATAAACTAGCACCTAAATCTGACAAATGCCTTTTTATAGGATATCCTAAAGAAACTAAAGGATATTACTTCTACAATGCATCTGAGAATAAAATGTTTATTACTCAGAATGGTGTATTTTTGGAAAGAGAGTTTATTTCCAAAGGAACCAGTGGGAGCATAGTGCAACTTGAAGAGAGTCAAGGTCCACAAAATAACATTGTACCTGATATGGGACTGCAACTGGATCAACAAGTAGTTGTTGAGTCTGTACAAGTACCGAAAGGCCCAAGGAGGTCTGGTAGGACATGTCCCCGAGAGATGTTGATTTCTCATAACTAGTGATAATGATGTGTTGATTGTGGATCAAAATGAGCCCACATCCTTTCAGGAGGCCATAAATAGTCCTGACTATAAGAAATGGCTAAAAGCCATGAAATCAGAAATGCAATCCATGTATGATAATCAAGTATGGACCTTGATTAACACAACTGATGGTTTAATGATTATTGGGTGTAAATGGGTTTTTAAAAAGAAAATTGACATGGATTGAAATGTGCATTCCTTTAAGGCAAGACTGGTTGCAAAATGTTTTAAACAAACACATGGTATAGACTATGATGAAACTTTTTCACCAGTAGTTATGCTAAAATCTATTCGAGTTCTCCTTGCCATAGTTGCATACTATGATTATGAGATATGGCAAATGGATGTCAAAATAATGTTTCTTAATGGAAACTTACTTGAGGATGTGTACATGATACAACAAGAGGTTTTTGTCAGTCCTGAGAATTTTGGTAAGGTATGCAAGCTTCAAAAATCCATTTATGGATTAAAGCAAGCATCTTAGAGTTGGAATCTTCATTTTGATGAAGTAGTCAAAGAATTTGGCTTCATTAAAAATGAAGATGAACTTTGTGTATACAAGAAAGTTAGTGGGAGTGCTATTGTGTTTTTAGTGATGTATGTGGATGACATACTACTCATTCAAAATGATATCCCTATTTTACAAAAATGTCAAATCATGGCTAGGGAATTGTTTCTTAATGAAAGACTTAGGTGAAGCTGCTTATGTATTAGGCATCAAGATCTATAGAGATAGATCTAAAAGGCTTATTGGCCTAAGTCAAAGCACTTATATTAATAAGTTATTGAACATGTTTAACATGTAAGAATCTAAGAGAGGATTCTTGCCAATGTCACATGGCATTAGTCTCAACAAGACTTAGTGTCCTATGATACAAGATGAGCAAGATCGCATGAGTAAGATTCCATATGCTTCTGCTATTGGATCTATCACGTATGCAATGTTGTGTACTCGACCTGATGTCTCATATGCCTTAAGCACAACTAGAAGATCCTAGTTAGACCCAGGTGAAAGTCACTGGACAACAGTTAAAAACATTCTGAAGTACTTTAGAAGAACTAAGGATGCATTTTTACTGTATGGTGGTCAAGAAGATAAGCTAGTTGTAAATGATTTCACTGATGATAGCTTCCGAACTGACAAGGATGATTTTCGATCACAATTAGGATATATGTTTTATTTTAATGGACGTGCAGTTACATGGAGGAGTTCCAAGCAAGACACCATTACTGATTCTATAATAGAAGCTGAGTACATAGCTACCTTAGAAGCAACTAAGGAGTCTATTTGGATCAAGAAGTTCATAACTAGACTAGGTGTTATTCCTAGTATATCAAATCAAGTGAACTTGTATTATGACAATAATGGAGCAATAGCCCAAGCTAAGGAGCCCAGATCACATCAAAGATCCAAACATATACTCATGCGTTATCATCTTATTCGAGAGATCATTGAGAGAGGAGACGTCAAGATATGCAAAGTACCTATAAATGATAATATTGTTGATCCACTAATTAAGCCTCTTCCACAGCCTAAGCATGAGAGTCATACTAGGTCCATGGGTGTTAGATATGATGTTGATTGGGCCTAGTGCAAGTGGGAGATTGTTAGTGATATGCACTAGGTCAATCATTTGTAATTATGTATTGACATTTCTATTTTATTAATAAAGAGGCATTTCCATTATCATTCCTTTTATGATCATTATTTGAATGGTTAATTCTTACTAAAGTCATCAAGTATGTGACTTGATAGTAAAACCCTTAGATTAATATAAGAGTTCTATTTTAATTATCCCTAGCCATTTATTTATTGTATAAATATTAATAAGGCTAGTATGATGTCGACTGATGATTATGTTTTATTAATCATGGATATAAGATATTAAGTCAACTCATTGGTACATGATGAGAGATCATGTACTTGATTAATCCAGTATGAGAATACTACATAGATTATTGTCATAAGTATTTCTCATTGTAGTTATATTGTTTAAGTCCTTTGACCTTGAAATCACCATTATCTTTAATCGGATGATTAAATAGAATGTTGTTGGATATAAAATGAGTTATATGAGGAATGTGAGTGTTTGAGAAGGAATTTATCCCTCATTAATATGAGTAAGATATTTATGGGCCCATTGATGAGTTAGATTGAAGGAAAATGCATGACCATGTTGAAATGAATTGATAAAGAGTTATCATTTTCAATCTACTTGGAATCAAGTTATAATATTATTGAACTATATAAGGATGAAATTCTATACCTTATGTTCAATACAGATATCATGTGATAAAGGGACTATAATGTTCATTGTAATTAGGTTATGTCAGATTATTGACTTTACATGACTTGGGTAGTCATAATATCTTGCTAGAGTCCACTTATGACTTGTAGGCCTAAATAGAGATTTAAGCCCAATGCCAATGTTATGTGAGCCTATAGGGTCACACACTTAGAAGAGGCCTAAAACGATTATAAGCTTATTAAGCCTAGTTAAACTCTTTAGAAATAAATATATTTAACTATGTATTTATGATAATTGTTATCTAAATAAATAATAAATATATTACTGATTTTATTTTAAATAAATAAAATTTGAATTTAATGGCTATTTAACAAAAAGGGTTTGGTAAGTGAAACCCTAATTGAGAACTCTATATATATGTTATGTTCTTTAGGGTTTGAGACAGATCAATTGAGTGAGCCACCTAAAATTCATTTTCTCTACATTATGAGAAAAACGAAATAAAAGAGAGTTTTGTTCTTGAGTTGTGAGGCAACCAAATCATGCTAGCACACACACAAATCGTTTTGATCAAGGCCTATTCATGTGGGTACCTTTAAAGGATGGATTCTTTTGAAGGCGTCTAAAATCTGAATCTAAATCAAAGCAAAAGCTCGAGGTAAGGTGTCATCGGAGTGAACCTCCTCTTATCCTTCTAGATTTTCTTGCCTCTTCTGCACTTTAGTAAGATTCTTAAAACCCTAGATTTAATCAACTAGTCGAATTACATGGATTCGGGTTTGGGAATGTGATAAAAATTTTATATTTCTGCTGCGTTTGTATCACTAAACCCAATAGAACTTATATCATTTTTTTGCATTAAAAAAATTAGCATAGTCAATTATTTTTTAATAAGAATTCTTTATTTTATAATTTGTGTGGTCAATTATCAAACTTGCACCAATTATAAAAAATAACAATCTTTTTTCATTTTTTATTTTAAATTTTAAGAACTATTTTTAATATCATACATATTATTTTAAATTTTATGAACTATTTTAAAAAAATAATATAAAAATTAAAGTACACGATTAAAAATGTATATTATAAAAATTTCATGAAAATTCATCATTTAAAAAATTGTTGTAATTTTAATTTTTAAGACAAGTGTTATAAAATATTAATAATAGAAAAATAAGTCTTATAGATTTTTTTATTAAATAGACTTTTTGCATTATAATTTAATTAAAGTATTTGTTGGGATATATTTAATTTAAATTACATGTAAATTGATTTTATCTCTATCCATTGAATTTACAGATATTTTTTAAATGATAAATCATTGTTGAATTTTATTATGATTTTTTAATCTCATAATTTGATTTTTAAATTACTTTTAAAAATAATGATAAAATAAAAAATAAAATCATGTGCATATGATATTTAAAAAAACATCTTCATAAAAATAAAAGATATGTTATTTACTATTATTAGTGCAAATTTTACAATCATGATAAGTTAAAGTTAAAGAGTACTTACAAAAAAATTATTGACTATATTAAATTTTATTAATGAAAAAAAAATCAATTACAAGTAATTTTAAAATGTTGAACAACAAACAATGAATTTGGAAGGACAATGGAAAAAAGGTAGTTTATTAGTTGTAATTAGTAAAAGAATATATATTTTTAATAGAGGATAGTTATATAATTTAGGACAATTTTTGTATACAACCCATGCGAGTAGGAATTCCTCCTCTCTAATGATGTGTCAACTTTTTAAGCTATCACAAATTAATAAAATTAAATCATTTAACTTTTTAAAAGATTCTCATATAAATAAAAAAAATACAAAATAACCCATATACATTACCTCCTTGCCCCTTCTTTTTTTTTTGAATTTTATTTTTTAAAAAATTTGTTAATTTTTTTTTTCGAAATGTAAAACCTAAGTTGCACATAGATATGATAAGATAACTACAACAGTAGTTTGTCATTCTTCAGTTATCTCATTAACCTTGTTGTTCATATTGCTATTGTTAGTTACTTTGTTACATTATGTATATCACATGTACCTATTGTAACCTTATGCATTCTTTATATACTATTGTACTCTTACTGAATGATATATATAAAAAATCACTTAACTCATTCATGGTATCAGAGCTTTAACATGCCAAGACAAATTATACCAATTTCTTTAGCACTTACCATGTCTTCATCAACAAATCATTCCCTTTTAATCAAATTAACTTCAAGAAATTTTCTCACATGGAAAATTCAATTTCAACCTCTCCTTAATTACCACAAATTTTTCGGATTTATTGATGGTTCAATACCACCTCCATCACCTATAATAAACTCCTTAACCGATCTAAAGGCCATAACCATAAACACTAAATTTTTTGAATGGTACTAAAAGATTAGCTTTTACTTTTTTGGATTTTCTCCTCTTTATCAAAAGAAGTATTCCCACATGTCATTGGCATGACCACTTCATTTAATGCTTGGAAAGCACTAGAAAGTGCCTTTGGTTCTGTATCTTATAATCGACAATTATAGATTCATATTGAATTACAAGAATTGAAGAGTGTCTCTAAATATCTCTAAAAAGCAAAACTATTAGTTGATGAATTAGCTTTAGCTAGAAGATCTCGCTCTCATGTTGAGTTTAATGCCATTATATATCGAAATCTTGGAGCAGAATTTCATAGCATCATCACTACTCTAAATCAAAGACATGAACTAGTAACCTTTCAAGAGCTTCATGGACAACTTATTGCGCACGAAATTCTTCTAAAAAAATATCCATGATCAACCTCAAGTTCATCTAGCCAATCGATCTCTTATGCCAAATCAATTCAAACTGAGACATCATCCCTCCTTTTCCAAACTGCCATCTTCCTTTTTCTGGTTATAACCCTAATTACTGATCTCCTACCAACACTAGAAAGCCTCATGGTCCATGTCAAATCTGCCATTATCATAACCATACAACAAATAGGTGTCGCTAACGTTATGAAAATCAACTATCTTCATCACTAATGCAAGCCCATCTTGCCACATACCCATCACCTTCTCCACCATATTATCATACACTATATTCAGGTCATGTTCAAACTGCACAATACAACCCATGGCATCTGGACATAGCTGCTTCACACCACATGACACCCGACGCATAAATGTTGTCTCATCCATTACCATATGCTAGATCATATCAGATATTGGTTGGTAATGGTTAACCTCTTCCCGTTGAAAATACTAGTACATCCTTTTGCCCTTCAATGTCTTCTAATAGCAATCTTATTCTTAAGAATGTTCTTTATATTCCTCAATTAACCAAACCACTTCTTTCAATACAAAAATTCACCATTAGCAATAAATGTTTCTTTGAATTTTGGCCACATGAATTTTTCATTAAGGATCAACAGACCAAGGCAACCCTATTACGAGGTCAGAGTCATGATGGATTGTATATGATGCCATTGGAACGCCCAAATACGCTTTCCACAACACTCTCTCTTCCATTGATGATCAATATGCTCAACTTGGTCACCCACACCATTGCATTGTGTCCCATATTATTAGTAGTAATAAAATTCTAGTTAGTTCATCCCATAAATCACCTTGTTCTTTTTTTATCCTTAGAAAATTTTCCAAGTTACCTTTTGCTACAATAGAATATACATCTAATGCACCTTTTCAAATTATTCATTTCGATGTTTAAGGTCCTTCTCCAATTTTATGTTTTCATGGTTATCGTCATTTTGTAGTATTTATTGATGATTTCACTAGATACTCATGGATTTATTTTCTTAAAAATAAAAGTGATGTTTATTCTACCTTTCTTAATTATGAATCTTATGTTCATAGTCAATTTAATTCCAAAATTCTTGTTTTTCATTTGGACTGGGGAGGTGAATTTCAAAAATTACATGCATATTTTAATAAATATTGAATCATTCATCGAATTTCATGCCCTTACATGCATGAATAAAATGGCCTTTCGGAAAGGAAGATTAGACATATGGTAGACACTGGTTTAACACTAATGGCTTATGCCAAACTTCCTTTTTGGTTTTGGTCTTTTGCATTTCGCATAACAATTAGTTCCATCAATATTTTAGCAACTCCAGTCCTCCAAAATTCCACACTATTTCATAAATTGTACAATAAATTACTAAGTTACATGGACACAAAAATTTTTGGATGTGCTATTTTTCTATACCTTCCACCATACAACAAAAATAAATTTTCTTATTATAGTAAACAATGTGTTTACCTCAGTCATGCTCAAAATCATGTTGGTTTTAACTGTTTAGATATAGAACATGATAAAATTTTTATTATTCAACATGCCAAATTTCATGAACATATATTCCCCTTTCACCATACACGTCACACCATTCCACATCAATCAAACCTTCTAACTTTGTGGCTCACACTACAAGCTCCATCAACTTCGGTCTCCTATCCAGGTATGTCTCCTAATTCTCACCCTCTTAACACTTCTAATTCTCTTCCACTACCTCTTTACCCACCCTTATATACTTCCAACTCACCTATGTCTACCCCATAACCATTTGACCCTATCCAACCTGACATTACCACCCACTTATCCCCTTCCTTATCCCCTAAGCTTACCCAACAACCTTATAACAACATCCCACATGGCATCACAACCCAAACCTTAAATATTTTACCAAACCCCATTAATCTTACAACTCTGACTCTACTACCTTTGTCCTTACTCCACCCAATAATCCCACACAACCACACTCTCCCATGCCATTAAACATTGAATGTCCCCATTCTTCTTCACACCTAGACTTCGACGACCTTCAATTGGTCATTAACCTCATCGCCTACAATCCAACCATACTGACAACCTCCACTTATCCAGCCCTACAACATACCCATCCCATGCAACTACACCCTAATAAACCCTCCAAACATCAAGCATTGATTGCTCTCTCTTCCAAAAATTCCCTCAAGTACCTTGAGTATAAACCATATTCTTTTAATAATGCTAATAGATATAGAGAATGGTAGTAGGCAATGGATCAATAGATGAAGGTTTTCCATACCACTAATACATGGTCTTTGGTCCCCAAACCACCCCAAGCTAATGTTATTGCAAACAAATGGCTTTATCGAATTAAAAGATGATCTACTGGAACCATCGAACGATATAAAGCCCAACTTATAGCTAAAGGCTTCACTCAAATTTCAGGGGTTGATTACAAAGAAACATATAGTTTGGTCATTAAAGCCACTACTATTTGCATCATCATTGCTCTTGCAACAATTAATAAATGTCCTATAAAGCAACTTGATGTGTCAAATGCCTTTTTATGTGGTAAAGTTACTGAAGAATTGTACATGACACAATCACAAGGTTATGTTGATCCTGCTTACCCTCACTACGTCTACAAATTACATCGCTCAATTTATGGCTTAGAATAAGCCCTACGAGCTTGGTTTGCAAGACTTACCTCTTTTCTCCTCTCTTTGCATTTTATTTCATCTTAAGCTGAGTCTCTTTTTATTCCATGTAAAGATGCTCATATAATTTTTCTTTTAGTCTATATCGATGACATTGTTATAATGGGTTTCAGTGCCATATTGATTCAACACGTCATTCATTCTTTGCAAAGAGAATTTCCCATCCATGATTTAGGTGGCTTACACTAATTCTTGGGTATTGAGTTACAACAAAATTCCATAGGAATTATCATCTCACAAGAGCGTTATATTTCAGATCTTTTACATCATCATGGTATGAATGAATGCAAGCCATGTGCCATGCCCATGACTCCATCGTCCAAACTATCCCAACACACTGGCACTCCATTAGACTATGGTGACATTTATAAATAGATTATTAGAGCTCTCCAGTATGCCACCATCATATGCCATACATTGCCTACAGTGTTTATAAATTGTGTCAATACATGCACAATCCAACTGACATTCAATAGTAAGCACTCAAACAACTTCTCTACTATCTTCAAGGTACTAAAATGAATGGTTTGTTCTATTCTTCCACCTCCACTCCTACACTACAATGTTATACTGATAATGATTGGGGAGGGGACATTGATGACCATTGATCCATTTTTGGCTTTACTATATATCTCGGTACCTTTTGATCTCTTGACTAGCCAAGAAACAACCCACCATCACTAAATCATTGACTAAGAGTGAATATAAGGTAATAGCCAATGCCACATCTGAACTCATATGGTTAAAGGGGTCTTCTTCAAGAACTTGGGTAACCGATCATACAGGCTACTATATATTGTGATAATATTGGTGCAATTTATCTCAGTTCTAATCCTGTTTTTCATGCTCCAACAAAGCATATTGAGCTTGATTATCACTTTGTTCAAGAATAAGTCTCATCTAGTTTTCTCCATATCCACTTCATCAACTCAAAGAATCAACTTGCTGATCTATTCACCAAACCCTTAACCACCACTCGATTCCAGAATCTGTGTTATCATCTTCATCTTCGCAATGGGCAAGGGTTTACAAGGGGCTGATAAGATAACTATAGTAGTAGTTTGTTATTCTTGAGTTATCTTATTAACCTTGTTGTTAATATTGCTACTATTAGTTGCTTTGTTATATTATGCATATCACATGTACATGTTGTAACCTCATGCATTCTTTATATATTGTTGTACTTTTATTGAATGATATATACAAAAAATAATTTAACTCATTCATATATAAATCCTTGAATGACACTATTGGACCACCACTAACCCTTTAACATTTTGAAGGTAATTAATTATACAAAGCATTCCTTAGATTTAACTACTTTCTCATTTTTTGAGTACAATTTTACCTACTAAGAAATTTGTAAAAATTATTTGAAAGTGATACTATGTGTATTACTTTTGCTTTATCAAATTCCAATTGCTTTATCAAGTCATTTACAATTTCTTAACTTTTATGAGCCTTCAATTTTTTTTAATGGAAGGAATGATAAGATTTGGTTAGAACAAGATTCAATTAGTTTTGCCTTATTTAGTTTCAATTCATTAGAATAAAAGTTGAAGGAGGTGTTTATGTTGGACTTGTCTTTTATATGGAAATCAAGGTTAGGAGTATATTCCTTTGACTCGTATTAAAAGGAATATAGCCTATTTTTCTATTAATTAGGAAGTTGATGCGATTTAAATATTAATATACTATAATAAAGAAAGTCTTGTATTAAAAGGAAATAGTTTATTTTTCTATTAATAGGAAGTTCATACACATAAGTATCAATAGACTTTACAATAAAGATAATCCATTTTAAATGAGGTGAAAATTAATTTTACTAATCAATGATGGTAGGATTTGAACTTTATACTTCATGGTATCTTTAAAAAGAGATTAACACTAAACTTTTGCCTCCTTTTTTTTTTTTTGTTTAAACCACTCATGTAGTTAAAGTTTACTAGATTCTGACTAATCTTATCTGACCCTAACAATATTACAAGAACGAAAAAAATTTCTTAATAACTAATTTAATATGATTACCTACATTATGACACAGTGAGCTGGCATGAAAATAAACAAGGTTTGTACACTACTTAGCCTTAAAGGAAAAGAAATAATTTTCAACACATAAACTTAAGTGAAAATTGAAAGAAAATTCTTTTATTATTCACTACATAAAATTATGAGAGAAAAAACAATCTATTTATAGAGTGACACAATCCACCAACGATAATCAATTAGGAAATAAAATAAAATCTTTAAGGAGGTAGAAAAGTCTAATTTTAACTAAGGTAGGAATAAAATAAAATCTTAGCTAAATATAAAATTCTTTCCTTATTAAATTTGACAAGTAGGATAATAATAATAGTAATAATAATAATAATAATAATAATAATAATAATAATAATATTATTATTATTATTATTATTATTACTACTACTACTACTACTACTACTACTATTATTATTATTATTTTCTTGAAATGCTGGAATTCAGAAATCAAGAAACGTACCTGACCATCTCAACTAGGTTGACACCCTCTTAGCATTTGCATCACACTTCTGAAGTCCAAAATGAAATTAATAAAATAAAAAGAAATAGAGTTTACAAAAAGATGACAAGCCTTACAAAGATTAACAAAACCTATAGCAAGTTTGTTGAAAAAAATCATTAGCAATGGCTAAATTACAAAATGAGGGAATCAAGTCCCACCAAACAACAAAATTTGTAGTTAAACAATGTTTAGCTAATAAGTCTGCAACTGCATTTCCTTCTTTGTAGATATGTGAAACTCTGATATTAATTTGAGATATCAGGCGCAAGCATTGAAGCCATCATTGCAAGAGAATCTAGGGAACAATTCTTGTTTTAGATTGAAAAGAATGAACAACAAACATTGAGTCACACTCTAACCACAATCAATGCTAGCCTCTTGTCTAAGCAACTTTAATAGCATATATTGTAGCATATAATTTGACTATAAATGCATAGCTAGATTCAATTTTGAAAGCAAACACACCTATACATAGACTAGTAGCATATCAAAAAAAACCTCCAGCCCTTGCAACACCCAGAGAGCCAAGCGCTGATCCATCCATATTCAACTTTAGCTAATTACAAGGGGAAGCTTGCCAAGAAACTTTGATAATATAAGAAGCAAATCTAGGCATTCCATTGATACCAAGCAGGGATACAATTTGCCATTCATCCATTGAATTGAACATAGAACCAAATTTGAAAAAATCAGTTTCTTTGATTGAAGTCCAAAGAAGACGAAGAATGACATTGATATTGAGACAATAATCTTAAAAAATTATAGCATTTCACATTCTCCAAATAATCTAAATACAGTTTACTATCATAACACACCAAAAGGAAGTGACCTCAGTACTGAATTGTTGACTAACAACCATAAAAATAAGCTCTCACAAATTACTTTAAGTGTTTAGTGATTTTCCAAACAACATAACATCTAAATGCCATAAAGTAGTAGTAAAAGGACATCGTATGAATAAATGATCAGTATCCTCATTATTAATGTTACAAATAAAGCATCTAGAAGCTATAGAAATGCCTCTTCGCTGTAAGTTGTGATCAGTTGGCAAATATCCAAGGATGGCTCTCCAGTATATAAGAGAATGTGATGGAGGCAAAAACTCCTTCCATGTAAAAGACATCCAAGGAATGAATTGACCTTTGTGTCTTAAATGATTATACATGTGCTTAACTGAGTGAATTCCATCCAAAGTCAATGTCCAAACACACAAATCCATGTCATTAAAAACAGGTTGAATAATGTTAATGCTGGAAACAATCAATCAGAGGTAGATGCCAAGATCCATCCATAAAAAAGGAAGATACAGATTTATAAAAGCTTTTTTTAATTATGAGAAGAAATGCCAATCAGATTCGCTATAGTAAGAGAAAACTACTCATCTGTTTAGAAATTTAACTTTGAAGAAGCACCAATAAACCATTTTATCTCAAGCCTCAGATTTTTATACACTTGTTTAATGGAGGACCAAATTGAAGAATGGAAATAAGTGTCTATAGGAGTACCCGAGGGATTTAAAAACTGAAGTCTTAAAATAGACATAGGATTATCCTGTCCAACAATGACTTTCCAACCTGTCTTACTTAATATAGCATTATTAAGACACTTAAGGCTTTTAATATTAAGACCACCTTCTTTAATAGGAAGGCAATAAATATTTGAAGGGACGGTCATAAGCTTCCTCTCATCAATTGAGCCCGACCAAATAAAATTGCACATACATTTCTCAATATAAGCTATTAAAGATTGCAGCCATTGATATATAGCAAAAGAATGAAGTAAAGAACTAGTAATCACAGTTTGGACCAGAACTAACCTACCTGTTATTGAAAGAGATTTTCCTTTCCACTTAGAAAATTTATTGTAAATTTTATCGATCGTAGGCTTTAACTATTGCTTTTTTAGAGCACCCATAAACAAAGGTACCACAAGATAAATAAATGGAACTTTTTCACTTCCAGGGCTTCGTGGAGTCTCTGAATACGATGAGGGGAGATAGTTGACCTATAATAAATTTCAGATTTATTCCAGTTAACAAATTGCCCTAAAATACTACCATAAATATTAAATGTGCCATTTATTTCTCTAATCTTATGCAAGGAGGCTTTCCCAAAAACTAACACGTCATCAGTATAGAGAAAATGCATGGGAAAGTAAGACCCACTAGTGTGAAACATCGACCTTACTAAACCTTAAGAGAAAGTAGCCTATTGAGAAAATATTTAGTAATGTCAAAAAGAAGAGGAGAAAGAGGATCTCCTTGATAAACACCTCTAGAGCAGGCAAAGTACCCTTGAGCTTTTCCATTGATTAAAATGGAAAGTTTAGCTAAAAAAAAAAGAGAGAATCCAGTCTCTGAACTGTAATGAGAACCCAAAAGCTTCCAAGACATCCAAAAGGAAATTCCAATCTAGAGTATCAAATGCCTTTCTAATGTCAATCTTCATGGCCATGTTGCCTCCAAATTAGGATTTATTTAAAAGATTTACATGCTTAGATGCACCCAAAATACAGTCAGTAATATAATGATTCTTTAAAAACTTAAATTAATTGCTAATAATAATAATAATAATAATAATAATAATAATAATAATAATAATAATAATAATAATAATAATAATAATAATAATAATAATAAGTACTTCAACTCCAATTGAAATATTTTGAAATGAGCTCAATAATCAATATTTTCTCATCAAGGAGCATAAAAATCTAGAGCAAGGAAATGTCTTTAACAACCATAATATGGTGGACCAAATTTGTCACTAAATGCTAAATCATTATGAAACTAAAATAAAGATTTATCATATATAAATGCCATATATTATTGAATAATGCACTGACACTCTCTCTCCATATTTCTTTAGAATTAATTATTTAATATTTTTAATAAGTCTATAATTATTTAGCTTAGTTGACAAATTGCTTTTCCCACCAATCAAGAAGCTTCTCAAATGTTCTTGTCACTGACTTTGTACCAATATAAATAGATTGTTAGCTTCATTTTGTGTGTGTCAAGTGAGTTAGTGGTGTGTAAGTGTATGGTATGTGAGTGGTGTGTTAGAGTTCAAAAAGGGTGTGTTGTAATAAAATAGTTAGTTGAGAGTGTGTTGAGTGTAAACACGTATATGAGTGTTATGTGTGTAAGTGTTTTTGTAATAAATATTTATAATAAAAGTAAGTGTATTGAAAATTAGTCCTCTATAGATTCTACAAGTTTTATCAGAGCAAATGGTCAAAAACCGACTACCAAGTGGATTCAGAGCAAGAAATTGAGGATTATGGTACATCGAGGTGCTATTAATGTGTAGTTCGGGACTATAAAGTTCGTTGGTCTAGGAGCAAACTTACTTGGTTAATTAGAGTTAATAAACCAAGTCACCATGGTAGACATAACTACATCAGTAAGTAGTCTTGAAAAACTTAATAATAATTATTATAGCACTTGGAGTACTCGTATGCAATTCTACTTGCCTGGTTAATATTTATGGGAGATTGTTGAAGGCAATGAAACCTCATCTCCAATAAGTCAAGATGTTCTTAATAAATGGAAGGTTAGGGTTAGAAAAGCAATATATGCTTTATCCGTATTAGTGGAGGATGATTTGTTATAGCACATCAAGGAAACAAAGACATATAAAGAGGCTTAGGACATTCTTACTAGATTATTTACTCAGAAAAATGATGCCAAGCTCCAACAATTCGAGAACGAGTTATTATCAATCTCGTAGCAAGAGATGACAGTGAGTGAATATTTCACTAAATTTAAAGCTTTATGTTAAGAAATTTCAAAATTAAATCCTTAAAATTAAATCACGGAGACAAGGATGAGGAGGATCATAATCCATGGGTTACATCTCGAGTTTAATGCACTCATCATAGCAACTTGTGGATGGGCATAGAAGCTAACCCTAAGTGAGTTAGAGAATGCCTTGGCTAATTAAGAGGCTTTAAACAAGAAAATGGCTAAATTCTCCATTAAAGAAGATGAGAATGCCCTTTTTAGTAATAAAAGGGGTAAAAATTGGAAGGCTGCAAGAACAAGCATTGGAGGCAAGCCAAAGTTGGAAGGATGACAAAAATGTCAACAAGGAAGAAGTTGATAATAAGGGGGAGCTTATCACAACCACCAATTAGAGGATAAAGCAAGTTGCCATAAGAATGACCAGTGCTACAATTGTGGTAAATAAGGCCACTATGCTCGAGACTGTGGGTATAAGAGAGCCTAAGGAAATGTTGCAACATCCTCTTAGTCCTGAGTTGAAAGTGAAGATGAATGGGATTTTCAAGCTTCACATGCCATTATAGATCTAGTCACAAGCAACTCTAATGAGACTACACCATTTGCCATACTTGAGTTAAAAGAGGAGCAAGCATTTGTCACTATAAGTGATAAATCTATAAACTATAATGATGATTGGATAGTAGATTCTAGGTGCTTTAATCATATGTCTAGAGATAAAGGAAAACTTTTAAGCATGTCAAAATACAAGCGAGAGTGAGTTGTTGTCACAGCAAATAACTCAAAGCTACCCATTGCTCACATCGGTAAGACGATGGTAGTGCCTCGATATAATGCTAGAAGGGTGTAGTTGAATAATGTATTTCATGTGCCTAGGATGAAGAAGAATCTAATATCAGTGCCACAATTGACATCCTTGGGAGATTATGTGTTGTTTAGGCCTAAAGATGTAAAGGTTTATTGAAGTCTAAAAATTATAGGCACACTAGTTATGGAGGGATGGAAGCTAGAGTCTGTCTACATAATGTCAGCACAAATGGCATATATAGACAAGACTATGATGAATGAGATAGATGACCTATGGTATGCACGTCTAGGACATATGAAATATTATAAGTTAAAGATGATGATGAAGAAATCTATGCTCAAGGGGTTTCCTTAACTTGATGTTCGAGACGACACTGTTTATTTTGCATGCTAGTATGGAAAAGCACACTAACTTCCATATGAAGATTTTAAGTACCGTGCAAAGAAACCTCTTGAGTTGATTCACTCAAATTTATTTGGCCCTATGAAGCAACCATCCATAAGTGGCTTTCAATATATGATAACTTTCATTGATGACTTCTCAAGGTATGTATGGGTGTACTTTATGAAGGAGAAATTTGAAGCTTTAAGAAAGTTTAAAGAGTTTAAGGAGACAGTTGAAAAAGAGGTTAATTAAAGGATTCATTGCCTTTATATTGATAATGGGGGTAGATATACTTCATATAAGTTCTTAAAATATTTACAAGATTGCAAGATATATCGGTAGTTGACTTATCCTAACACGCTACAACATAATGGAGTAGCGAAAAGGAAGAATAGACATATTGCAGAGATATGCAGAAGTATACTACATGCAAAGAATGTTCCACCTCAGTTTAGGGCGAAATCCATGAAGATAACTGCACATGTGATCAATAGGCTACCACTAGCACCACTTAAATCTATTTCACCCTTCGAGAAGTTAAGGAATATAAAACCCACTGTAAGTCATTTTTAAGTTTTTGGTTGTGTATGCTATGTTTTTATTCCAGATCATTTATGAAGTAAGTTTGATAAGAAAGCAATAAGGTGCTTATTTATAAGTTATGACGACCAAAGAAAAGGGTGGAAGTGTTATGATCCTATAACAGGGAGATGCCATACATCAAGAAATGTGATATTTGATGAAGCTTCATCCTAGTGGTCCTCTTAAGAAGTAGTTTTGCTAGACTCAAAAGAAATTAAGGAGAAGTTATAAGAGAGAATTGAAAAAGATGAAATGGTAGAAGAGGATGAAGAAATCACTTAAGAAGAGGGATTAGAAGAAGAAATAGCCAAAGATAAGTCACCCGAGAAGTCAAATTCCCTATGGCACACATGAGTACATCAATAGACACTAGAAAAAGCACAACCAAGCCAACTTGAGGAGATTGAAGAGGAGAAAGGTGTAGTAGAATATGGGCCACATCTAAGAAGAACATCAAGAAAAATTAAGAAGAATCCTAAATATGCTAATGCAACACTTATTGATGAAGACAATGCAAAAAAGCCTACAACATATAAGGAAGCATCTATAAGTAAGGAATATAGGAAGGCTATGGAAAAAGAAATAAATGCCCTAAAGTAGAATGAGACTTGGGATTTAATGCTAAAGCCTAAAGATGTAAAGTCCATATCCTACAAATGGGTTTATAAAATAAAGAGTCATCCTGATGGATTAATAGAGAGGTACAACGCACATTTGGTGGCTCGGAGATTCTCACAAAAATATGGATTGGACTATGAAGAGACATTTAGTATGGTGGTAAAGATTATAATGGTACGTGTTCTACTAGCCTTAGCTGCTTGTAACAATTGGAAACTTGGGCATATGGATATGAAGAATGATTTCCTACATAGAGAGCTAGATCGTGAAATATACATGGAGCAACCATAGGGGTTTAAAAGCAAGACTCACCTAGGCTATGTATGCAAGCTCAAGAAGGTGCTCTATGGATTAAAATAGGCACCAATAGCATAGTACGAGAAGATAACAGAGTTCCTAATTCAAAGCGACTACACAATGACATCAGTAGACTCCAGTTTATTTGTAAGAGCGAGATGGAAAGTTTGCAATAATTCTAGTCTATATGGATGATCTGATCATCACTAGAGATGACAAAGATGAGATTCATCAAATTTAAGCCAACTTATCAATACGCTTTGAGATAAAAGCTTTGGGAGAGTTAAAGCATTTTCTTGGTCTTGAAGTCAAACGAGTGGAGGATGGAATATTTTTATGTCCATAGAATTATACTAAAGACCTCATATAGAAGTATGGGATGCTAGAATGCAAGCCTATTTCAACACCGGTAGAGGCTAATACAAGGCTATACTCTACTGAAGGTAAGGACTTTGAGGAGTCTACCATGTACTGACAACTAGTTGGCAACCTAATCTATCTCACTCTCATAAGGTTGGATATAACATATACAGTGAGTTTAGTAAGTCAATTTATGCAGAATTCAAGGAAGCCTCATTTAGAAGCTGTGCGAAGAATTTTACGATATATCAAAGGAACTATTGACTATGGTATATTATACGAAAAAGATGGAGCAAGTGAGATGATTGGATATTGTGATGATGATTATGCTGGATATCATGATACAAGGCGTTTAAGTACAAGTTATATGTTCAATCTTGGATCAGGACCTATGATGCGTGCGTTGAAGAAATTGTAATTCGGTTTATGGAAAATTATGAAAATTTACATTAATGGCATTTTTATAATTTTTAGTAACTTTGGAGTTTCAGATTTTGACATAACAGGAGCCCAATTTGAATGGAATCGACCCAATGATTCTAAGTCATAAGCTTTGCATGTGAGCTATATTGCTTTTTGGGCAAATTCCATCATTTAAGCCTCCAAATCTGGCAATTTTATGTTTATGGTTGTTTTAGGGTTTTTTCCTATTTTGTTTAGGACTCCTATTGTTTAGGATTTTTCCCTGTTTAAGTTGTGTTTTAAACTTTTAGCCATGTTGTTGATTAATAATAAATTTTGAATTCTCTACAATTTCTAAAATTCTTTGAATTTTGATGCCTATTTCCTGAATTTGTGAATTACAAGTTATAGAAGATTAGTGTTTGGTAGTAATGTGCGATTCAATGAACATTAATTCATTATTATCACTCTTCCGCTATGTCAACCTATCTCTCAAAAGGAAATTGATGGTGTCATTATTGAATACCTAGTCGGAGTATAGAGCATTAGCTACAATAACACAAGAATATACATGCTTAATGCAATTAATGAAGGATCTCCATCAACCTGTTGAGCACACGGTATAACTAAATTATGATAATCAGTCAGCTATATACTTAACTGAGAATTCAGTGTTCCACGCAAGAACTAAACACGTGGAGGTACATTATCACTTTGTGAGGTCCTACATGGAGAGATCAAAATGAACTATGTCAAAACTGAAGATCAAGTTGTAGATATATTCACTAAAGGGCTTAATGGTGCAAAGTTCAAAAATTTTAGAGGGCAACTTGGTATGGTAAGCAAACATATATTAAGAGAGAGTAGTCGTTAGGGGGGAGTATTGAATAATGCACCAACACTCTCTCTCTCCATATTTCTCTAGAATTATTTAATATTTTTAATAAGTCTACAATTGTCTAGCTTAGTTGACAAATTGCATTTCCCACCAATCAAGAAGCTTCTCAAACGTTCTTGTCACCGACTTTGTACCAATATAAATAGATTGTTAGCTTCATTTTGTGTTTGTCAAGTGAGTTAACGGTGTGTAAGTGTGTGGTACATGAGTGGTGTATTAGAGTTCAAAAAGGGTGTGTGTTGTGATAAGATAGTTAGTTGAGAGTGTCTTGAGTGTAAACACTTATGTGAGTGTTTTGTGTGTAAGTGTTTTTGTAATAAATATTTATAATAAAAGTAAGTTTACTGCAAATTAATCCTCCATATATTCTACATATATACATTCAATGTCCAATTAGAAAATTTAATTTTGTTCTTCATTAATAATGTTAGAAGTCGACATTGGTGGTTTGCTACTCTCAGAATTTTGGACTCTTCCTCCATCACTTGTTTGCCCATTCGAGTTTTGGCCAACATGCTCACTACTTTGATCCGCCTGGAGTACTGACTCAGTGGCACCATCTGGTGCGGCACTATATGCATTTGGTGCACCCTCATTGCGAGCAGCACAAGTGCAACTTCCTACCTTCTCTTCATCTTTCCTGAGATTATGTTCTTTTGGGTCTTTCTTACTGAATTCTCTTAACAACATGAGCATTTACTCCTTAATGAAGCATCAGAATCAGAGGCCACCAGGATATGCCTGTTTTCATGAAAGAACATGGCAATATATGATAGGAAACCTGCAGCCGAAACTCCACCAGCAATCGCGAATAGTCCCCAAAAACAATCAAGATCAAGAACACTAGAAGAAATTGTGCTGCTCTGATCTGGGCACTTGCTCTGCTCTCCGAACCATGCATTTTCAATTCTTCGCATTTCATTGCCCTGTAACACTTTCACAATCGCCCGTGATACGTCGCGTGCTAGAGGAGAACCTTTAGGAAAGACCTGAAAAATTGCAAGCTATTGAGACTTTTCTAATCATTAAGTACTGACCATTGAATTTTTGAAACAGAAGAAAGGAAAAAAAGGGTACTTACAAAGCCAACCCCATCAGTTTTAAACTGTTGGGTGTTTCGACCTGGCATTTTCAACATAAACGTAGGTGCTTCAACGAGGATATAGTCGGAACAATATCGGGCTAAAATGAGCCTCATGTAAAGCGACGTACCAAAAGCAACTGCAAGACCACGACTTTTTCTAGTTGTTTCTGAAAATAGCTTGTGTAATTCTTCAGGAGAATCGTAGGGCACGAGCTGGTTATCTTGAAAACCCAAAGTTTTCAGAATTCCATAAACATAAGAACCATGCAGGTACCCGACCAATTCCCCATTTCGAATGAGTTCAGTTACATCACTAATTTCAGGTTCAAGCCGTTTGACTGTAAGTAAGCTTGCCAAACTAGCCGTGTAACTTTGGGTCAGTATAAGCAGAACAAAACTCCACACTATGATTACTAGTCTTGCCCAGTTGTTAAACACCCTCTCCCCTGAAATTTAATTCAGACTGAATCAAGATGACTTTTTAAAAATAAAATGGCAACAATGTGATAAAGGGAATGAGATTACGTACGATGTGCAAAAACCATGGTTGAGAAGGAAAACCACAAGCTGGTGCCAACTTGATAACAAGCAGAACCCTGGAAATCTTCATTTCTTCTGTGTTCAAGAACCCAAACCACAAATCCAACGAATAGAAATGACAAGAAGGTGATAGCCCAAAGATCGCTTGACAAAGGCTTCAGAAATATTACTGCACTACTTTTCTTCTTGTCTTTCATACGCACAAGCATTGATACATGAGATTCAGTAAATGGTAGTGTGAAGTCGACGTATAACGTCCTGTTCGCTATTATAATTGTATCTCCGACCACAGCATCATAATTCTATATGCATTGAACAAAAAATCAGACTACCATGAATCAAACTGGTGTAATGATCAAATGTCTGTCTTACAATATAGAAAATTAGGAGCTTGAATATTCTTGAAGTACTAAAAAAGAAATTGAAGTAGAGAGAAAAGGATTTAGATTTTACCCCTAAGTAGACTTGATAGATCAAATCGTTATAAGTTCCAGCAGCCTTTCCTTCAGCATTGGCGAAGGGGATGTAATCATAGGCAACAGCATAAGGTAATTCCTTCGCCGCAGCATCAAAAATATCTATGCAATATCCTGTAACTTTTGTAATGTTAGTTACAGGATCTCTTGTGACATTAACCAATGTAGTGAAGCCAATCTTCACCGGCACCCCTATTTGCAATCTCTTCCCATTTGTCGGAACCTCCCAACCTTTCGGAACAATGGTTGAATCTCCCGGCCATATAATGGTTGCCAGATTATTGGATTTATTAAAAGTAGAAGTTGAATTTGTTGGGAACTTCAAGTTTTTAATAAGTCCATTTACTGGTGTCCAAAATCCGACGCCTCTTGGTCCAGCATCATTCACATTAACAATTTGGAAAGCTGGTGCTTGCTGTAGTTGCTGATTAACGAAAAGAAAATCTCCTGCAAGACCTTTGAAACTGGTATTTGATAATGCTTGAATAAATGCTGCACCATTTCTAGAGATGTCCAAATTATCAAGATCAGTTAGATTGCTAGAAATATTTCGCTTTTGGAAGCTAAAGGTTATTGTTCCAGCTTCTTCAATAGCCATGGCTAATGCTCTTGTAGCATCATAAGCCCACAGTCCATAAACATTTAACTCTGCATCGACCAAGTCAGGATGATCCTGATAAAATTTCTTTTTCCATCGGACTCGAAATGATTCTAGCTCTTCTGTTATTGGAACATAAGGTTTAACCCCTAACCCTCCTTGCATCGAATCAATGACTGACCGATCTAATGAACTTAACAAGTTGGTCATAGCATCAGTCATTATCCATGCGTATCCTGCATTCATCATACCAATCTCCTTTGCTTTCGTGAACAGCCGAGCGCCCAGAGAGGGTAACATGTTCACGATGAAAACTCTAGTTTGCATTGTCATCAACTTGAAAAGCTCCTTAAGGATTTGATCATCACTGGCTGATGGGGAAATTGCAATCTGGTAGCTGACACGAGCGTCAACTGCTTGCAAAGCTTCCATTAAGTAAGGAATAATGCCAATTCCATGTTCATTATCAGCATAAATTGGCACTGCTTGTTTCCAACCAAAGGCTTGAACTACAGCGGTTATTGCATTTACTTGTGTTTTATCATTTTGGGTAGCTTGAAAAAAGTAAGGACTCCTTAAGGAAGTAAGAGAAGGAGAAGATGCAGAAAATGATATAATGGGCACTTGAGCTTTTTCTCCAAGTTCAATAACAAAGTTCGCCTCCATTGATGTTGTTGGACCAACGATTGCTTGTACTTCTACATTTCTTACCAAGTCCAAAGCTGTGTTTACGAAAGGAAAATTAGAAAATGATCAAGAATATTTTCGTTTCTACTTCTCTTAACCAAAAGTCGGTAAGGATAAATGGTAATACCACAGAATTACTCCTTTTCGTGAGTTTGGAGATTGCACAGTCCGATTTCGACCATTAAAAATAAATTGAACTTAAAAATTGATAATCAAAGTCCAATAGTTCGGCTCAGCTCAAAATCTTATTTTGAATATATAAACACATAATTAATTTTTTTATAGTGAAAATATTGACTTTTCAACCGACTCACAAACTGGAAAAAAAAATTTAAACAGAAAAATATTTTTCTAAAAAATTTGTTGTTACGTTTTTTTTTTCCTCTCCAATATTCAATAATCACAGAAATTTCAATTATTTTGGAGTCATGAATCTCAGAAGGGGCAAAATTTTTTACAAAATTTTCACACATGAAGTTCAAACTTAAAATTTTACTTAAAAATTCAAACTCTTCACACCACTTTGATTAATAGGCGTTGGTTGGACTACTTCTTTAGCATATAACAGCTCTTCTTCTTACTGGAAAAATCAAATACTGGAAATCTTTTCAAGAACTTTTTAATTCAACGGAGCCTCCATTCCATGCATATGTTTAAACAAGCGACTGTAAAACATTGCTAGAAAGAAAGAAAGAAGGGACGAACCTGCTGCAGCTGCACTAATGACATCTCCATTGGAGTTTCGAGTGTGAAGAACCATCCTAGTTTTGTAGTGACCGTGGTTGGCATAGAAGTCATCGAGTGACATGTTGATACAACTCAACCACATGTTGCCAACCGCACCACCATAATCATAAAAAACCACACCTACTTTCGCTATGGTTTGAGCTATTGCCATTTCCAACAACGGAAATATGCACACACAATGAAAGAACACGAAACATAAAACAGATTTTGAAGGGTTTAACTTCATCACCATTATTGATTTGGTTCACTGCATAACATTATTCTTTTTTTTTCCTCTTTTAATGCCATATAATGTTATAATGTTATAAGTTGTTAATGCGTGCAAACAAGCACAAGTAGACAAAAACAATTTTCTTTTTTCGAAAGAAAAGGGGGTGTTTTTCGAGGAATTTTCCATTTGATTGCTTCTTCCAGAAAAGCGAGATATTTCTTTCTGACTTCTCTATTTTCTTGAAAGGGCAGTATCTACGTGACTTTGTCAAGGAATATAAATTAATACAAATACAAATACAAATACCAATTAAATAAATTCTGCATTTGATTCTTTGGTGTTTTTGACTTTGAGGTTCTACTTTACGTGTTTATTGTTAAATTAATACTCCATTTCATTTTTTATAAAAGTGATATGTATTTATTTTTCTTTAAATATATATGAAAATTTCAAGTATAATATTAATTTTATTAGGATTGTATGCAGTCATATTAAATTAGTTATTTGAAGATGTTTGTAGTCTTTGTGGTCATGTCCGATCGAATCGGATTAGAGTCCAATAAATTTTAAATACTGATAGTTCACACATAAAAAAAATTATAAAATTATTGAAAAAATTATTTTTTCAATTAGTATTCTAAATCTATTAAATTCAAATTAATTTAGTTTGATTTAAGAGGATAAGAATTAAAAAAATTTCTAGTAACTTAGGTAATACCACTATATACACTATTGTTTAATATAATATATGCATATATTATAATTTGTTTGATCTTATTCTTAATCATTAAAATTACTCCAACTTTGTCGACAAAAGGGAAAATAATTTTTCCTTTCCCAACTTGCAAGAGGCCGAAATTCCATTCTTGCAGATCACCGATGATTGAAATTAGCCGGAAAAAAACTTTTTTTTTTTTTAATTTAAGTTATAGGTTTAGAAATTGAATCTTAATTATGTAATTAAGTTAAATTAATGGGTAAGAAATTTTTATTGTTTTTGTGATTCTAACAGAATCAAAATTAATTAATTAAAATTTAATAAATTTTGAATAACAATTATTATTTTAAAAGAAAAAATCCTACTCGATCAAGTCAAAAATCACACTTGAAACCTAGTTCAAGTGGTAAGAGCACTTTACTATTAAAGGGTTGAGCTCATGGGTTTAACACCCCTTCCTCTCACTAGGCATGTGAAACTCATTCTTAGTTGTGATTCATAAAAATGATTTTCAACTATTAACTGTTTTTCTTCCCATCCCAATGATATTGGAAGTAAAAAAAAAATCAAGCCGAAAATCTAAGCAAAATGTTTCAAAATTTGGTACGTTAATTATTAATAATTTCTCTCGTTTTGAGAAAATGTATAGATACACCTATATATCACAATAAAGTCGTAGTACATGCTAAGCTAGATTTCGTTAAATTAATATTTTTTTGTTGATTTATTTTTTTTGTAAAAAAAGGTTGAATATATAAAAAATTATGAACTACAAGACAGATGCAATCCTTTTCCTTGGGAATCATTTATAATATATATATATAGTTTTAAACACAAAAAAAATTATTGTTTTGTATTATTAAATGAAAATATTTTTACATTTAATTTATAAAAAATATTGGATACTAGACTCGAACCCCGAGATCGAGAATTCAAGTGCTTGGGCACACTAATCTCTCTCACCCTTGAGAAATATCCCAAATATTTCTCCAATACTACTCTTGAGTTACCGGCCCGCATTTTTTACATATATTTTGTAATCCATTGGTATCTAGAGTCCAAAGATTTTGATTGTCATGACTCAAAATAGAGGCTATGACCGACGCTAGGGATAGGGAATGAGAATTCTTTCGAATCCAGAACCCGTAGTAAGCCTAAAATAAAATAAAACATGTAATAATAATAATAATAAAATACTTAATACATCAGAATAAGATCATAAATATCAAAATAATATTTCCACCACGGGATTTAATCAATAACTCATCTCTTATATAAATAAGCTTTTAATACAAGTTTCAGTTCAAATATTTAAAGTAAATAACTCATACACATATAATACAATATCTTTTAACAATTTTACAACTACTGCAGTGTCTAGATCATAAAATAAAACTCAAGTGAGCAGTTTACATAATAAAGTCGGGGCGGAAGAAATTCGGCGTACAGGTTTGCTACTGAGGTCCGACGAAGATTACTCTCCTGAAAAATAGTCAATGGAGGGGAGTCAGACCCCACTGAGTGAATTACTATAATATATATACATGCATACTAAATGACAATGCATACAATCAATAGTATATATATATATAATAAGTATATATACAAGCAAATACACATAGATGCAATAAAATCATTTTATATATTTTTATTGAAAATCATTGTTTATGAAGGATCAAATAGAACCCTAGAAAATTGCAACCTCAAAATAGTGTTAGACAACACTCTAGCCATACAGGCTCACTTATTCCAAATATATTCACTTGATCCATTTGGACAGTAGACTGACCCCGAGACACTAAGTCAATTGAGCTCCAGCAGTCTGATTGTCAGTGTGATTGGCCCCGAGACACTTGGTCAACTGAGCTCCAACAATCACACTCCCAAATCATTTCTCATACATCAAATAATCAAATTCAATCAATATCCTCAAATAGGTTAGTAATATAGCCTAAATGCTATAAGCGTACCAGTACATACTCGATCATAGTGTTGCCCACTAAGTAGCACGTTCTATTGATATCCTTCATCAAAATATAAAGCATACATTCATAAAAGTTAATAATGCATGAATTAAATGAAATAGCAACATAAACTATATATACACTAGAAATATACCAAAAATAAATCAGGTATATTTCGAGTATAGATACGTCAAATAAATCCAATGAAATTATAAAATAAACTAGAAATGTATTTGAAAACATTTTAAACATAATTCGTTAATAAAACATGCATATAGTTTAAAATATACAGAAAATAAACCAAAAATAAACTAAAAATAAACTTAAGTATTAATTAAACCATTTATGCATTTGTAATCCAAATAGAACGTATATTTCTAAAATCATGCACCCTAGAGCACATATATATAAAATAGTAACTCGCAATTTATTGCGCTCCTCGAGATGGATCCGATGGGCCTGGTCCATTAGGCCTTGGTCTCGACGCAACTAAATAAACAAACAACGACAGGAATCAAAATAAATCTAATGGAAACTCCTAAAAACTCGATCTAGATTACTAGACACATAATTAAGTCAAAATCCGGCCGGACATCATGTTTTACGAGAATTCTACCGAAAATCCGGCAAAACCTCCCCTGTAAAACAGACATCTCTCTACTCAAAGAGTAGAGCCGGCCCTGCAAAGAAACACACTTCGAAAATAGATACAAAATTACATTTACAACCCCTCGGTCGGACTCCAAACTATAGTCCACCGATCGAGATCTACAATTCACAAAACAATATAGAAATATCAAAAATATCCTTATATAACAGAAATACATTTAATAAGTAGAAATTACATAATTAACCCTAAAACACAGTAAAAACCGATAAAAACTCATTTTATTAGAAAAATCGTATATTATATATATAATTGAAAGTAATTTAAAAAAAATAGTTTTAATTAGTTAAAAATACTAAATAATTTGTAGAAATCATTTTTATACCTGAAATAACTATTAAAACCAATTTAATTACATTTTTAGCCAATTTAGGGTAAAATTACCAAAATACCCATATATATATAAATATACCAAAATTAATCCAAAAATTCACAAAAAATAATATAATTGCTAAAAATTAATTTTCTCAACATATATATCAATAATATCAATAAATAAACTCAATTAACTAATTAATTTCAATTAAAAACACAATTAACCCTATTTTATCAAAATTACATAAACTAAATAAATTCAAAATAAATACATAGAAATTCACAAAAATTCCAAATAAATTTCTATAATTCATTTCAACACCTATATTTACCATAAAACATAATTTCATAATTTAATTAATTAATTTTCGAAAATAAGAAAATAATAATAAAATAATAAAAAAAACCCAAAAATCAAAATAAATTCCAAAAATTCTACAAAAATTCACACATGAAGATTAAGCTAAGGGGAGCAACATTTGTGAAGAAATTTCTCATGAATCAATCAAATTGAAGCTCAAAAAAAATCAAGAACCCTAATTGGCCAAAATTGCAAAATTGAACCTAAGCAAATCTAGATCATTTTAAGTGAAACAAAGCTTGGAATCACACTCACCGGATATCAAGGAGAAGATAGAGACCAGCGGTGTTGAAAATGGTGGCCAGAATCGGCTTGATCGACGATGGGACAAAGTTTCGATTTTCTGGCAATAACAGAGGGAAACGTCATTGGAGAAGAGAAGGAAAGGTGGCGGAGCTACTGCCTGGGAAGGGCGGAGCTCAAGGTGGCACAACGACGGCCTGAAAATGAGATGGCAGGCGGTGGTGATGCCGGAAATCGATCGGGATGCAGGGGAGAGGGATAATGACAAAACGGTAATTTTTGTTAATTTTATTTTTTGGTTAAATAAATAAGTATATATGTATATATATATATATCCAAACCAAATATTATAATAATATAAATTCCCACACATAATTTAATATATTAAATAATTTATACACTAAAATAAATAATTAAATAATATTAAAACAAAATAATAAATAATAAAAATTAGGGTAATTAATTAAACCCTAGTTTAATTTAAATAAATACACATATATACTTTATTTTAGTACTTTAAAAATATATATATGAGCTCATGAAAATTTGAAAATGTACTTAAAGTAATTAATAATAAATAATTTATGTGTCAATTTCCCCGAAAGTGCAAGTCCCGGGAAAATTTTACGTAAAATACTTAAAATAACATAAAATAATTAAAATCAATTTTAATTAAATAACAAACTCATAAAATATCATAAATATATATACAAAAATTATTAACACTGCATATCCCGATGCAGTATTAAAATATTTAAAAAAAACACGGGATATTACATTGATTAAATCATATTCGATCTGAGTAGAACCATAAGAATGGTAAAAAATTTTCAACAAGTAAAAATTTTATATTTTAATAAAGTACTTGTTGGTGCCAAATTACTTATAGATTTAATGTAACACCCCAATTTAGTTGAAACTCAACACTAATATTCTCAATAGCTCATCAAGAAGAAAATATACTCATAAATCCCATTTTCAGCATTCTATTAATAAGACTTAGTGTATTAAACATGCATGTATTAACCAAACAACACACTTATCCATTATAAGAAAAATATATACACATATGGATAAGCCCATATTCACTAAACTATATATACTAAGCTATTCTAGATATTATATGATCACCTAAAAAGCTAAATGTTGGCTCGACATTTACTTTAACATGGAAGAGTGTAGAACGATATCCATCCAATCTAAAGATTCACTCCTAAAATAGATTCTCTTAAAAGAAATAGTAATAAAAGAATGAGTATGAATACTCAATGAATAGATTAAGAATTAACAATGAGGAACATGTATTTCTTATATATATATTGGATTGCTTTAAGAAGTTCATGGGTTTTGGAGATTAATTGAATCCATTGGTGGATTTGAATTGCTTTATCTGTATTTTCAACTATAACAAAATCTTCTTGGTTTACTATATCGAACCATGACTTTATGGGTTTAGCAGCATAAAGAGGAGGGGGAACAGGAGTTTCAACTTTATCTTTATCTTTCTCTTTCTTTTTCTGAACCATTTTGATTTGTTTTGTATAAATTCTCTAAACAAAAAGTTTGGTAGAGAATTTGTATCTCCTTTATTGAATTCTATATCAAAATCAAAGATACTCAAAATAGCTTTCCATTTTGCAAAAATTTGTTTTGATGCAATATTTTGAACATCTTTTTGTAAAACTTCTTTTGCATATTTGCAATCAATGCGGCGTAAAAACTTTTGATTTAACAAATCTGATTGAAATTTGTTTAAGAATACAACTATAAACTAACTCACTAGCATTTGTTTCCACATCCTTAGGGAGTTTAAGATCAGCTAGATGAAGGCAAAGGATTTCAAGGATATAAGACTTTATCTGTATGACAATATTAGTGTGTTCATCAGTCCAAGGGATTGGATTTTTGTTTAACCTGTCATACAGAGGTTTAGCAATTCTATTGATATTAGTACATAAGTCTATATATATATATATAGACACACACACACACACCAAATTCAAATAACTTACCACATTTCCATTTCAATATAAAGCTTGACCAAATCATAAATAGCAAATCACATTCCTTTCAATGAGCATCACATTTATATAAATATTTATCATGAAAATTAAGAGATTTAGTACATTAAATCATAAATAGCAAATCTCGTACTTCTTAAGGAACATCGTATTTATATAAATATTCATCATGAAAATCAAGAGATTTAGTTGATCAAAACATAAATAGCAAATCTCATACTTCTCAAAGAACATCATATTTGTATAAATAATTGTTATCAAAATTAGAGATTTAGTACACATTCAAGTTATAATCAACATTTTAGGCTCTTTAGTGCTAACCCATCAAATATGTTAGTCTCTAATAGCCTTAAACACACTTAGGTGGTAACCCATCCAATATGTTACTCCCCCTAAGTGGTCATATAGAAGTGGTCATATAGATTTAAGTGGTAACCCATCCAATATGTTACTCCTCCTAAATGTTCATGTCATACACACGTGTAGAGATATCATTAACATTTTAAGCTCTTTAATGTTAAACTATCCAATATGTTAGTCCCCTAAGAGCATTAAACACAATTAAGTGGTAACCCATCCAATATGTTACTCCCCCTAAATATTTATATCATACACTCATGTAGAGATCTCATATATCAACCATAACATGAGTGTGTATCTTTATTATTAAGCAATATATATTTTTGCACTCTTATTTATCAACTCATATCAAAATATAATATATGTTCCCATCAGTCATTAACAAAATAACATTTAGAATAGCTTTTCAAACTATAATCAAAATTATTCATAATAACCATATCATTTTCAAGTAAACACATATTGATATGTACATATTATATAAATTCTTTTTTATCATAACATCATTAATTAGTAATCTACTCACCTTATCAAAGTAAAATTTACACACAAAAATAAGGAAATTCTTAAAGAGTACTACATGCTTGAGCCTCCCCGATTCGATCTCTCTGAGATATCATGCCTTACTTTACCATCTCCGTATTCAACATAAGACATAGCTCAATCTTCTTAAATTTAGTTTCTCCTACTTCCCCTCTTCTATTAATTCAAGCTTCAATCATCAATTTACATGATAATGAAGGTTTATCCTAACTAATTATGAGATGGGTGTTGTGTTTTTAGTTGGGATTTAGGATTGAGATGCTAGGAATTTAGGTTTAGGTTGTCTCTTCTTTTCCCCCTTTCCTTTTTTTTTCAATCTTATTTTTTTTAGTTCCTCTACATTTTATTTTTGTTCCAATACCATAAATATATGTTTATAGCAAACTACTACTTTAATCCAATAATTAATAAAAATTTTCATATTGATCCCCTTTTTATATTTATGTAATATAAATATCCCTCTAGTTTATTTAATCAATATTTATAAACTAGAATACTATGCCTATGAAAATGCAATACATGTATGTTATGGGAACGCAAGTCTCACAATTCTCTCCCTCTTAAGAAATTTCATTCCTGAAATTTACATGCCTACGGTTTCAAACTAGTAAGGATATTGATTTCTCATGTCTTCCTCATGCTCCCAAGTTGCTTTCTTCCTTGATTGAATTCTCTATAACACCTTAACTAGAGGAATCACCTTATTTCTTAAACCTCTTTCTTCTCTTACAAGGATAGCAATGGTTTTTTTCCCTCATAATTTAAATCATCATCCAATTTAATTGGATGTGCTTGCAAAATGTGAGATGGATCACTTTGGTACCTCCTTAACATATAAACATGAAAAATATTATGAATTTTGGATAGTTCTAGTGGTGATTCCAATCTATAGGCAACTAGCCAACTCTCTCCATAATTTTACATGGGCCAATGAATTTTGGACTCAATTTTCCATGTTTCCCAAACCTTACTACACCCTTTGATGGAGAAATTTTGAGAACTCCTTTTCCCCAACTTTATATCATATTTCTCTTCACTTGAGATCTACATAACTCTTTTGTCTACCTTGTATAGTTTTCAATCTATTCTTGAAAATTTTCTATCTTTTTTGTGGACACTTGAACAATTTTTGGACCTATAAGATTTTTTTCTCCTACTTCACTCCAACATATAGGAGTTTTACATTTTCAATCATACAATGCTTCATATAGAGTCATTTCAAGCTAGAATGGAAACTATTATTATAAGCAAACTCCATCAGTGGTACATATTTTTTCAACTACCTTTGAATTCAATTACACATGCTTAAAGCATATCTTCCAATGTCAAAATTGTATTTTCTATTTGGACATCAGTCTATGGATGAAATGTAGCACTAAATTGAAGTTTAGCACCTAAGCTATATTAAAGACTAGGCCAAAATCTGGAAGTAAATTTTAAGTCTTAATTAGAAATGATAGACAATGGTGCACTATGCAATCTTAGCACTTCTCTGACATATAGTTTTGTTAATTACTTAAGTAAAATGCTCACCTTAATAGGTAGAAAATGGGTTAATTTTGTCAATCTATCAATAATCACCCAAAGAGCATCATTTTCTTATTGAGTATGAGGTCACCCTGTCACAAAATCCATTGCAATGTGATCCCATATCCACTCTGGAATTGCAAGAAGTTGTAAGGTACCTATTGGATATTGATGTTCGACTTTCACTTATTAACACACCAAATATCTAGCAACAAAATTCATAATATTCTTCTTCATTCTGATCCATCAATATATTTTTTTGTAATGTTCTATACCTCTTTGTGCTTCCTAGATGCATAGAATAAGTAAAACAATGAGTTGTTTCCATGATTTCTCATTTTAAGATTTCTACATTAGGTACATAAAATATTTTTCCAAGCATAAGAGTACCATCTTCAGAAAAAGAGAAGTTTGTTCAGGCGTTGCTTTTTACTTCTCCCATAAACTTTTTAATCCCATCATATTGTCTTTGAATCTTACTAATTCGGTCTATAAATATTTGTTAAATTTTTGGAGTGGCTAATAGAGCTCCACAACTATCATGAGTCAATTCTACATTCAAAGCACATAGATCAAAAAGTAATAGAAGCATAGTAGTTTTAATATGAGGTAAAGTACAAAAGGATTTACCATTGAGGGAATCCACTACCACATTCACCTTGCTCGGGTGATATTCAATGGTAATGTCATTAACTTTGAGTAACTTTATCCATCTCTACTACTTGAGATTTAATTCCTTCTAACTAAAGATGTATTTTAGATTTTTATGATTTGTAAAAAAAGTTGACATTTCACTCCATATAAGTAATGCCTCAAAATTTTCAAAACAAATACAACTGTTACAATTTTTAAGACATTTGTGGGGTATTTAAGCTCATGAGGGCATAATTGCCTTAAAGCATAGACAATCACTTTACCTCGTTGCATAAGCACACACCCTAAATAATTTATGAATGCATCACTATATAAAACAAACCCACAATCTTCCTTTGGAAGTGTCAAAATTGGAGCTAAGATTAAACATGTTAGAGAGTTACTATGGAGTTATAAGGTGGAACATCATAAATCTTCTCCTTACCAACGATAAGCAAATGGGGCTGTCGAAGCTATAAATAAGAACATCAAGAAGATCTTGTCAAAGATGACTTAGACTTATCGAGATTGGGCAGAAAGATTTCCATATGCCTTATGGGGGTACCAAACAACAGTCAAAACTTCAACAGGAGCAAATCCTTTTTCACTAGTGTATCTATTAGAAGTAGTTCTTCCAATCGAAATAAAGATTAAGTCTCTTTAGGTAGTAATCAAATATAAATTGCTAGAAGTACAGTGGGCTCAATAGAGGCACAACAATCTCACTCTCTTAGATAACTAAAGGCTCAAGGCTCTATACCACACACAGTTGTATCAGGCTCGACTAACCAAGACCTTCAATAGAAGAGTAAAACATAAGAGTGTGAAAGCAGAAGATTGGGTGCTAAAACAAGTAAGACAGAACATTCCAGACCCTAAAGGGAAACTTAGACCGAAGTGGGAAGGCCCATACCTAGTCAAACATGTCCTATCAAAAGGAGTAGTTAAGTTAATGGATTCTAAAGGCAATGAATTCTTTGAAACTGTTAATACAAATTGCTTGAAAAAGTACTATGTCTAAGGCATAAAAAAAAAATCAATCCCGCTAAGTTGAAAACCTAAAAATGGCAGTTTAGGCAAAAGTTAGGGACTTCTCACTGAGTTGAAAACCTAAAAACAGTAGCTCAAGTAAAAATTAAGAGAGAGAATATTTAACTAGAAAACCTGAGAAGGCTAGTTAAGGATAGGGGTAACCTCAAATTTGAAATTTGTACGAATGCACTTGTACTCTTCTTAAATGATTACAATGAAATGCAAATGATTGCCAATTTATGCAAAATGTCTTTGAAAAGTGCAACACATTTTATCATCATGAATTGCATCAAACATGCCTTGCATTTTCTTTCATTACATGACCACGATTCTTACTATCTTCTCTGAGCTTTCTCCTCGAGACCAGCTACTATCGTCGAAGCCATAAAAAAACCCAGCTAGGTGTGAAAAGCTCTAAAAGGTGACACTTTAGGCAAAAAAAGGGGAGAAAAAAGGTTAGAAATAACAAACTAAAAGCAAAAGAATAGATAACAGAACTCCTACTCATGTCCATCATGAATAAGCATCCATAGATCCTTGAGCCACCTCGGCATGCTGCATCAAGGCCTGAGTACATATGAGCAAAGGCAACAGTGCACCAATAATACCTCAGCAAGCCATCCAGATCTCTTAAGATAGATAGCAATCGTATATCACTTATACCCGAAGGGTTTAGAAAGATAACAACACTTAAGAAATAAAATAAAAGCAACAAGACAACTACTCTGTTGAAACAAGACCATCATTGTACAGAGTCCACATATAAGAAACAAACTCTATGTAACGGGCGAGATACGAGCAACCAAACTTCATAGGTGTGACTAAACTAAGCAAAATCCATTATGAGGTGCCTCCTCACCATAACAGTAGAGCACTCCTCCTCACTAAAAGGAACATGCTCTCCAAAAAGGCCCAAGCCTGTAATAGTAGTAAAATCCAAAGGAGTAATAGTTATCTCCCTAATAGGCAGATGGAAAGTATGTGTTGTGTCCATCCACTGCTCTATCAACGTATACATGGCAATCTGACTCAACGCATATGAGTCATAAGATAATACAGTAATGACTCCATCAAAGCCCTTCCTAGCAATCATCTGCTTCACACACATCGGGAGTCCTTAATAATACATGCTGACTCTGTTAAAACTACCAGGCAGTATAGTAACATACCTACAAGGCTACAAACAATAGGTATGCTATCAAACATTTGCATAGCTATGAAATACTAACACATCTCTCTTTTTATCATTTAACAAAATTAAGACAATAATAAAAGCTGAAAAGAAAAGCATCGCAGTAAGCACTAGCAGACAATCACAAAAAGAAAACAAAGCATGAGTTCTTAGCCATAAGAATTCATAATAAAGCTATGACTTAATAGATAGTTACAGTAAGAACTATAGAGCTACAACTACAACAACCTCATATAGCAAAATAAACAGCAAAACAGCCAATAAATGAGCTTAAAAAAAATGAGGGCAAAGAAGGACCAACCTCGTGACAATGATGGACCCAAGCATAAGTCTCCAAGCTATAAATAATAGGGATCATATCTCCCTAGGAAAACTTATATGGCGGAGAGCTCTAAGCACCATATGTGCTAGTCCCTACAGTGGACATCCTTGCTCCAGTGGCCTCTATAAAATCACCCTCAACATTAAAGTCACCAAAAATATCCTCCATACCCTCAGGAATGTTGGGGAACTCTATTTTATGCAAAAGAAAATGGAAGTACATAAGCAAAAACATAGCATATAGCACTCGAAACACAAAAAGGGTTAAGAAAAGCTAAAAAATAATCAAAGAAGTCTAGGCAAAGCCTCCCTAGATCTCTAAAATAACTATTTAAATAGGCTTAGAGGGGAAGGAGCATGTGACCACGAGACCCTAAAGTGCAGTCACACACACTTCTCCCTTCAACACGCTCTACTATGATTATGCACACACTTCAAGACCTTGCACACTTATTTCTACAATCCTAAGCTCTCATTTGAGCATAAGACATGCACCAAACTCACACAAAGGTACACTAATATGAACTTTATATGTCTAAGACACTGCATGTGCACCACCTTTTTTAGAAAATTCAATGCCACACGAAAGAAGAAGAGTAAGGAAAATTTACTGTAAGGATATCTCTCTCCAAGTCATCAAAATAATAACATCATTACCTCATCATCACTGCATCATTATTGCATCATTACTTCATCATCACTATATCATTAGTACATTATTACTACATCATCACTGCATCATCACTACTACCTCAAAAGCACTCACTCATTGCTTAGGAGCATTCACATTGCTTAGAAGCACTCTCACATTGCTTAAAAGCACTCATACTACTTAGAAGCAATTTTATTACTTAAAAGCACTCACACTACTTAGAAGCACTTTCATTGCTTAGGAGCATTCACATTGCATAGAAGCACTCTCATTACTTAGAAGCACTTTCATTACTTAGGAGCATTCACACTGCTTAGAAGCACTCTCACATTGCTTAGAAGCACTTTCATTGCTCAGGAGCATCTTCATTTGTGTGACACCTAAAAAGGTTATAACCACATTCTTATTGCTTAGAAGCACTTTCATTGCTTAGGACCATTCACACTACTTAGAAGCACTCTTACATTGCTTAGAAGCACTTTCATTGCTTAGGAGCATTCACACTACTTAGAAGCACTCTCACATTGCTTAGAAGCACTTTCATTACTTAGGAACATCAACATTTTGCTTAGTAGCATCATCATTTGCATGACACCTAAGAAGGTTATAGTTGCATTCACATCTACATTTTGCTTAGTAAGCATCCTCATTTGCATGACACTTGAGAAGGATATAATTGCATGTTCATTTGTGTGACACCTAAAAAGGTTATAGTCGCATTTTCATTGCTTAGTAGCATCCTTATTGCGCATGACACCTAAGAAAGTTATAATCACATATTCATTCATATGACATCTAAAAAGGATATAGTCGCATGTTCATTTGCATGACACCTAAAAAGGTTATAGTTGCATTGTCATTACTTAATAGCATCCTTATTGCATGTGAAACCTAAGAAGGTTATAATTACATGTTCATTCGCGTGATATCTAAAGAGGTTATAGTTGCATGTTCATTTGCATGACACCTAAAAAGGTTATAGTCGCATCTCTCTTTGCTTAGTAACATCTTTATTTATGTGACACCTAAGAAGGTTATAGTTGCATTTTCATTGCTTAATAGCATCCTTATGCATGTGACACCTGAGAAGGTTATAATCGCATGTTCATTCATATGACATCTAAAAAGGTTATAGTCACATGTTCATTTTCATGACAACTAAGAAGGTTATAGTCGCATCTTTCCTTGCTTAGTAGCATTTTCATTCGTGTGACACTTAAGAAGGCTATAATCACATGTTCATTCACGTGACACCTAAGAAGGTTATAATCACATAATCATCCTCATTTTTCATGACAACTAAAAAGGTTATAGTTGCATGTTCATTTTCATGACAACTAAGAAGGTTATAGTCACATCTGCATTTTGCTTAGTAGCACTATTATTTTGCATGACACCTAAAAAGGTTATAGTCACATCTCTTTTTGCTTAATAACATCTTCATTTGCGTGACACCTAAAATGGTTATAGTCATATAAATTCTAATGCAATTTTCATAAATCATAAGCTTGCATATGTCCTAAATAGCATAATAACAACAATAAATAAAACACAACAATAATAGTTAAATAGTGATAAGACATCTAACGATAACCCATAGGTAAGTACCTCTCTCCTTACTAAAACATTTTTTGCATCTTTGCATTTGCTTCACATGTATTGACACTAGGGCTAGGTGGCTATGCAACACATGTGAAGCAAGGGGCAACTGTCATACCTCAAATGTGACTGTCCCCGAAAAGGTCCAATGATGAAATGAATCCCCAAAAAGACTAGGGTTTGCTCATTTGTAACACCTCTAAAGTGTGCAACCTTAAAAAACTTAACTGACCCCACCAGTGTGCAAAATTGATCACTAAGCCATTAAGTTATGCTTAGACCTTATAAAATATGAATTATCATAATAATGAGAGGATTATTTTGAGAAAACTCCTATCAGAATACATAGCTTATTGGGCTTGTATGCATTTCATTATACTAGGACCCAGCTTTGTGAAAAAATGGAAATCAATTTTGACAAAATGGACTTCAGAAACACATTCGAAAGGCTCCAAAACCTCTGGATGTGGTCTTGATCCAACATAACTCGAGGATCAACACATATTTCTTAGAAGTGCATGTAAATTCCCCTAAGTGTCATATGCTAAAATCGAGGCCAAATTTGGCAAAATGGACTCCATAAATGCATTTGAAAGAAGGAAAAACCCTAGGAACCAACCCCATAATAGTGTGTGTAAAACTTAGGAAGTGTGCATGGAGCACCAAAGTGCGTATAAAGTGCACATGCCAAAGGCATGACCATGTGCACTTAGTGTGGTTAGGCATAAAATCCTCGATATACGTGTGTAGCCACACCCCCACCACCTTATTCTACCTAATTTCCCTATAAATAAACCCATTTACACCCCATTTTGGAGGGGGGGAGCAAGTGGAAGCACACACACCCACTTAAAAATCAATTCGATCGAAGGTGCTAGAAACCCCTTTCTAGATAGTTTTTGCTCTCTTATAGCCATTCTTTTAGGTTGTTAGATCCCTTTTCCACCAAAACAAGCCTCATCTTTGTCAAAGCACACTTTAAAGGTATAAAATCTAGCATCACTCTACTGTCATTTTGAACCTCTCAACGAGGAAAGCTTAATAATCTCTCAAAACTAAAGCTTCAAAACCCACACAAGCTCAGTTGAGTCTGAGGACCACATAATTATTTTAGCACATTTATTTTATTGCATTACATTTTATTTTACTATCGCCAGTATTTGGGAATACTGTCGTGCTTGTGTGATGAGGCTGGCAATCTTGCATGCTATGTGAATAATATATATTTTATTATGCTCATTTCACATTATCATTCTACATCCTTTATTTCTAAAATCATGAAATCATATTGTAAATACCAATAATGTGAGAAGTTCATATCTAAGAATAAATTCATCATGCTCTCGATCTAGAGATGACCTCATGCATCCTTTATATTATTATCATACATAATCATAGCATAAATAATCACTACAAGAATGCATGATCATCCTATTATTCATGAAATCAAGCAAACTGTGTGAATAGTCATGTTAATCTTACAGATTAGTAATATCCAAATTAGATTTACTTTTATGCAATATTTTCTTTTTCATATGTATTTTATCAAGAAAATGATGTAATAATTAAATTTTTAGCTTTATTATCTTCCACTATCTGATGCACAGTGTAAATGCTATACAAACTGTCATTACTAAAACTAGGGTGTTGCGGTAGCTATACATCGAATATCGTATAATGAGAAATAGTCAAAAAGTAGATGCGATCCCTCAACCCAAAAATCTCTGCTGGGTGCAATACTCGCTAAGTGACCCAATGTTGTCCCTTTCTTTTCCTAATTTTCTAAAAATCAGGTGGCAACTTCACAAAATCAAAAGCATCTTATCCCCCCAAGACTAATCATTTGTCCCTATTTTGTAAAGTTGCCATGTCCCTCAGAAATGGAAAGACCCATATAGTGCCCTGAAAACATACCACTATCCAAAAGCAAGAGAGGTCGCTCACACATATGTTAACCTATAGAAGCAGATTTTGTATATTTTATTTATTTATTTAGGAAAAAGATGTACATAGGTGATTTGGAGCTAAAAGAAGAAGAAATAGAGCAAATAGAATTAAGCATGTCTTTTATAGCGATCACGGGTTATTCGATCCAAGGAGAACTTTAAGTCGAGGCTCTACGTGATTGTAGGTCCGTAGTAACCTTTCCTTCTATCGCGAGTGTGGGATATGCACGAACATGACCCCCTTCATTTGTTGCCCCTCTATTATCATTTCAAGCATAAATTATACTGACATGTATGATTTTAAAGAGAAGATTTAGGGGAGCTAAAGGGAAGTCCTATAAGGAGGCTATAAAAGGACAAGGACCACAATTTTGGAGGCGATCATCTTTGGAAACCTAACCATAACAACCAAGAAAAGAAAAAGGAGCAAGAAGAGAAAAAGAAGACCATCCATTAAAGACTTGAAGCTTCTTGATAAAATCTCTATCTCTATCATTTATTTACTACTTATTGTAACACCCCAATCATGATGGAACTAAACACTTCAAAATTCTAAATATTACAAGAAAAACATATTCACAAATAACCAACTTTTAACATTTGATTAATAAGGGCTATGAGCAACCAGTTGTGTGAGTTTTCAGTTTTTCAGTTTCAGGGAAAATCGATTCCGTAAGGGTCTTTCCATTTTATTTCTGAGGGACATGTTGGTCTTGGGAGGAATAAGACATTTTTTTATTTTGTGGAGTCACCACCCAATTTTTAGAAAATCAGAAAAAGAAAGGGACAACATTAGGTCACTCAGCTAGTATTACCCCAGTAGAGATTTTCGGGTTCAGGGGATCACATCTACTTTTTGACTATTTCTCATTATATGATATTTGATGTATAGCTAATGCAATACCCTAGTTTTAGTAATGACAATTTGTATACATTCACACAATACATCAGATAGTGGAAAATAATAAAGCTAAAGATAGGATTATTACATCACTTTCCTAATGAAATACATATGAAAAGGGAAAAAATATTGCAAAAAGGTAAATCTAATTTAGATATAATGAATCTACAAGGTTAGCATGACTATTCACATAGCTTGCTCAATCACATGAATAATGGGATAAGTAATGGACATTCGATCATTTGAAAGAGTAAGCTAAATGTAAATGATCATACATATTTATAGTGATTATTCAAGCTATGATGATATATAATGATAATATAAGGGATGCATAATGTCATCACTTGATCAAGAACATGGTGATTCTAGTCCTGGATATGAACTTTTCACATTATTGATATTTACAATGTGATTTCATGTTTTAGAACTAAAGGTTGTGGAATGACGATACGAAATGAGCATAATAAAGCATAGATTATTCACATAGCATGCAAAATTACAAGTCTCATCATGCAAGCACAATAATATTCCAAAATGTTGGTGATAATAAAATAAAATGCAATGCGATAAAATAAATGTGCTAAAATGATTGTGTGGTCCTCATATTCGATTGAGCTTGTGTGGTTTTAAATCTTTAGCTTTGAGAGATTATTAAGCTTTTCTCATCAAGAGGTTCAAAATGACAATAGAATAATGCTAGTTTTTATACCTTTGAAGTGTGCTTTAACAAAGATGAGGCTTGGTTTTTTATATAATGCAAATATGCATATTTCTTTAGGGTATTTAAGGTTTAATTTTATTTGATTTTTGTTATGTTTGTGGTGTTTATTTGGTTATGAATGTGTTATTTTTACTTCTTTTGTACTTATGGTTGATTATGTGTGTTTTATATATGTTCTTAGGCTCAAATCATGCATGGAAAGGACTTGGAATTTCTTAGAATGAAGTGTGATGCATATGAACTCAAATTGGAGACCTAATGAAGAGGCATGAGTTGTCACAATGGAACTACTCATGATAAGAGCTTGCTTTGCCGAGTCGACACCAATATACCCTTTTGTCGCATCCTTTCATTCTTACATCCTTTCAAAGGGACATGAATTGCACCCTTAAGAAATCTATAAATACATGAGTTTGGCTTTATTTTAAGGGAGAGGATTAATTATAATTATTATTACTTAGTTTTTATTTTAGAGATCATTATAAAAGTTCTAGTTTTGTTAAGACAACTTCGAAGAAGACATAGCCAAGAAGGAAGAGAAGATCATTCTACATCAAACAAATTTCTAGAAGACATAGTAAAGGGTTTTATTCACTTAATTTTCTCTTTATCCTTTTTTCTATGTTGTATTTGATTATCTCTTATTGTTATTTAATCATGTATCTCGGTTAAGTGTTTGTATAATAATTACAATAATGAATTAAATTAAGAACTACATTTTTATCTTACATTATTTATGATGTAATTTCAATTAGTACAAAGATGTATTATGTATGTTTGATCATCATATGCAACTTGTTAATTAGTTATTCACTATAAGAATTAGAATAATTTGGTGGATAAATGATTGAAATTACTTAAGGATAGGAATATTACTTAGAGACAAGACATTCACCTTAAGGGAATAAGAATTAGTATGACATTTAATGATTTTATTTTATCTTTGCAATAACATGAGAATACTTATAGACTATAGGAGGGAATACCCTTGATTGACAATGAGAATTGCTTTTGAGGAATATTGACTAATTTCCAATCAATACATATTATTATATGATCATTTACTTCCAAGGTTCTTAATTAATTTAGAATTGTAACTCTCATATATATATTGTTTTTAAATTATTATATTCAATTTAATTAGACACTTAATGAATTGATAACCTTAAAGTTAATTAGCATAAATTAATAGCATTTTAGTACTATTTTACTTATCCATCTGAGTATCTATTTGATTAATACATAATTTACTCCAAATTCTTGAGTGTTTGACACCTTACTTTCTCTATACTAAGTCTTAGAGACTAAGGTAATACAATTTGATTCGCTTCAAATTTTGGCACCATTGCCAAGGAATTTGTTTAGTAATTTTTAATAACTTAGGGTAGAGAAAGGTTGTTTTAGGCCTTATATTTATTTTTATAGTTTCATTTGTTTGATTGTGATTTTACTTTTTTTTTTTTCAAGATGCTTACTAAAAGTACTAGTGATAATACTTTGTACTTTGATCCTAAAGTTGATTTAACAATACATGCTTTATGTAGGGAGCAAAGATATAGAAGAGTGAACTAATAAAATTTTGACACTATGGCCAAACTAGAGAGAAGAACGTTAGGTGCTTTTGCTATGCCCAATATTTCGGGAGGCTTCAGGGGGATTGTTGCCCTAACCATTGCTAATAACAATTTTGAAATTAAGCCAAGTATCATCCAAATAGTGCAGAATAATCAAATTGGAGGTCTATAAGGAGAGGATCCATATGCACACATATTGACTTTTCTTAATATATGTGCAACATTTAAGATCAATGGTATGACCGATGATACAATAAGGCTTAGGCTTCTCCCATTTTCAGTCAAGGAGAAAGCACAAATATGGCTTGCTAGTTTGCCTAGTGAATTAATCATAACATGGGACCAATTGAATCAAGCATTTTTGCATAAATATTTTCCACCATATAAGATAGCTAAATTTTGCAATGAGATTACAACTTTCAAACAAAATGGAAGTGAGACAATCTATTCAGTTTGAGAGAGATTCAAAGAGCTTCAAAGTAAATGTCCACATCATGGCTTATCGGATTGGATGATCCCTTAAATTGTCTATAATGGGTTGATATATGAGAATAGAAATATTGTAAATGCAGCCTCTAGTGGGAAATGGATGGATAAGATGACTAAGGAAGCTCTTACTTTGCTCAAAGAACTTGCATCTCAAGGATACATGGGTGATGAGACAACAATAGTAAAGGCAAAAGGAGTTTTGGAGCTTGATACCATTAATTTGTTGAATGCAAAGGTAGATGCTCTCATAAAAATGGTGAGTAAATATCAAATCAACTCTTTAAAGTACCAATATTGCTTGTGAATTGTGTGGAGGATCCCATTCATATTCTTACTATATTATGAGTTCTAATGAAGATGTGACCTAGATATAAAGAGCCTTCAACCAAAGGATAGGGTTAAACTCAAATTATTATAAGCCACAATGGAGGAACATCCAGGATTTTCATAGTCAAATAAAAATTCATAATTGAACCCTCCATTTAAGCCAAACACTAAACCTCAAAACCCATAAAGATTTCCCATGAAATAATAAACTTTTAACCATACCCAACCCAAAGCCAACCTTGAAAATCTTATGGAACAATTTTTCAACCAACAAATAACCATCAGCAAATAAAGTAAAGAGCAATTTAAGCAACTTCATTCCAAACTTGAAAAAATTGTTATTTGTAATGTATCCTTAAAACTCAAATTGCTCAACAAGCCTCCTCTTCCAACACCAAACCCTTAGGAAAGCTTCCTAGCCAACTAAAGTTTGCGCTAAAAGAGACTTGTCAGGCAATTACTTTAAGGAGTGGAAAGGAGGTTGAAAATGATGTTAATAAAAATAAGAGAATGGTTAATGATGAAGTAGTAGGAATTGAAGCTAGTAAGGGAAGTGATGAGGTGGATGTCAATAGCAAGAATGATGTTGAAGGTGTAAAGAAGGGTAAAAGGATGGTGCCAACTCACCCAGAGATGATGAACTAAAGGTAGATCTTAAAGCATTACCTTTCCCTCAAAGGATCATAAGGTGTAACTTAGATAAGCAGTTTAGCAAATTCCTTAACTATATTAAGGAAATCACTATTACCATACCATTTATGGATGCCATTAGAGATATGCTATCATGGGGTATGTTTTTAAAAGATATGGTCAGTTATAAGAATAAGTTTAAAGATTATTGTTTAGTATCCCTGGTTGAAGAATCCAAAGCTATGTACTCCAAATCTCCACTAAAACTTGGAGATCCATGTTGTTTTATGGTTCCTCGTTTTATTGATGGTACTTCTTTTAGTAAAGCTTTGTGTGATATTGGATCTAGTGTTAGCCTTATACCCTACTCCATTTAGAAGAGGCTTGACTTAGGAGAACCCAAACCTACAATGATGTGTCTTTCTATGGTAGACAAATCCATCACCTATCCACTAGGCATTCTTGAAAATGTGCCAACTAAGGTGGGGAAGTTAGTAATACCAGCTAATTTTATTTTTTTGGAAATGGAAAAAGACCTTAAGATCCCAATTTTTTTTTGGTAATGGCCAGTGCAATTATAGATATGAAAGGAGGCATGATTACATTAGAAGTGAATAATGAGTGTTTGGAGTTTGATGTATTCAAGATAATGAAATCTATGCCAGTGGAAGTAGTGAGTAGAATCGATTCCCTTGATTTTTTTTTTATGAATGTGTTGACAAGGTAATCCATAGATGTTTAAAGTAAGATCCGATTGAGCCATAAATGGACCATGAGACTAGTGATAAACTTTTGGAGGTAACCTCATACCTACCTTCCCATAGGATTTCAAGAATTAAACCCCTAAGAAAGGATGATGATCTAAAGGTTACTACACCAAATGAAAAAGTAAATCTAGAGCTCAAGTCTTTACCATCCAATTTAATATATGCATTTCTTGACTCTAATACTGATTTCCCTTTTATTATAAATTCATCTTTTCCTAATATTGATGTTAATGCCTTATATGATGTATTGCTTAGTCATAATAATGCCCTTGGTTATTCTATTAATGATCTAAAGGGCATTAATACAAAATTGTGTATACATAGAATCCTCTTAGAGGATAATGCCAAGCCTTCCATTAAAGGTCAAAGGTGATTAAATCCTACTCTCAAGGAAGTGGTGAGAAAGGTGGTAATTAAGTTGCTTGATAATGGAATCATATATTCCATTAGTGATCATAATTGGGTGAGCCTCGTTCAAGTTATTCCAAAGAAGGGAGGCTTAATAGTTGTTAGGAATTAATCCAATGATTTGATACCCACAAGAACTATCACGGGATGACGTATGTGTATCGATTATAGGAAATTGAATAAAGCAACTAGAAAATATCATTTTCCATTGCCTTTTATTGACCAAGTTCTTGAGAGATTAGCTAACTTTTCATATTTTTGTTACTTAAATGGACTTAATGGTTTTTGCCAAATTCCTATTCACCTCGAGGACCAAGCTAAAACTACTTTTACATGCCCATACAATACTTTTGCTTTTAGGCGTATGCCTTTAGGTTTATGCAATGCACCTGCAACTTTAGATCCATGTTTTCCATATTTGGTGATTTACTAGATCATTATGTAGAGGTTTTTATGGATAATTTTAGTGTTTTTGGATCTAACTTTGCAAATTGTCTATAAAATCTTTCCAAAGTTCTTGACAGGTGTAAAGAGCATGGATTGGTATTGAATTAGAAAAAATGTCACTTCATGGCACAAGAAGGAATTGTGCTTGGCCACTTAATATCAAAGAGAGGTGTTGAAGTTGACAAGGAAAAAATAGAAGTGATTGCTAAGTTTTTATTGAAAATTTATCAAAGATTTTTCCAAGATTGCAAAGCCCTTATGCAAACTACTTGCTAAAGATGCTATGTTTGAGTTTGATAAGGCATGTATTGATGCATTTGAGGCTTTAAAGGAGGCTTTTATTTTAGTACCAGTTTTGCAACCACCTAATTGGGGCAACCATTTGAAATTATGTGTGATGCTAGTAATTTTGCGTTGGGAGCTGTTCTTGGTCAAAGGAAGGAAGGAAAGCCTTATGTGATTTACTATGCTAACAAACTACTTAATGATACTCAAATCAACTACACCACTATGGAGAAGGAGTTTCTTGCTATTATTTATGCATTTGACAAGTTTAGAGCGTATCTTGTGGGGCAGAAGGTGATTGTATATTCAAACCATGTTGTTCTTAAGTACCTCTTAAGTAAGAAGCATGCAAACCCAGGCTATTATGGTGGATTTTAATGCTTCAAGAGTTTGATTGGGAAGTGAGAGATAATAAAGGAAGTGAAAACCTCATTGTAGATCATCTATCAAGACTAAACTAGGAAGGGTTAAAGGAATATGATGATGGTGTACCTATTAATAAGACATTTCATGGTGAACATCTCCTGAGTGTGGCATTAAAGGAATTTCCATGGTTTGTAGATATTGCCAACTATCTTGTGAGTGGTGTTCTTCCTTATGGAATGGATTATAGACAATAGAAGAAATTCTTACATGATAGCAAATTCTACTATTGGGAGGAGCCATTGCTTTACAAGAGATGTGCATATGGTTTAATTCAAAGATGCATTCCTCAAGATGAAGCCCAAGATATTTTGAAACATTACCATTCCTTGGATGTTGAAGGACATTATGGTGCAACAAAAATGACATTTAAGGTACTATAATATGGTTTTTAGTGGCCAACTTTATTTAAAGATGCTAAAGAGTTTGTTCTTACATGTGATAGATGTTAAAGAATGGGCAACATATCCAGGAAACATGAGATGCCTTTGAAAGGAAACTTGAAGTTAAGCTTTTTAATGTTTGGGGAATAGACTTAATGGGTCCATTTCCTAGTTCCTTAAGCTATAAGTATATTTTGGTTATGGTTGATTATGTTTCTAAATAGGTTGAAGCAATGCCAACCATTACTAATTATGCTAAAGTGGTCAAGAAGATGCTCAAGAAAGTAATCTTTTCGAGGTTTGGTACTCCTAGAACACTAATTAGTGATGGAGGTTCACATTTCTATAATCATGTGATAGAGGCTCTTTTGAAAAAGTATGGGGTAACACACAAGATAGCTACTCCATATCACCCACAGACAAGTGGACAAGTTGAGGTATGTAATAGAGAGATTAAATGGATTCTTAAGAAAATCGTATCTTCTTCAAGAAAGGATTGGGCATTAAAGTTAGATGATGCTTTATGTGCATATAGGATAACCTTTAAAACTCTAATAGGCCTTCCTCCTTACTAAGTGATTTATGGGAAATCTTGTCATTTACTCGTTGAGTTGGAGCATAAGGCATATTGGGCAACAAGGTTATTGAATTTTGACTTAATGAAGGCCGATAGAAAAAGATTACTTCAACTTAATGAATTAAATGAATTGAGAATGAATGCTTACAAAAATGTCAGGTTGTATAAGGATCGCACCAAGTTGTGGCATGAGAAGCATTTATCTAAGAAAGAATTTCATAAAGGAGAGCTTGTTCTCCTTTATAATTCAGGACTTAAGCTATTTTCAGGAAAGTTAAAGTCATGATGGTTGGGACCTTTCACAGTTATTAAAATTGATTCTCATGGAGCAATCAATATTTCTAATGAAAAAGGGGAAGTATTCAAGGTTAATGGACATCATCTCAAGCCTTACTTGATCAATGAAGTAATTGCTCCAAGCCGGTATATCTCTTTACCTACACATTAATTAAATCAAGGTAAGGTCAAACTATAAACCTTTAAAATTTAGCAAGGTAATGCTTACAAATTTTTATTTTCATTTTATATCATTTTATTTTAGTTATCCTTCATTAATCCATATTTCTACACTTAGTATCTTTATTTCTAGTTTACATTTGATTTTTGATTAGTTTCTTATTATATGCTTATATATACATTTAGTATTCCTCATTTATTTATGAAAGTATGTGTTTATGTATTCATCTTTATGTGTATTATGGCTAACCTGATTACAATTTTTCACCCCTATTCCGTCATGAGTCATGACGATTGTAATGACTCATAACAAAGCCCTTTCGTCATTCACTTCTTCATCTTATCACTCTTTCATTTCCTCTACATCTCTATATCCCTTCCTCTCATTCATTACCATCTATCATAACTATCTTTCTTCATTCTCTACACATTCTTACACTTCTAATTTCCATCAAGTTAGGCACTTGAAATGGGCAAGACATGAGGTGCATCTTCTAAAAGACCCCATGTTGAAGAACAACATTAAAAAAGGAAGATTTGTCACAAACTTATGAGACTAAGTTTCCTATCCTATCACAAGAAGAAGGTGATAAATTTACCAACATCAAGTTTAGAGAAATTGTAGGTTATAAGTATATTCCTAACTCCCTTCTTAATGTTGTGGGTATGCATGACTCTTTTATTCAAATGCTAACAACATATGGGTTAAAAAAGTTTTTTTCTATGAATGAGAATACTTATGTTGATTTAATCATTAAATTTTACACCACTCTAGATGTGAACCCAAGCAATACATAAATTCTGGAATTTTGCATGTTAGACGACAAACATCAACTCACTTATTCATTCATGCAATGTGCCTCTGGCTTTAAAAAGGATGGCTTTCATGAACCCCCCCCCCCTTCCATCATTTAAATTGAATGAATTTTAGACGTTCTTGATAGATTCACAATCCCCATTTCAACCTAAGAAAGGCAAGGCTATATTCATTATGGATTTGAACTATTAGGTGTTGCATAAAGTTCTTACATGTGTCATTTTCATAAATCTAAATTCAATCAAGTCTCTGAACAAGAATTGATTTTAATATGGTATATTCATAATAAAAAACAAGTATGTTGGACTTATTGGATTTTTAATCAATTATTGGCTTGTGCTCTATGAAAAGATGCTCTACTTACCCATGGACATGTTATTACTATTATTGCAAAGGTTTTGAATGTTAATCTTGATGATTTCACTCATGTAGTTGAGTGTTTATACTTTACTAAGCAAGCCTTTATGAGAGGTGAAGTTGTCGATACTTCATTTTGCTTGGTTCAAGTGAGGAAACATTCTTGTTGGTGTGGGATAGCATGCCGACCATAAGTTAATGAATCCCAATTAATGGATGAGGAAGAGGATCCATAGGAATCTCCTATGCCTACACCATTTGCTAATCTGCCTTCACTACCCTATCCTATGTAAGGTGAATCTGGTGGTTCTTTAAGTGCCAAGCCCACTATTTAGAATCAATATTTGGATACACAACTTATAATGCATCATCAATTAAATGCAATGGAGGCTAGAAATCTACAACTTGATCGTAGGCAGTGCAAAATGGAATACAAATTGAACCAATTCTTTGCACAATCTGGATATCACATTGAGTCTCCACAACCTACCTCGACTGATGATTAGGAGAGTACTACTTTCCTTTCCTTACTCTATTATTATCATATTGAGGACAATGTGTATTTCTAAGCGTGGGGGAAGGGATATTATTAGTATATATTAGGGATATTATTAGTAGATATTATTTTATATTCGTGTTAGCATTTTATTTATGCTATTTGTGTGTTTATGCTACATTTTACTATTTTGCATTATCTTGTCATTCATTCTTCTCCTATATTTAATAATTAGTTATCTTATAAGTCTTGTTGATTTTGATTGAGGTTAAGTTTTTATGTTGATAATTAGCTTTTTATGCTCAACTAATAGAAGTTTAAAGTTTCATTTAGTATAAGTTATAAGTTATTATTTTTATCTCTATTTATTATTTCTAAAAAAAATGCTTTAGTTAACTTGCTAACTATGCTTAAGGCTAAGGTGGTAAGGATTCAAGCTTAGGTTTTCTTAGAGATTTGAGTAGCCTTAGGGAAACTATAGCCATAATACACATGGAACTCACTTTTCAATAATGGATGAGGACTAAAAAAAGAAAAAGAAAAAAAGAAGAAAACAAATAAATAAATAATTCTTGTGAAGTGATGTGTTTTAAATAAGTTATGTATAATTGAGTATGCTCTTTAGTTACATTCATTTAGAAAGGAATGTGTAACGACACAAGTAGATTTGTTTTGAGTAAGTTATGTGTAATTGAGTATGCTCCTTAGTTACATTCATTAAGAAAGAATACATCTAAAAGATATATTTATAAATAAAAATGTCTAAAAATGCCATGAGAAAAGTGAGTTGATGTGTGTGCTTAATATTGTCTCAAGATTGCTTTTGCTTTTACAAACCTTAAGTTTGAAGAATGACTATTTTGGATAAGTAGCTTGGTTAGAACTTTGACTTTGCATTCTTGATTTTATTCTTAGTAAATTGAGATAAATTGGTAAATTTATTACTTATACTATGAAGTTTGTTTGTTTTATTATTGTTTAGCATTGAAAGTTTAATTATTAAACCATCCTTTTCTAACCTCTCTCATAATTAAAATGACTTAATAAGGTAAATACATTTGTTTTGGAGGAGATGAAAATTGTGTTAACTTCTCCATATTGGATCATTATTTCTTGCTTGAGGGCAAGCAAGGTTTAAGTGTGAGGGAGTTTTATATAATGCAAATATGCATAGTTCTTTAGGGTAGTTAAGGTTTAATTTTATTTGATTTTTATTATGTTTATGTTGTTTATTTAGTTATGCAAGTATTATTTTTACTTTTTTTGTCCTTATAGTTGATTATATGTGTTTTATATATGTTATTAGGCTTAAAACATGTGTGGAAAGGACTTAGAATTGCTTAGAACAAAGTGTGATGCATATGAAGTCCAATTGGGGACCTAGTGAAGAGGCATGAGTTGTCACAATGGAATGACTCATCTTGGCACAGTGGTGCCGAGTTGGTACCAATACACCCTTTTGTCGTTTCCATTCATTCTTACATCCTTTCGAAGGGACACGAATTGTACCCTTAAGAAATCTATAAATACGTGAGTTTGGCTTTATTTTAAAGGAGAAGATTAATTATAATTATTATTACTTAGCTTTTGTTTTAAAGATCATTGTAAAAGTTCTAATTTTATTAAGACAACTTTGAAGAACACATAGCCAAGAAGGAAGAGAAGATCATTCTACATCAAATAAATTTCTAAAAGATATAGTAAATGGTTTTATTCACTCAATCTTCTCTTTATCCCTTTTTCTATATTGTATTTGATTATCTCTTGTTGTTCTTTAATCATGTATCTTGGTTAAGTCTTTATATGAGAATTGCAATGATGAATTAAATTAAGAACTATAGTTTTATCTTACATTATTTATGATTTAATTTTAATTAGTGCAAAGATGTGTTATGTATGCTTGATCATCATATGTAACTTGTTAATAAATTATTCAAATGAGAATTGAAATAATTTGGTGGATAAATGGATGAAATTACTTAAGGATAGGAATAGTACTTAAAGACAAGACATTCACCTTAAGGGAATAAGAATTAGTATGACATTTAATGATTTTCTTTTATCTCTGCAATAACATGAGAATGCTTGTAGACTCTAGGAGGGAATACCCTTGATTGACAATGAGAATTGCTTTTAAAGAATATTCACTAATTTATAATCAATACATATTATTATATGATTATTTACTTCCAAGGTTCTTAACTAATTCTGAATTGTAACTCTTACATATATATTATTTTTAAATTATTATATTTGATTTAATTATACATATAGTGAATTGATAGCCTTAAAGTTAATTAGCATAAATTAATACTATTTTAATACTATTTTATCTATCCATCCATGTATCTCTTTGGTTAAAACAAAATTTACTCCAAATTTTCAAATGTTCAACACCCTACTTGCTCTATACTAAGTCTTAGAGACTAGAGTAACACAATTTGACCTGCTTTAGTTATGGTGGAAAAGTGATCTAATAACCTAAGAAAAAGGTAGTAGGAGAGAAAAAACTATCTGGAAAATAGTCACGCGCTTGGCTAATGGCCAAGTGTGCTCACAAGCACTATGACGTGTTATGCACACCTTTTGGGTTTTATGCACACTTTTCTAAGGTTGGTGCCTAGGGTTTTTGGGCCTTCTGGACATGTTTTTGGAGTCCATTTTATCACATTTGGCCTTGATCTTAGCACGTGACACCTATGGGTGTTTACGTGCACTTTTAAGGGATACACACTAATCCTCAGGTTGTTTTGGACTATTCTGAGACCACTTCTAAAGATTTTGGAACCTTCCGGATGTGTTTCCAAAGTCCATTTGGTATAGTTTGGCTCTAATTTTAGCGCGTGACACCTAAGGGTGTTTATGGCTTTACTCACACTTCTAAGTGACATGCGCTAATCCATGAGTTGTGTTGGACCTTTATGGGACCACTTTCATAGGTTTTGGAGCCTTTTGGATGTGTTTCTGAAGTTTGTTTTATCAAAATCAATTTTCATTTTTTCATGAAGTTAGGTCCTAATCTAATGAAATGAACACCAGCCCAACAAGTTGAGTGGTCCATGAAAGGAATTATCTAAATAAGCTTCTCATTGTTTCGATAATTTATATTTAATAAGGCTAGAGCATAACTTAATGGCTCAGTGGTCAATTTTGCACACTGGTAGGGTTAGTTAGGTTTTTAAGGTTGCATACTTCAAAGGTGTTACAAACGAGCAAACTCTAATCATCTCGAAGATTTATTTCATCATTGGACCTTTTTAAGGACAGTCAAATTTAAGGTATGATAGTTGCCCCTTGCTTCGCATGTGTTGCATAGCCACCTAGCGCTAGTGTCAATATATGTAAAGGAAAATGCAAATATACAAAAATCATTTTCTAAGGAGAGAGGCACTTACTTGAGTGCTATGTTGTTGTTTTATGATTCAGTCGTCATCCAAGATGTTATTTGAGACAAATGCAATTTTAGGATCCATGCAAGATGCAATTTTGTGATTCATTCAAGGATGCAATTTCAAGATTCATGCAAGATGTAATTTTAGGATTCATGCAAGATGCAATTTCTGGATTCACGTAAGTTGCAATTTCCATATGAATGATTCAAGCAAGTGAGATAAGCATGTCATAGTGATATGCAATCAGGCATATGATATGGAAGCATGCACATTACAACAAATACACTTTTTAGGCATTGTACTTAACATTCTCTAGTTACATTAAGAGTTCTAACATCCTTTTGAATGTTAGGAAGTAATGTCATGTTAGTGATATGCACTAGGTCAATCCTGTATGACCATGTTTTGACTTTATCATTATATTTAATAAAGAGTCATTTTTCATTATCATTTTATGTTATGATAATTACTTGAATAGTCAATTCTTACTAAGGTCATCAAGTATGTGACTTGATAGTAAAACCCTTAGATTAAATATCAGTTCCATTCAAATTATCCCTAGTCATAACAATATGTTATGGCTAGTATGATGTTAATTGATGATTATGTTTTATTAATCATGAATATGAGATATTAAGTCAACTCATAGGTACTTATTTGGGAAATAATGTACTGGATTGACCCATCATGAGAATACTACATAGATAATTATCATAAGTAATTCTCATCATAATAATATTGATTTAGTCTTTTGACCTTGAAATCATCATGATTTTTTACATAAATATTATATATTTTGACATAATCTAACATTTTCTTTAACATGATGATTAAATAAATTATTGTTGGATATGAAATAAGTTATGTGAGGAATGTGAGTGACTAAGAATGAATTTGTCCCTCATTTAATCTGAGTAAGATATCTATGGGCCTCTTGATAAGATAGATTGAGGAAAATGCATGGTCATGCTCAAGTGAATTGATAAAGAGTTATCATTCTCAGTCTACTTAGAGTCAAGAAATAATATGATTGAATTATATAAGGATGATAGAAAATATGCCTTATATTCAATCAAGATATCATGTGACAAAGGGATTACAATATAAATTAGGTTATGCCGAATTATTGACTTCACACGACTTGGGTAGTCATAATGTCTTGCTAAAGGCCACTTATGACTTATAGGCCTAAATAGATAATTAAGGCCCACTGCCAATGTCATGTGAACCTATAGGGTCACACACTTAGAACAAGCCCAAAAATGAATAAAGGTTTGAGAAGCCCAAATTTGCTCTGTGGAAATAAATAAATAGTTTATTTATTTATTTATTTAAGGTAAAGGTTATCTTAAATAAATGGGATATTATATCTAATTTAATTTTAAATAAAATAAGAATAATAATAATTGAGAAATTACCAAAAAGTTATTTTGGTAAGTGAAACCCTAATTAGAGGTCTATGAATATCTTATATTCTCTAGGGTTTCACTAACTTAATAATTAGCCACCAAAATTCGTTTTTCTCCTCTTAGAAAAACTACATAGTGTTTTTTTCTTGATTTTTGGGAAATCAAGAGAAGTGCTAGCACACAAATTTGTCATTTTAATCAAGGGTTGTTCGTGTGGACACTTGTAGAGGATGGATTCTTTTGGAGACGTCTTGATCTGAACTACCAAAAACAAGAGCTCAAGGTAAGGTGTCACCGGAGTGAACCTCCTCTCTACCTTCCAACAGTCTTGCCTATTCTGCTTTTGTGGTAAGATTTGAAAACCCTAGTTTTAAATCAATTAATCAAATTACTTGGATGAGGGTTAGGGTTTGTGGTTAAAATTTTTAATTTTCGCTGCGTTTTTAATCACGAAACCCAACATGCCACTATAAGCTCCTCTGATGTCAGGAAAAATAAAATGATGCCACTATAATCATCTCCGGTGTCAGGCAAAACAAAATCATGCCACCTCGTCCAGTGTCAAGTGAAAGAAAATCATGCCACTATAACCTCCTCTAGTGTTAAGCAAAACAAATCATACTTTGACACTATAACCTCCTCTAGTGTCAAGCAAAAAAAATCATGCCACTACAAGCTCTGCTGGTGTCAAGTGAAATAAATCATACGACTATAACCTCCTTCAGTGTCAGGCAAAATAAAATCATAGACCTCCTTTAGTGTCAGCAAAAAAATTGGTTAATTAGTGTGATTGGTGTGATATGTCTTTCTCACTTTTTGAATTAGGTCCTTGTAATTCTTGTAGATGCTTTCTTGATCATGTCTAGTGATGATAACTTTTGAATTTTATTGGCTGGCTGCAGTGCGAAGTTCTATTCTTGTAAAGGCTCTTTGCTCCTAGTCAGTGCTGATAAGGTGATGATGATGTAGTGATGATGTAGTAATGATAAGGTGATGATGTCATCATTTGTCATATTGCAAATGCTATTTTGATGATTTGGAGTAAGATATCCTTTCGGTGAATTTTTCTTATTCTTCTTCTTTTAATAGGTATTGAGTTTTTTTAAAAAGGTAGTGCACATGCAGTGTCTCTAGACAGATGTAGTCCTCATCAGTGCACTTTTGTGTGATTTTGGTGCATGTCTTATGCTCAAATGGAAGTTTTGGACCAAAGAGTGTGCAAAGTCTCAGAGTGCACATAAAATCACACAGGAGCCCGTGGAGGGGAGAAGTGTGCATGGCTGTGCATGGGGGAGCACGTGATCATGCGCGTGACCACTCACCTTCCCCTCTCTATGCTTATTTAAATGCGTGTTTTGGAGGCTTGGGGAGGCTCCTTTCGGACTTCTTTAAGTGTTTTCCAACTCTTATTGACCCCCTTTAATGTTTTGGGCACTTTTTGCCCTGTTACTACTTTTGTATATTTTTTTCTTTGCATAGGATGGAGTTCCCTGACATTCCAGAGGGTCTGGAGGATATCCTTTTTTATAAGGAGGGTAACTTCATAGAGGCTACTCGAGTTGGGACTTCCATTGCAAGGACTAGAACTAATGGTCCATCTGGCACTCAAGGTCTTTAGTTGTCTAGGCTTTCTCGATGAGATTCAATTCCTGCCATTTATAGTCTAGAGAATCAGGCTTGGGCTTGTCATCATCGCCAAGTAGGCTATCTTTTGTCCTCTATCTTTTATTTAGCTATCTAGGCTACCTTGCTATTTGTTAGTTGTATTTATTATTCTTTCAACTGAGATTATCATAATTGTAGTTCTGTAGCTCTTGTTATGACTGCTTATATGCTAATAATATGACAACCCTTGCTTCATTTTTGGTTTTAATTGTGTTCTTATAATGATGCTTTTCTTTCCAGCTTTTGTTATTATTCCTATTAAATAATAAAAAAAGTGTTAGTATTTATTAATTGTGTGAATGTTTAATAGCGTACCTATTATTTGTAACCTCGTAGGTTCGTTACTATGTTGTTAGGTAGTTTTAATAGAGTCAAAATGTATTATTAGGGTCTCCTGATGTGTGTGAAGTAGATGATGGCATGGAAGGCCTTCAACGGAGTCATTATTGCATTATCTTATGACTCATATGCGTCGAGTCAGATTGCTATGTATGCACTAATAGAGCGCTGGATGGACACGAGGTATACTTTCCATCTGCTTATTAGGGAGATGACCATCAATCCTTTGGACTTTACTGCTATCACGGGCTTAAGCTTTTCTAGAGAGCTTGTTCTATTTAGTGAGGAGGAGTGTTCTTCTATGGTGGCAAGGAAGGACCTTACCATGGAGTTGCTTGTAGTGGCTACTCCTATGAAGTCTGGTTGCTCGCACCTCACTCTTTCCATTAAGTTTATTTCTTCCATGTGGACGATGTACAATGACAGTTTTGTTCAACATAGTAGTTGGCTCGTTGTTTTTTTTTTCTACTTATTCAGTGTTGTCATCTTCCCGAACCCTTCAAGTATGGGTAGTCTATGATTGTTGCCTATTATGAGGGATCTGGATGGCTTGTTGAGGTATTATTGGGGTACTACTGTCATGTACTTAGGCCTTGATGTAGCATGTCAAGGTGGCTCAAGGATCTGTGAATGCTTATTTGTGCTGGATGTGAGTAGGAGTTCTCATGTCTATTCTTTGCTTTTTATCTGTTGCTTGTCATTTCTCACTTTCTAAGTTCTAGTTTTGACAAATCTGGGCTTATGAGTTCAGGGTTCTCCCTCATTCGACTGTCAAGCATTTTCTGGAGGATGTCTTTCCTCATTATTCTTACTGGATCTGGAGGACTACTGATTTGGTTAAGGATTGCATAATGGCTCAGGACTACAGGGTAAGTTGTCCCCTAATCAGGTATGTCTAACTCCTACTGTGTTGATTATTTCTCTTTTAGAGATTCTTTATTCATTCTTACCTTTTGAGCTAATCTTCCTTTATTAGTGGGTGGCAAGGTCATATTGGATGGCAAAGATGGTGACTTCATGACAGTTGATAGAGAGATGAATGTTGCTCTCTAGCCTTACTAGTAGAGTATGGTATTTGGGTGAGTGAGCCCATCATTAGTAGAATGGTCTATTTTCAAGGAGAGTCCCTGTTCCTCCTCTTGGTGACATGTTTTGGGGTCATGAGTTTTGCCATGATGGGATACTCCCATTAGAGTCTTTTAGAGGGTGCAGGCCTGCCTTATGATGATGTGTTGATCCCTCAACTGATTGATGTTATGGCTCATGGCACTTCCACCTCCATGTCCACCTCCTCAGGCACCTCCACCTCCACCTCCACCTCCTCAGACACCTCCACCTCCACCTCCACCTCCTCAGGCAAATGCATCTCATCCTTCAGATTCAAGGACCGGGCCATCACGTGGATCATCGAGAGTTGCTTCCTCTGATCTAGTAGGCTTTTATTCATATTTTATACAAGCATGTAACAAACTTTATTAGTAATAAACTATAATTGAAAAAAGTTATGAGAGCTTATTTACAGTGGCAAGGATCTTGTTAGAAGAGATTTGGGTCCCATTTTGAGGAGAATGAGGGCACGTTCCGTATTGAGGCCACTGCGCATGCTAGCAGTGTGGCTTCTGGTCATACTATTCTTGGGGACTTAATGGTTTAGCCATCCTTAGCTCTGCTTGGGAGGGATATCTTTGGTAGAGTAGTGCATTTTGATTTGCCTTGCCCTAACTTCCCTCAGTCGAGTATTGCTCCTCATGAAGCTACTTATATTCGTGTTTTACTTCATTTATTTGGTGGGTGGTGATTGATTTATTTGCTTACTTTTATAGATTCTCATCTCCTCTGGTGAGTACTGGTATACCATTGTAAGGAGTACATAGTAGCACTTTCTAGAGTTTGCAATCACTTAAAGGGTATACCTTATTTATTATACCTATTTATTTTATGCACATGTTTTATTTATGCGTGTGTGATATGTATTATGTTGTGAAGGTTGAACACCATCATGCTAGCCGTGAATGGGAGTGGGAGTGCATAACTTATCGCGATTGTATTAGTGAGCTGGAGTCACGGCTATCATCCTTTGCGATGAACAATGATGAGCCTAGATCTGATGAGGGAGATGCTTGAGCAGGATTGGTGCTTGCTTCTAATAGTAGCCACAACCAATGTAGTTGTTTTGGGAGCTAAGTGTAGGACTTTTGGTTTGTGGTTTGCTTTATTGTATCATCTTCATAAGGTTATGGACTCCCGTGTTGTATTTGGGCATTTGTCCCATATGTGTTGTATAATACTTGTATAATGATAATTGTATATGCTTCTTGCTATGTATCATTGATGATGTTTACCATTGATTTTACTTGCCTCTTTTATTTTTCCTTTTTTTTGCCTAAGATGTATCCTTTTGGAGCTTTTCGCATTAAGCTGGGTTTTCTTTTTCTTCCCTTTTTTTGCCTAGGGTGTCTCCTCTCGGAGCTCTTCACACCTAGTTGGGCTTTTTTTTTGGGCTTTAATGATAGTGGCTGATCTCAAAGAGAGATTTAAGAACTATGGTCATATAATAAAATAAAATGCAAAGCATGCTTAGTGAAATTCATAATGATAAAATGTGTTGCATTTTTCAAAGACATTTTGTATAAATTGGCAATCATTCTCATTTCACTAAAATCAATTAAGAAAAGTATAGGTGCATTCATAAAAATTTCAAAATTGAGCTTACCCCTGTCTTTAACTAGCCTTCTTAGGTTTTCTAGTTAAGTATTTTCTCTCTTTCCCTAACTTTTGCCTAGGTTGCCCATGCAAGGTTTTCAACCTAGCGGGAAGCCCCTAAATTTTGCATGAGCTGCCATTTTTAGGTTTTTAACTTAGCAAAATTTTTTTTATGCCTTAGACGTAGTACTTTTTCAAGTGGTCTGTACTGATAGGTTTGGAGAATTTGTTGCCTTTAAAATCTATTAGCTTGACTACTCATTTCAATACGATATGTCTGACCAAGTATAGGCCTTCCCATTTCGGTTTGAATTTCCCTCTCAAGTTTGGAACATTCTACCTCATTTGCTTTAACACCCAATCTCCTGCTTTCACTCTCTTGTGTTTCACTTTCTTGTTGAAGGTTTTGGCTAGCCAAGCTTGATACAACTATATGTGGTATAGGGCCTTGAGCCTTTGGCTTTTTAAGAGAGTGAGATTGTCATGCCTTTATTGAGCCCATTGTACTTCTAGCAAATCATATTTGATTGCTACCCGAAGAGACTTAATTTATGTTTTAACTAGGAGAACTACTTCTGATCCATATACTAGTGAGAAAGGAGTGGCTCCAATTGAAGTTTTGACTATCATTCGGTACCCTTATAGGGCATATGGCAATCTGTCTGCCCAATCTCGATAAGTTTGAGTCATTTTTTATAAAATCTTTTTAATGTTCTTGTTTGTAGCTTTAATGGCCCCATTTACTTGTGGTCATTAAATAGAATATTTGTGATGTTCCACCTTATAACTCCTTAGTAGCTCTCTAACTTCCCTTTGGAATTGGACACTATTGTTAGAGATGATGTGATGGGGGATCCCATATCGATAGAACAAATTTCTTTGATGAATTTGGCCACTTGCTCAACTCCTATCCTTGTGAATGATTCTACTTTGACCCACTTTATGAAGTAATCCACTACCACTAAGATGAATTAGTGTCCGTTTGAGCCTGTTAGATGGATTTCCCTAATTATGTCTAGTCCCCATACTAAGAAAGGCCATGGAGAGGAGATGTAGTGCAATTCTGTTGGGGGAAGGTGGCTGACATTCCTATGGATCTCACACTTGTGGCATTTCTTTGCAAATTTGATACAGTCTTCCATCATTGTTATCCAGAAGAACCCTTGTCTAATTATTTTTTTAACTAGGATTGCTCCATTCATGTGCAAACTATAAATACCCTCGTGTACTTCTTTTATCGCTCTTGTAACCTCAGTTTCATATAGACATCTGAGTTATAACCCGTCTGAGGTTCTTTTCTATAACACACCCTGGTACAATGTGAATTTTGAATGACTACTTTACCTCTTCCATATGCTTGATCAGGATAAGCTTATTCCTTCAGATATCTCTAGATGTCATAGAACCAAGGCTTTTTAGTTATTTCTGTCTTTGCTATTATACAGTTTTTATGACAAGGTTGTTCGTATCTGAGTAGGATTAAAGGCTTCATGGGCATTTTGGATGGTCCTTCCTAAACTGATGTTAGGGAAGCAAGTGCATCTACCATTTGATAGTGATTTCTAGGGAGATCAATGAATTTGCATTTTCAAAAGGACATGGTAAGTAGCCTCAAGTGATCTAGGTAAGGCTTTAAGTGTTGCTTTTTAAGTGGCATGGTTGATTACTAGCATGGAGTCTCCAAAGATTTTGACTTCAGTAACATATAGGGATATTAGTGATTCTATTCCAAGTGTGCATGCCTCATATTCTGCTTTGTTATTTATGACCCTGAATTCGAGTTTTTTGGCCATTGGTACTACTTCACCTTCTAGGATTGTAATATGACACTGACTCTTACATCGAATTGATTGACTGCTCCATCAAAGTACATGCATCATCCTTGGATTTTGATGGCTGAACTGAGGTTGTCTTGGAAGTCTAGTTGGATTTCTTCTGAGTCTAGAATGGGGTTGAGAGCTAAAAATTCAGCCACTGCTCTTCCTTTCACTACCTTCTTAGTTAGATACTGTACATCAAATTATATTAACAACACGAGCCACTTAGCAAGTTTTCCCACTAGAAAGGGAGTTTCATAGAGGTACGGTCCATTGTAGACATAGCCTGAATTATGTGGGACTAAAAGTAATATTTGAGTTTCTTCATTGCCCATACCATTGCCAGACATATATGTTCGACTTGGCTATACTTCTCATCATACAACATCATCTTTTTTATTAAATAGTAGATTGCATGTTTTTCTTTCATTTCTCCCTCTTGGGCTAACATTGCACCAATTACATTTCCTTTGGGCTAGATACAAGGTTAAGGTATCCCTAGTTTAGGTGGTCTTAGAACTGGTGGGTTGGCTAGGTAGTTCCTGATCTTATCGAATGCTAGCTAACACTATTCATTCCATTCAATAGGCTTATCTTTTATGAGTAGCATGAAGATTAGTTCACACATTGTTATCAACTTGGCGATGAATTTGTTGATGAATTGTAGCTTCCTTAGAAAACCTCTAATTTCTATCTCTATTCTTGGTACTGGCATCTCTCTAACCGCTTTTACTTTATCTAAATCCATTTCAATTCCATTCTGACTGACAACATACCCCAGTATATTTCTTGAAGTGACTTTGAATACACTTTTCTTTATACAAAGCCTGTGACTGTGACTCTTTTGAGGAATTTTTTGAGATTTGATGGGTGTTCTTCCCTAGTTTTTTACTCAACCATCGTGTCATCTACGTACACCTCTACTTCTTTGTTTATTATGTCATGGAACATTACGGTTGCCATTCTCTGGTAAGTTGCTCCCGCATTCTTTAGTCTGAAAGGCATTACTCTGTATTAATAAGTACCCTTTTACATTATGAAAGCTATCTTTGCTTTGTCTATAATGGCCATTAGGATCTTATTATACCTAGAGAATCCATCCATGAAGGAGTACATTACACATGTGGCAGCACTATCTACCAGTATATCTATGTAAGGTAGTAGGAAATCATCTTTTAGGCAGGGCTTGTTTATATCTATGAGTCTTCTCAGTTTCTTTTTTATTGGTTTGCACTCATCTTTGGTAAGAATGAAGTGTTGAGCAATGTCTCTATCAATGCTAGGCATATCGTCATACGTATAGGCAAATACTTTTAAATATTTTATTAATATTTTTTTATTTTTCTCATCTTTTCAGGGGTAACATCTCTCAAAATATGCAGAATGCATGATTTAGATTCCATGCCAATATTAAATGATTTAGTGCATATGGAATGAATGTCAAATATGCTAATGTTTTTATCAATTTAATGCACACAACCATTAGGAAAGACATCAAACAAGTAAGCAAAATTTGATTTCATTGCATTAACTTTAGAGTTCATTAAATCATCAATTTCAAATAAAGAAAAAGTGCAGAGATCATCATCAGCGAAATCTTTAAACAGGATGTCATCAATGCTTGATTCGAGGATAATAGTAGCCTGAGCATAATTGACAGTCTCACTTTCATATTCTAGCTCCAGATTTTTCATTAGCTCATAAATGTCAGTCTTAGTGACCGTATCTAGTAGGTGCTTTCCCCTGAGGGTGTCATTGAAGATCTCAAACCCTGGTTTCTTGATCCCATTACTTACCTACTTCTCAGCTAGTCCTTAATAGACTCAGGTTGAGTTTTTAGCCATAATAAAGATTAGCTTCTTAGCCCCAGTGTCCCTTGTAGGACCGTACCCTATACCATTTCTGTTGGTCTGTCTTAGGAAGTTAGGGAATTCTATGATCCCGATGTTCCTTCCTCCTAATCTTATTCTAGGCAAATATTGCATCTTCTTAAGCACAGTAGCAACTTTGGGATTGACATGACCATCACTGATTATAGAAACTTGGAATCCTAGTAGGACCATATTCAAACAAGCAATAATGTTGTATGAATCTGCAGGGATGGTAATGGCCTTTCCATTAAGAAAGAACTTGATCTTCTAATGCACAGTGGAGGGTATAACCTCTAGTGGGTGGAACCAAGGTCTTCCTAATAGCAGGGCGAAAGTTGGAGGGATGTCTAAGAAAGTGAATTTTGTTATTGATTCGATATCTCCCACTATAACTACTACTTTGAAAGTGTCTATGATTGGTTTTTTTAAATCATCCTAGGTTCATATGACCATGTTAGATTCTTCTAGGTTTTCGACATTCATCCTAAACTTATATAGTAACCTCAAGGGGTAAACATTAATGGCGGATCCATCATCTACCATATCAGGCTTCTTAGATCTAACAATTGCTTGTATAAAGAGAGGAAGATTGTGGACCCTTCCCTCGAGGGGCAAATCTTCATTTAAAAAGGTGATTGCATAAAAGGAACTTTCATTAAAGAGGCTATCATCTCACAAGGTAAGGCATCAATGGTAATCTTTGCCTCATCTAGTGCTCTGACTAGGGCATCCTTATGCTTCTTGGAGGCCATGACTAGGTCCCAGATACTAGCTTATGCTTGAGTCATCTTGAGCTGCTTAAGGACAATGTATTCTTCTTTGACTAGAGCTTAATCACTTGCTACTTTTTTCTTTAAGAGGGTTCTTTTCTTTCTCAAAAGGTTAATATACCTGCCACTATAAGTTACATGATTGACTACTAGTGACGACTTCTCAACTGGTTGATTATCTATCTTTGTACTACCATTTTGGTCCTAGATAATGATTTCATGATCATCAGAGTCATTATATATCAATTCCCATGACTTGCAGGTTATGAAGCTGAATAGTACTAACCATCCCATCTTTGTTGTCAAATTCTTCTCCCTATCCTGAGGGTACTATGTCTTCTAAGAGTGTGTGGGTAGCAGAAGGTGTTGTGTTCTTAACTTTATAGTTAAACTTCCCAGATGGTTGGCTCAATAAATCCTATACTTCATGGTTACTACTAGGATTTTCATATGTGTTTACTTTTTTGGAGTAAGGGTAATCAATCACTTCACCATTCAAAGGGAGAGATGTATCCCTAGCTCTTGTTTGCATTATCAAATGGGGAAGGAATTTTCAAAGCATTGGAATATATTCAAAGGTAGAAGGGCATTGTCCATCTTCACTAGAGTCATGAGGTTCCAAAATGAGGCTCGTGAGTTTGTCTTTTAAGGGCTTATCTTGGGTTTCTTGGACATCTTGGATTGATTGTTCAAAAAGTCCTTCTAGCATACTGGAGGACATCATGTTGATGGTTGGTGGAGGCATGTTTCGATAGTTTGGGAGAGCATTGGTCTTGATACTAGATCATTTTTTTGGGTCATTAATTTTCCTAATGTGAATGAGGTCATGGATTGCATTCTTGAGGGTTCTTCATGTATTAGTGGTGTGATTGGGCATCTAGTGAAAGTGGAAGAATAAGTTTTTATTAATTTAAGGAGGTAGTGGGTTTGGAAGAGGTCTGGGTTTTTGAGGCTATAGGAGGTTCTTTTATTAAAGTCTCTGGAATACTTTGGATAATGGGAGGTTAAATTTTGAGAACTTTCTCGATGGTCTGACGGTGTTGATAGATGGTGTGTTGTGGGCGTCGAGTTAGATCATGTTTATTTCTGTGGCTTAAGTGAAGGTGTTTTGGATGTTTGGTTAGGTATTACGATGAAAAGTGTTTATGGTTTGTTGAGGTTCCTCATCCTCAATTCTAATCCCAGCCTAATGGAGAGCTCTGAAGTTAGGATAATGAGCAAAGATCATCTATTTTCTGAAGTGCAGTAGTGCCCTTTTGATTATCAGCTCTATTTTTTCATCCTCAAAAGGATGGTTCCTCATTTTGACTACCTTTCCCTGCCATCTTATGACATAATTAGAGAAAGCTTCATCGGGTTTCTGCTTTGTGGTCTCAAGATCTCTTTGAGTGATGTCTAGCTAAGCGTTATATTCATACTGCTTGATAAACTTCTGAGTTCCCAATAGCCAATCATTTTTTATTTCATCTTCAAGGTTAAAGAATGATGCCCTTAGTCCTTCCTCTAATGGTGTAAAGAAGAATAAGAAAAATCAAGATTTTGTAAGCTCTTGAGCCACTATAAAGGTAGCATATTGCCTTAATGGACCCTTGGATCCCATGTTCCATCGAACTTAGCAAAGTTTGGTAGTTTAAAATCATCTAGAAGTGGCTCTTTGAATAGTGCCCAGTCAGTACAACTTTTGGAGCCATGAGTCCCTTTATATTTGAAGGCAAATTCCAATTGTGCCATTTTGTTAGCCAATAATTTGACCTCCCTTGTTGATTCAGGCTTGGTCATGTTATCAATTTTTATAGCTTTCAATACATTTCTGAGATCCTAGTAGTAGTCATTGTCATCATCAGCTTGAATTGGAGTGGTAGGAATTCCCTTTGCCTTATCTACCCTCAGGTGAATAGATGCAGAACCTTCATTCAGTGGTGTGCTATTCCCATCTCAGGTGCTTTTGGCTTTAATTTGGGCTTGGAGGATTTCGGCTATGTTACCATCAGTGAGTAGTTTTTGGATCCCCTCTCTTAGCTTATCTTCAAATTGTTAACAAGAAGTATCTTCTTGGTCATTTATGTTGGATGTAGGATTCATGTACATTTATTAAGGTTAGCTAAATGAATAATGCATGACATGGGCCTACAAAAGAAATGGGTGAGCATGTATGCATGGAGTGGATGCAAAATCCTTTGATGAAAGATGATTATTCCTGCAAGAAATAGTGGTTAGTACATTCTTATTTACATGTATATTATGTATGCATGTTTAAAGCTGGTTAGCTTTTCCTATATAGTGAATAAACCAATCACAAGTAAGCTCTCACTTCCAACCTTATGAGGTTATTCAGTCTCTTTCCTAGGTGGGTTTTGAACCTTTAGTCATCGGGGGATTATGGTTTCGCTCTCTAAACTAGGCTATTTTGATTTATGTTAATCAGAACTAAAGGGTAAACTAAAGAATGATACTCAAATGTGCTTGAGGTAATCACATGATGTCAATGTAAAGGTCAATTGTTGGGCTTCAAATGATGTCTAGAGCCCAAATGCGCTCGTATGAATAGGAATAATGTCAAATATAAGAAGTCCTAGTTCTTGCCACCATATCGATATTCGATATGTTTATCAAGAGTCATGAAAGTATCGTTTGACAGTTTACAAATTGATTTTACATGCATAAAGGTCCACAATCTAATTGGATTCCTAACCCATTCATTTGACCTGATAAGGATAAATGGACGACATCTCATAAGTTCTGTCATTGAGGGATGTCGTTATTTGTTAGTTTACATAAAGTATTCAGGCTGAGGTACCTAATTCTTATCATTCCCCATGCTTCGAGCTCGCATAAAGTAGACAAGAATCACATGGTCCTGAGCATAAATATTCTATGAAAACTAACATTACAACATTATTCCATGATAGACACTGGGACAGTCATGTCATTTTATGAATATTAGGTCAGACGAATAATGTTAGGACAAGGATAGCACACACAACTTTATGGAATCCTAGTGGATGTTACTATTGGTTTATCTGCATGAGTTGAGCTAGGATGAAAGGCTAAGGGTTCCTTTAGCGATAATGCCCCTATATGACTAGGGTTATGGACTCTGGTCAGTGAGTCTAGCATTCTTTTAATAACTTGGTCACCCCTTTTTAGGACTTGGGTTACAGACTCTAGTAAAATGAGTCCAACGAATTCATGAGTAAAGACTAAAGGTGATAATACCATATCTTCATCGCCCCATGACTCGAGTAGAATCATGGCGGTAATGTCATTTAGTATTATCGAGGTTTTTAGGGATAAGTGGTGCACGTGTGATGTGTAGTGCAAATGCAGTGGTGAGGGGCTCTATACGATTGAGTATTGCATAATGAGAAATAGTCATTTTCGAGTTGATCCCTCTTACGTACAAGTCCATAGTGGAGTCAGCATTGTGAGCGACCAGTTATGTGAGTTCTTTATTTTTCGATTTCAGGGCAAATCAGTTCTATAAGGGTCTTTTCATTTTATTTATGAGGGACATGGCAACTTTATTGAATAGGGACAAATGATTGATCTCGAGAGGAGTAAGATGTTTTTATTTTATTTTATGAAGTCGCCACCTAATTTTTAGAAAATTAAAAAAAGAAAGGGACAACATCGAGTCATTCAACGAGTATTACCCCATCAAAGATTTTTGAGTTCAAAGGATCACAATTACTTTTTGACTATTTCTCATTATGCGATATTCGATGTATAGCTACCGCAACACCCTAATTTCGATAATGATAATTTATATACATTCACATATGACATCATATAGTAGAAACTAACAAAGTTGAAGATATGATTATTACATCACTTTCCTAATGAAATACATATGAAAAGGGAAAAAAGATTGTGAAAATGTAAATCTAATTTAGATATATTGAATCTTCAAGGTTAGCATGACTATTCACACAGCTTACTCAATCATATGAATAATGGGATAAGCAATGGACACTCTTTCACTTAAAAGAGTAAGAAAAATGTAAATGATCATGCATGTTTGTAGTGATTATTCATGCTATGATGATATATAATGATAATATAGAGTTTGCATAATATCATCACTGGACCGGGAACATGGTAACTCTAGTCTAGGATATGAACATTTCACATTATTGATATTTACAATGTGATATCATGTTTTAGAACTAGTGGATGCAGAATGATGATACAAAATGAGCATAATAAAGCATAGATTATTCACATAGCATGCAAATTGTCAGTCTCATGCAAGCACAACAACATTCCCAAATTCTGGCACCAATAAAATAAAATGGAATGTTATGAAAAAAAACATGCTAAAATGATTGTATGGTCCTCATATTTCATTGAGTTTGTGTGGGTTTTAAATTTTTAGCTTTGAGATATTATCAAGCTTTTCTCCTCAAGAGGTTTAAAATGACAATAAAATGATACTAGTTTGTATACCTTTGAAGTGTGCTTTGCCAAAGACGAGGCTTGGTTTTAGTGGAAAAGGGATTCAATAACCTAACAAAAAGATAGTGGGAGAGCAAAAACTATCTGGAAAAGGGTTTCTAGTGCCTTCGATCGAATAAATTTTTAAGTGTGTGTGTTTTCCACTTACTCCCCCCTCTCCCCCCCCCCCCCAAAAAAATGGAGTGTGGAGAGGTGTGTATTTATATTGAAAAATGTATAGAGTAGGGTGCTATAGACGTGGTTGTATGTGTGTGTCCCTAGGACAGAGCACATGGCCACACCAAGTGCGCAGGGTCCATGTGCCCACACGCACACTTAAGCACACTTTGACATGTTATGCGCACTTTTCAAGTTTTACGCGTGCTTTTATAAGATTGGTTCCTATGGTTTTTGGACCTTCCAGACATATTTACGGAGTTTGTTTTTTCAAATTTGGCCTTGATTTTAGTACATGACACCTATTGGTGTTGACACGTACTTCTGAGCAATATTCACCAATCCTCAAGTTGTTTTGGACTATTCCGGACCACTTTTAGAGGTTTTGGAGCCTTTCAGATGTGTTTCTGAAATCTATTTTGTCTGGTTTAGCTCTAATTTTAGCATGTGACACCTAGGGATGTTTATGGCTTTACACGCACTTCTAAAGAACACGCGTTGATCCTTAGGTTGTATTGGACCATTTTGGGACCACTGTAGATGGCGAGGTTTAGTGCGCGTCCAAGATTTTAGCAACCACAACACTGTTTGAGCTCATAGCTCTAGAGAACACACTAACCACTATTATAAAGACATGACGTGGAGATGAGGAGTCGCCAATCAGGGTAATAATTGAGACAAATAAAAAAGGTGGTACTTAATTCCCTAAAAGAAAGCTAGCACCACAACCAAAAGATTCTGGATACGGAATACCAACTTCTTTCAGTCTCATGTTCTTTTAGAATTACTTTATGAATTACTATTTTATCCCCTATTTACATGTAATTTCATATAAACCTTTATTCTAACAATTAACTCCAAGGCAAACTAGTTATGAAAAATAAAAGTAAATAATGCATTCAATACAATCCCTAAGTTATTTTAATCTACATTTATTTTAATTAAATGAGCTAAATCTACATATTTTAATTTGCAAGTGAGCTAAAGACTACTGGGCTTAATTCCTATTTAATTTTAATTGAGTGAACCTAAGTCTATTTATTTTAATTCTAAGAATGGGCCTAAATCTACAAATTATGGAGTATTTAAATTAGTGGACCTAATTCTACATGTCTTAATAATGAAATGATCATAAATCTAGAAATTATGAAAAAGACTTAAATTAAGTGGGCTAAGCCTAAATTAATTAAATTAAATTAGGTCGGCCTATGTCTAATTAATTAAATTGGCCTAAGTTATCTCTACCCTAAATTTAATTAATCATGGGCCTAAAATGCATTTTAATTAATTAAACCTAAAAAAAACTTAAATTTAACTGGGTTAAAGCATAATGTGGGCCTAAGGCTCAAAACACATAAACACAAATAAACAAGCCCAAAAACAATAATAAATATCAAGCTAAACAAACAAAAAGATCAAACAATTAATTTAACTTATGCTAAAACCCTAATTTAATTAAAGTGACCACAAACAATAAAATAAAATAATCAATCAAGAAAAACCAATTTTACCAACTTAACTCTAATTTAATTAAAAAAAAACCTAAGGATTTCTATAATCATTAATTTTAATTAATTACCCAATGAAAACCCTAATTTTACTAACCAAATAAATTAAAACAAAAAAAAAACACATAAACACACTCACCAAATTCTATTATTCCTAATATTGGGGCTATTGCAATGATCTACTGCAAATAGGAATAAAAACTAATACAACCCAAAATAAACAAAATAAAATAACCAACAAAATAATAGCAAATAAATAAATAAAACTTTTTAAAAACTACATTAAAATACAAAATTTAATCCATGGCATTTCATGGATCTTCATGAGTTTTGTTCTTATTCAATCATATGCTACTCCATAGCTTAGGTTATTGCCACCATAATTATGAACACAGAAGCAAAATAAATAATGATTAGAGCTTCAATAAAATTAAAATCAAACTAAGTAATCAAATAAAAATAAAAGAAAAGGGTTAAAGAAGGGATGATTGAATGGATGCAGTATTGATTAGCTCCTCAGAGTGTTATCAATCACCGTTGCTTTTAATGGATCTTCAAAACTTGATGTCCTCCTATTCAAAAGTCTATTGCTCTTGCTCCAAAAATAAAGAAAATCTAAAGAAAAATATTGTACGTACTGCTTTAAAGAAAAATATGGAGAGAACTTTTTTAAAGCAAAAAAAGAGAGAGATAGTCCAAAGAGAGCCCCATTTTTCAAGAGCCTAAACTATCCTTATATAGGAAAAGAGCCACACAAAAAACCCTAATCCTATGTACTTAGGAGTTCTAGTTTTAAAAGGACTTTATTTTCTAAAAATCTAAAAAATAAATTTTAGAAAACTTTTAGCCAATCAAAATTCAGAAAAAATATTTTCAAAAATAAAAAAAATTGAAAAATAGTGCGAGACCCGATCATAATAGTACAATTCTAATTGGAATTGTAGAATTTCGATTAGAATTCTACAATTCCGATCAGAATTCTACAATTCTTATTAGAATTGTAGATTTCTGATCCGTAATAATTTTTTAAACATTTAATTACCAAAGACCCTGAAAGAACTTAAAATTTTCAATTAGGTCCTTAAAAGTATTACAATTCAGCCCTTGAAAAACATTAAACCCTTTCTTTGAAAAATGCATTCAAACTTTTAAGGTTTCAAACTTCAAGTATTGAAAACCTATTAATAATATTTTCATCATTGGAGTCCTCTATCGCATCCATACTTTATCATCTCGAAATTGGGTGCTTACAACCACTTCCAGAGGTTTTGGAGCCTTCCAGATGTGTTTTTAAAGTATGTATTATCAAAATTGATTTCTATTTTTTCACGAAGTTGGGTCCCAATCTAATGAAATGAACATTGGCCCAACAAGCTGAGTATTCTGAGAAAGGAATTCTTAAAATAAGCTTCTCATTGTTCAGATACTTTGTATTTTGTAAGGCTGGAGCACAACTTAATGGCTCGGTCATTGATTTTGCAGACTAGTGGGGGTCAGTTAGATTTTTAAGGTTGCACACTTTAGAGATGTTACAAATGAGCACACTCTAGTCATCTTAGAGGTTTCTTTTATCATTGGACCTTATTAGGGATAGTCAAATTTGAGGTATGACAAGAGCCTAGTGTATTAAGCACATATATGGATATGCCTATATTCATAAAACTGTGCATTCTATACTATTCTATAAGTTAAAAATAATACCAAAAACTAAATTGTTGGCTCGACCTTGGCTCTAATGTGGAAGAATGCAGAACGATATCCAACCAAGCTATAGATTCACTCCTAAAAATAGATTCTCTAAAAAAAATTAGCAATAAAAGAATGAGTATAAATACTTAGTGAATAGATTAAGAATTAACAATGGAGATAATGTATTTCTTATAAACAATAATGTAAATATGTAAAATTTATATCAAGTTGAAATAACTTACAATATTTCCATTTTAATACAAAACTTAATCAATAAATAAATGGCAAATCATATACTTATCAAGAATCATCATATTTAAATAAAAATTCATTACTAAAATCAAGAGATTTAGAACATCGAATCATAAATAGCAAATCTCATACTTCTTAAGGGACATCATATTTATATAACTATTCATCATTAAAATCAAGAGATTTAGTATATCAAATAATACATGGCAAACCTCATACTTCTCAAGGAACATTATATTTATACAAATATTCATCATCAAATTCAAGAGATTTTTAGTACACACTCAAGTCATAATTAACATTTTATGCTCTTTAGTGCTAACCCATCCAATATGTTAGTCCCCTAAGAGCATCAAACATACTTAGGTGGTAGCCCATCCAATATGTTACTCTCCCTAAGTGATCGAAGACATTTAGGTGGTAACCCATCTAATATGTTAGTCCCCCTAAATCTTCATGTCATACACACATGTAGAACACACTCAAGTCATAATTATCATTTTAGGCTCTTTAGCGCTAACTCATCCAATATGTTAGTCCCCTAAGAGCACTAAACACACTTAGGTGGTAACTTATCCAATATGTTACTCCCCCTAAGTGGTCATATACATTTAGGTGGTAACCTATCTAATAAGTTTCTCCCCCTAAATGTTCATATCGAGAGCTTCAAACACACTTAGATGGTAACCCATCCAATATCTTACTCCCCCTAAGTGGTCATATATATTTAGGCAATAACCCATCTAATATGTTACTCCCCCTAAATGTTCATGTCATACACGTGTGTAGAGATCTCATATATCAATCATAACATGAGTGTGTACCATTATCATTAAGCAATTTATATATATACACTTTAAATTCATCAATCTTTATCAAAATACAATACATGTTCCCATTATTTAGTAGCAAAACAACATTCATAACATCTTTCACAAGATAGTATCAAAACTCATTCATAGAATTCATATCATATTTAACAAGAAACTAAACTTTAGAGAAAACATATATTCATATGTGTGTGTGTCTATATATAATTGAGTCGTAACATGACATTGTTAATTAATTATCTACTCACCTTATCAAAGCAAAATTCTAAGATTAAATCCAACACACCAAAATAAGAAGACTCTTGAAGAGAATTATACGCTTGAACCTCCCCTACTCTATCTTTTTGAGGTATCATGCCTTACTCTACCATCTCCTTATTCTTTATGGAACATAGCTGAAATCTTATTGAATTTAGTCACCCCTACTTCCCCTCTTCTCTAATATCAAGTTTAAATCTTTAATTAATAAGATAATTCAAGATTTATCTTAATTAATTTGGGTTGGGCATTGAGTTTTTTGTTGGAATTTAGGAAAGAATAATTTGGGAATTAGGTTTAGGTTTCTCTCCTCCCATTTCCCCTCTCCTTCCACATTTTTTTTTTCATTATGCAAAGACCAATTTTTTTTAGTAAGACATATGTTTAGGGCAAACTACCACTTTAACCCAACAATAAATAACAAATTTCTTATTGTCCCCTTTTTATATTTATGTAATATTTATATCCCAAATTAATTTAATTAACACTTATGAATCAAAATACCATACACATAAAAATGAAATGCGTGTATATTATGAGAATGCAAGTCTCACACTTATTCTATAAATCTTTTGGGTTGTTATTGAATATTAAATATTGGATGATGGATAGTATAGCCATGTTTGGCTAAGCTTTATTGAGTTGTTGAGATTTTGAGACACATTTAATTCAAGTTAATTTCATACATCTTATTTTCACTTTAACACATATTGTGTTTGTTATACTTGTTGAATGTTATGTTTGGCCACATATAACTTTTTTTTAGATCTATACATTGAGAGATGATAGATCTAATAGACCTACATACACATATTAGATTGGTTAAATGACTTGAGATAGCTTAACTTAATCTAATTCTCTTATGGGTTTTGCTTGATGTTGACTTATTTTTATGGTGATGATGAGAATTAAGTCATAACTTTGAGTTTCAATTGATTCAATGTTGAATTGAGTATTACTTGAGAGAGAGTGCTCAATGATCTTCAAAAAACTTGAGATTTGCATTTAGATTGAATAAATCTATTATTTAACTTGATGGCAATATAGTGCTTAATCTCCCAACAACCTTGTTGATATATTAATTCATTTCTCCATTAGAAATTTAAGTGTTAGCTTGATTTGCATTTCATTAATTATTGATTATTTAGTTTGTTTATTATTTTGTTCAAAAATTTTATTTGCAAGCTCTAAACATATTAAACTAAATACTAATAGGTGCTTAGTTCCTAATTATAGTGGGAATGATACTTTACTTACTCCTTTATTACTTGTTGACCTGTGCACTTACTTTAAGGGATTAATTAATAGTACTAATGCATGCTAAGCTGCATTTCATTAAATTAATATTTTTATTATTTTTTATGCATAAATAGTTGAATAAATCAAAATTTCTATCACAAAGTTTAATAAGAAAACCTTTTACCACCCTTATATTTATATTTGGATGGAATGAGATTAAATATATATGATAGAATATATCAAAATACCATTAATTTAAATATATCAAAATTTATTAACTATACAGCACGCGCAAATCCCTTTCCTTGCGAATTATTTATTATAAAACTAATAAATTTCATCAAACAATTCATTCGAAATTGTAGAAATTCAATTTAATTTGAAATTTATGATGTAATGTATTAATTCTTTTTACTTTTGACGTAAAAATTATTGTTTTATATTATTCACAGAAAAATACTTTTACATTTAATATATACAAAAATATTTTTTTTCATCAAATTTTTTATTCTCCAGCTAGAGACTAGTGTTAGATAACCTATGATCAATGAGACTAGTAAAGCCAAAAAAATGAATCCTTATCTGTCCATAAATACCAGAAATTTTATATGTATTCTAACTTTTGATAATTTAAAAGGCTAAATTAGTGATATCAAGCGATTTAAACTTCACCGATATACTATTATTAGATTTTAATTTTTTTTGTTAATTTAATTTTTCAACTAATTAAATGTCAGAAGTACTTTATAATAGTATCTCCTATAAATACTATGCATAAATGAAGTGGAGCCATTGAAACATTTCAATGGAACACAATGTGAGTATGAATTGTTCAGCACAATTGAGTACTTTTACACCATATCCTACGTTATTATACTTGAGAAATTATCAGAATTAACTTCTCACTTGCACTGGCTAGTGACTACACAAGCAGAAACTACAAAACACATTTAATTATTAATTATTCCATATCCCCTTCTCACCTTCTTTACATTCATGAACACTAAGCTAATCTAAATATGTTTGTACAAACTTCCACTGTGCTCCAATTTTTCGCCTACGCTATCATCATACAAATCACATATTATATTAGGTTTTCTCACTAGTTTCTTGCCTTACTTTCTTGATTTGGGTTGGCATTGGCCTACTACTGCATCAGGATCACCTGGACCAATTCCATTATCCACAGCGTTGATACTCTGAGAATGCCTGTGTTTTCGGATAAACATTCTTATCAAACGGCAATTTATACCCCATAATGAAGTTCTTGAGTCATCGAAAGATGTCACGACTTCCTTGTACTGGTAAACAAACATTGCAGTGTAAATCAAGAGAGCTAAAAGTGAAGATACTCCTGAAATCATGAATAAGCCCCAGAAATCTTCAAGACCAAGTCTATTTGAATATTTCAAGTTGCGGCTGCAACTGTCATTGAACCATCTATTCTCCAGTTTCTTGATTTCTTCTCTCTCGTCACCTTCAAAATTTCCCTTGAAATGTCACGCACCAGAGGAGACCCTATAGGAAATACCTGAAAATGATGTATAGAAGAAAAGCTCAGAACCAGACCCTAGCTATTCCAATACTTAATATAACGAGAAGGCAAGAGAGAGAGCACCCACAAAGCCAAGACCATCAGTTCTAAATTCTGTAATCTTTGATGTGTTTACCCAGTGTGGAATTTTCAATTAAAAAAAGGGATCTACCGTCGTGTATTTCCTACAATCCTGTGCCAGAATGAGATTCGCAAAAGGCAGTTCGTCAAAAGCAGCAGAGATGCCGCCATGTTCGGTTCCATTTGTAAGAAGATTGTGGCAGTTTTCAGCTGAATCATATGGAATGAGTTGGTGTTCATCAAAACCAAAGCTTCTCAAGATTTCATAGACAAAAGAGCCCCTCTGGTAGCCCACATTCTTCTTCAAAAGATCATTTAAATCGGTAGTGCTAGGCTGGAGTTCTTTGACCGCGAGAAACGTTGTTAAACTGGCAGTGTAACTTTGAGTTAGAATCAGTAATAGGAAACACCAAATGATGATCACTACTCTACTCAAGTTGCTAACCACTCACTCTCCTGTAAAAATTGATTAGCATAAGCTGACTTTGACTGCATATAATCAAGAAAGAATAATGAATCAAGGTGGTGAAGAGGAATTGTACGATGTGCAAAAACCATGGTTGAGAAGGAAAACCAGAATCTAGTGCCTATTTGACGTGAAGCAGGTCCTTGAATATCATTATTGACTCTGTTTCAAGAACCCAAATCACAAATGCAATGAAAATAAAGAAGCAAATGCTTGTGAACCAAAGCTCCGATGTCTGGTGTATGCATGATAGTTCCAGCCGAAGAAGACACGGGAGGAATATAACTCACATTCAAAGACCTATTTACCGTCACATCCACAAATTGACTGAAACCGGACATGGGCACTCCTACAAGCATTCGTGACCCGTTTCTTGGAATTGCCCAACCCTGAGGAATATAACTCGAATCCCCTGGCCATACGATTGGAAAAAGACCGGATTTAGAACTAGAATTCTTCTTTGCGGCTGAATCTTTCAAGCTTTTGACAAGTTCCTTTCTTGGTGTCCATAATCCGACCCTTCTTGGGCAATTATTATTCACATTAACTACCTGGAGAACTGACGACTGTAGCTGTCCATCAACAAAGAAGAACTCTCCAGTCAGGCCTCTGAAGCTAATATTTGATAATGCTCGCACAAGGTTCTGACAATTTTCACAAACTCTATGAGTTTCAAGAAATGGTGTATTGCTACAAGCTTCCTCAATTGCCATGGCCAAGGCCATGGTAGCACCATAGGCTGATTCTCCATCAATGTTCAATTCTACATCGACCATGTCGGGATGTTCTTGATAAAACTTCTTTTTCCATCGATCTCGAAAATCTTTTGAACTTTTGGTTTCAGGAACATAAGGTCTAATACCAATACACCTTGCATAGAATCAATGACAGAAAGATTGAATGAAGGTAAGAAATTTGGAATCCCATCAGTCAAGATCCAAATATAGCCTTCCTCCATCATTCCAAGTTCTTTAGCTACAGTGAAAAGCCGAGAGCCGAGATCAGGAAACACGTGCACAATGAATACTCTAGTTGGCTGTTCATTCAACTTTTTAAGCATTTCCCAGATTTGATCGTGGTTTGCTGATGGAGAAATGGGACTCCAGTGCGAAACCTGGATATCTACAGATTGGAAACCAATTTTTTGATAATACTGAAAAGCATTTGTTTAATAAGGGATAATTTCCCGTCCGTATGCATTATCAACGAAGATGGGCACTACTCGTCTCCATTTAAAGAGCTTGAATATTGCAGCTATGGCCTTGGCTTAATTATCTGCTTTACTTCTTGTAGCTCTGAAAAAATATGGATTTGGGTTGGAAATAAGAGGAAAACTGGATTCGGAGAAAGATATGATAGGCATTTGAGCTTTTTCTCCAAATTCAGTGATGAATTGGGTCTGAGCTGAAGTTGCTGATCCTAATAATATTGCTTGCACTTTCTTGTCATTTATCAACTCCATTGCTGCATCAAAGGAAGTGAAAAATAAAATAAAATAAAGCAGAATGTCCATGGACGAATTTTTATATGAAAATAAATAAAGAGAAATGATATACTTTATACTGAAATTTAAATTTAGTCCCATTATCAATTAAATCCTATTTTGAAAGTCGTTTCAATTTTTTTTTTTCAACTTCATAAATCATGTTAATTCTATCCAATTTTTTGTAAAGATCTCATTGTATTTTCGAAAATTACTTGTAGATCTAAAAATAAATTTGACAGTTATTCAATTTTTTTTCATTTTTTTAAGAAAAAAAAAATGAAAATATTTTCAAGTTTTAATTTTACCATTTTTCAAATAAAATTAAAAATTATTTTTTAAATTTTTACATAAAACTTTAACTTTTTTATGTGTCATTTAAAAATAATAAGAAAAAAATGATAACTTGTGAATCAATTTATTATATAGACTACAGTAATAAAAATATAAATAAATAAAGCGAGAACTTTAACTATTATTATAAATAATATAAAAAATTAACTTTTAAATTTTTTCATATTTTTCAGAAAACATAGATATTTTTTATCTTCTTGACTAATATTTTTAGTATCTTAAATTTCTCTCTTTTTTTATATCTTTTTTTTTTTGGTTTCACCTTTATTGTAAAAATTTCTAAATAATGTGGTTGAAAGTTAAGAACTAAATTTTAAAATAGTAAAAATTTAAGGATTTTTAATGAAAAATAAAAAATTATGAAAGTAGTTAGAAATTAATTTTTTATTTTTATATCAAGAGTGAAAAATTAGAATTTAAAAACACCTTTTTACATTTTATTTTTTCTTATAAGAAAAAAGGATAAATAATTTAATTAAGTGTCAAATTTATTTTATAGGGATCTAATAGTAATTTTTAAAAATATAATTACGTCCTCCAATGAAAATGAGATAGAGTTAACACAATTTATAAATGTGAAGGAATAAATTAAAATAAATTTTAAAGTAGGATTCGATTGATAATTAGCTCAAAGTTTAGATAAAAACTTATAGTGTTTCAATAAATTTTTTTGAGTAAAAGATTGGAGACCAAAAATCAGTAATGCACCTAAACATCTCAACTAGGTTGACACCCCCTTAGCATTTCAATAAATAAATAATGCCAAGTCATAATTGAAGAATAAAATTCAGAGGAAAAGCGAAAAAATTCAAGGGAAATATTTTTTCATAATATTGAAAGAAAGGTTACACCCCTTATATATACACATAGGAATCTTAATCACAACCTAATTAGGAATAGAATAACATCCTCAATAGAATAAAGACTTTATTTCGAATTGTATACAAATATTTACTTCCTAATATATAATGAAAATATTTACTTCCTCAACACTCCCCATCAAGTTGGTGAATGTATGTCAATCATTACTAGCTTGCCAAGTGAGTTGTAGAACGTTTGTCTGGATACAGCCTTTGTGAGGATGTCAACTAGTTGAGTCTGAGAAAAAATAAATGGAAGATCAATTGTTCCTTGGTTCAGATGATCTTTTATGAAATGTCTGTCAACCTCCACATGCTTAGTCCGATCATGTTGAACTAGATTGTTCGCAATTGCTATAGCTGCCTTGTTATCACAATGTAAAAACATAGGCTTTGGATGTTTTAATCTCAGATATAGAATAATTCACCTTACCTAGAGCAACTCACATACTCCATGAGTCATTCGTCTAAACTCAGCTTCAGCACTTGACCTTGCTATAACTTTTTATTTCTTGCTTCTCCAAGTGACTAAATTCTTTCCAATAAACGTAAAGTACCAGGATGTTGATTTTCGATCAGTCCGATCTCCAGCCCAATCAACATCAGTATAGCCATTAATTTCATAATCCTTATTCCTCCCAAATAATAACCCTTTGCCCAGAGAAGACTTTAGATTTCTTCATACTCGGTATATTACATCCATATGTTCTTTACTCGAATAATGCATAAACTGACTTACAAAACTTATTGCATAAGCAATGTCTAGTCGAGTATGAGATAGGTAAATCAACCTTCCCACCAACTTTTGATACCAATCTTTATCAGTTGGAACTTGATTTCCTAGGACTGCAAGTCCATGGTTGACTTCAATTGGAGTCTCAACTGGCTTACAATCAAGCATGTTTGTCTCTGTCAGTAGGTCCATTACATACTTTCTGTAATATCCTGTGTTTTTAAATATTTTTACACTGTACCGGGATATGCAGTGTTAATAATTTTTGTATATATTATGATATTTTTATGAGTTGATATGTATTTAAAACCTATTTTAATTATTGTGTCTTATTTATAGTGCTTTACATAAAATTTTCCCAAGACTTGCATTTTCGGGGAAATTTTCACGTAAATAATTTATTATTAATTATATTAAATATATTTTCGGACTTGCATGAACTCATACGTATTTTTAAAATACTAAACACCGTGTATATGTGTACCTATTTATTTAATTAGGGTTTAGTATATTACCCTAATATTTTATTAATTATTTATTAGTTTTATTGTTATTTAATTATTTTTATTTAGTATAAATTATTAAAATATTAAATATTAAGTGTGTGGTGTATATTTAATGTGTGTACTTTAATATTATTTTAATATATAGTATAAAGTATATATATATACATATAATACATTAAAAACACAACTTTTGGAAAATTACCGTTTCCCCCCCCCCCCCCGATCTTTCCTTCTTCCCTGACCACTTCCTCATCGCCAACCACTGTCTGTCATGCCATTCCCTTGCCGTCGGTGTGCCTCTCGGCTTGCCACCTTCATCCTCAGCCGTTCCCCGCCGCCAGTAGCTCCCTTTCCCGTCGAGTTTGGCCGGAAATAGCTTGGGTTATCGAAACTTCCTCTCCTCGCCGTCGACCATGATTTCGGCCACCGTTTTTGACACCGCCAGTCTCTTTCTTCTCCTTGAGCTCCGGTGAGTGTGATTCTGGCTTTGGTTTGAGCTTAAATGGTCTTGATTTGCTTAGGTTTCAAATTTTTGATTTCAGCCGTATTAGGGTTTTTGATTTTTTTGAGCTTCGAATTGCTTGATTCATAAAAACGCCCTTCACAAATGTTGATCCTAGTAGCTTAATATACATGTGTGAATTTTTGTGGAATTTTTGGAGATTTTTTGGATTTTTGGGTATTTTTGAATATTTTAATATTATTTTCTAATTTTTGGAAATTAATTATTTAAATTATGAAATTGTGTTTTATGGTTAAATTAGGTGTTTAAATGAATTATAGGAATTTATTTGGAATTTTTATGAATTTCTATGTATTTATTTTGAATTATTGAAGTTTATGTAATTTTGGGAAATTAGGGTTAATTATGTTTTTAATTGAATTTAATTGGATAATTGAGTTTAATTATTTATATTATTGATAAATATGTTGAGAAAATTAATTTTGGATAATTATACTATTTTTGGTGAATTTTTGAAGTAATTTTAGTATATTTATATATATAGGGGTATTTTGGTAATTTTACCCTAAATTGGCTAAAAATGTAATTTAATTGGTTTTAATAGTTATTTAAGGTATAAAAATGATTTCTAAAAATTATTTGGTATTTTTAACTAATTAAAACTATTTTTCGTGAATTATTTTTAATTATATATATAATATACGGTTTTTCTAATAAAATGAGTTTTTATCGATTTTTATTGTGTTTAAAGGTTAATTATGTAATTTTTACTTATAAAATGAATTTCTATGTTATAAGGATATTTTTGGTATTTCTGGAATTGTTCTGTGTTTGTGGACCCCGGTCGGTAGATTGTAGTCTGGAGTCCGACCGAGGGGTTGTTAATGAGATGTAGTGTTTATTTTTGAAATGTGTTTCTTTGTAGGGTCGTCTCTACTCTTTGAGTAGAGAGATGTCCGTTTTACAAGGGAGGTTCTGTCGAATTTTCGGTAGAATTCTCGTAAAACGTGATGTCCGGTCGAACCTTAATCTCAATTCTGTGTTAAATACTCTAGATCGAATTCTAGGATTTTCTATTAGGTTTATTCTAATGTCGGTTATTTATTGTTTGTTTAGTTGCGTCAAGACCGAGGGCTAGTGGACCAGGCCCGTCGGACCCATCTCGAGGAGCGCACTAGTGTGAGTTACTATACTATATATATATATGCTTTAGGATGCATGATTTAGAAATATTTGTTTTATTTTGATTAAAATGCATAAATAATGTGATTTGTATTTAAGTATATTTTTGGTTTATTTTTGGTATATATTAAATTATATGCATGTTTTGTTAATAAATTATATTTAAAATGTTTTTAAATATATTTCTAGCTTAATTTATAATTTGATTGGATTTATTTGACGTATATATACTCGAAATATACCTAGTTTACTTTTGGTATATTTTCGGTATATATATGGTTTATGTTGTTATTTTATTTAAATTCATGCATCATTTATTTGTGAATGAATGTTTTATATTTATTAATGAAGGATATCGATAGAACGTGCTACCTAGTGGGCAGCACTAGGACCGAGTACGTACCGGTACGCCTATAGCATTTAGGCTATATTACTAACCATTTTGTGGATATTGATTGAAATTGATAATTTGATGTGTGAGATATGGTTTGGAGGTGTGATTGCTGGAGCTCAGTTGACCAAATGTCTCGGGGCCAATCACACTGACAGTCAGACTGCTGGAGCTCGGTTGACTTAGTGTCTCGGGGCCAGTCTACTGTCTAAATGGATTAAGTGGATATATTTGGATTAAGTGAGCCTGTATGGCTAGAGTGTTGTCTAACTCTATTTTTGAGGTTGCGATATTCTAGGGTTCTATGTGATCCTTCATAAACGATGATTTTTAGTAAAATATATATAAAATGATTTTATTGCATCTATATGTATTTGCCTGTATATATACATATTAGATATATATTGTTGATTGTATGCATTATCATTTAGTATGCATGTATATATATTATAGTAATTCACTCAGTGAGGTCTGACTCCCCTCCGTTAACTAATTTTTCAGGAGAGTCAACATCTTCAGACCTCAGTAGTAGGCCTATACGCCGGATTTCTTTCGCCCCGTCTTCTTTGTGTAAACTGCTTACTTGAGTATTATTTTTATAATCTAGACACTACAGTAGTTATAAATTAATTGTGGGATTTTATGTATTTTATTTAAAGAGATGTTATATTATATTGAAACTGGATTTGTATTAAAAGATTTTATATCTATGTGATGAGTTGAGAATTAATTTAAATCTAGTGGTGAAAATGTTATTATTATATTTCTGATTTGATTTTTTATTTCCACTGCATATAATATTGTTATTATTATTATTGCATGTTTATTTTATTTTTAGGCTTGCTACGGGTTCCGGATTCGAAAGAATTCCCATTCCCTAGCGTCGGCCATGGCCCCTGTTTTGGGTCGTGACACTTTCATTGGCAGAGGGAAATTCCTTGAGCTAATCTTGCAACTTCAATTCCTAAAAAATACTTCAAGTTAACCAAATCCTTCAATTCCTAAAAAATGCTAACTGTCTTTGCAAGATTATTGTCTCACTCAGATCATTTCCAGTGACCACCATATCATCAACATATATAATCAACATGGTGACTTTACCTAACTTCTGTTTGATGAATTATGTGTGATCAACATCACTTTGCTTATATCTGAGCTTTCTCATGAAAGTTGAGAGTCATCCAAACCATGCTTGAGGCGATTGCTTGAGTCCATACAATGCCCTTTTTAGTTTGCATACTCGGTTAGTACATTTAGTTCCAAGTGGTGGATCCATATACACTTCTTCATCTATGATTCCATTAAAAAATGCATTCTTCACATCAAATTGTTGTAATGGCCAGTCCAGGTTAACAGTTAAGGAAATAAGAACTCGGATGTTGTTCATTTTTGCTATAGGGGAAAATGTATTTTCATAGTCAATTCCATACTTCTAAGTATACCCATTTGCTACCAACTGAGCTTTATACTGATTTATGCTTCCATTTGAATTGAGTGTGATAGTGAATATCCACCTACACCCCACCGTTTTCTTTCCTTCAGGAAGAGGAACAAGATCCCATGTCTGGTTCTTCTGCAATGCCTCCATTTCATCATTCATGGCTTTCTTTTAATCCAGATCATCTAAGGCTTCTTGCACATTACTCAGAATAGATACAGTAGATAATTGATTTACAGTAAGTGCATGTGAGTTAGACAAACGGTTAGTTATATGAAGTTGTTGATAGGGTATTTAGCTTTGGTATGAAGGTCCGGATCATATTGTTTTTTCGAAACCCCTCTATTAATTTTAGAAGGATAATGAGGCTCAGTATTTAGAGTTACTAAAGGATATGAGTTTACCTTATTATGCATATCCACATTCAGAGTTTCTTCAGCTTTTGGTGTGGGTTGGGAAGATGTACTATCTTGATTACTTGAATTTTCTTCAATTATCTGTCCAGGTGAGATGCTCGGACTCGGAACATCTGATGTCTATGAGATGCTCTAAACATTTGGGAGACTTAGACTTGGAACACTCAGAATGCTATCTTCAACATTCAGACCACTAGGAATGCTATCTTCAAATTCAAAGAGGTTTAGATTTTTCTCCCCTTGAAGAGAGCACTCAGAGTGAAAGAAGAAAGGAGAATTTTCATGAAATCGAACATCTCGGGTGACATAGATCTTCTTTGCATTCGGATCATAACACTAATATCCCTTTTGTAGATCCGCATAACCAACAAAGATACACCGGATAGCTTGAGGATCTAATTTGCCAAGTGTTTGATGAACATATGTCAAGCATGCAAGGACTCGGGGCTCGAGATTATGGAGGGGTGGAGATATGACAAGTTCCTGAAGTTTCTAAAGAGGCATTTTAAAATCGAGTACTCTTGATGGTGTCCGATTTATAAGGTACGCAGCGGGTCAAACAGCCTCTCCCTAGTATTCTTGAGGAATATTCATGTCAAATAATGATGTTTAAACAACTTCTAATAACTATCAATTTTTTCATTTGGCTATACCATTTTGTTGAGGAGTGCCAACATAGGATGTTTGGTGGCAAATGCCCTACTTGCGGCAGAAATCATTTAGAATTGAGTTAACATACTCCCTACCATTGTCAGACTGCAAGACTCATATTTTACTCTGGTATTGTGTAGCCACCATTTTGTACAAGTCCCAAAATTTGGAGCACACATCTCCTTTATTTGAAAGCAATGATACCCATGTCATCTAGGTACATTCATAAATAAATGTTATAAAATATCGAGCACCAGATAGAGTAGGAATTTGAGTAGGTCCCCATGCATCAGAATGAATGGTCATACATGGAATTGAATTTTTATTATGACTTAGTACATAAGAGATTCAATGGCCTTTTGCCAATTCACAAATATCATACTTGAATTCTGAGTTTGTGGTATTCAAAAATAATTTTGGTTTTATTTTTCTAAGATAATGAAAAGAAAGATGACCAAGACAACGATGCCACAAGATTACTTGGTCTTTAGTCGAGCAACTTCCACTAACCCTATTGACTTGACTTGACTTCTGACTTGAATCACCATGCAACTTAAGATAGTAAAACTTTCCACGTTTAATACCAGAGCCAATAATCCCGTGCATTGCAATGTCCTAAAATACATAATAATTAGGCCAAATTTTGACAGTGCAATTCAAGGTTTCAGTGATTTGACCAATAAATAGTAGATTATAAGAAAGAGATAGAACAACAAGAACAGTATCTAGATTAAGAGAGTCAGATTTAGATACTGATCTTTCATGAGTGATCGATGTTATGCCTCCATTAGCAGTTAGAATATTTTATTGGGTTGATGGGTGGATGGATGTAAGATAGTGAGTGGATTTTGTCATATGATTAGTAGCACCTGTATTAATAATCAGTGTATTATTTTGATTAAGATTTATCATACTTGATGCTGCATCAAGATCACCACTTGGTTTAGTACCACTAAAGGTGGCAATTACAGCCTTTTTGAGCTTCTTATAAGGTTTTCTATTGAAATCCCACTATTTTGGATATCCCATAATCTCATAACACCACTCCTTGGAGTGTCCAACTTCACCACAATGAGTACAGGTGTATATGATGGACTTACTCGATATTTTCCCTTTGAACTTGGGATGAGTGTGAGCTGCTACAAGTACAGAATGGTCCAACAGTATCTTCGGCTCTTCCATCATATGTCGCTAGTTGTGATCCCTCTATACATATGCATAACTAGACTCGAGATCAAGAGGTGGATCCTTCCAGAGTATTTCACTCCGAGCATTACTAAATTCCAAATCAAGTCCAGCTAGGAAAATATGTGTTCAAAGCCGGGTAACATGTTTGTGGGGTGATACTACTTCATTAACATCTTCCCCATGTGCACACATCCGGGCATCGATTTCCTGAAATATTCCAATCAGTTCATTATAGGATGCAGGTAATGGCTTACCATTTTGACGTGTTGTGAATGATTTTTGGTTCAATTCAAATAACTGAGTTTCTTCAGATCCATCATAGAAATTTTTTGAGACAACATCCCATATCTCATTTGCTGTTGGAAGACAGATGAATCTCTGCATCAATGTCGGACTCATGGAATCAATTAGCCAACTTTTGACTTGATTATTATCAAGAAGCCAAGTCTCCAAAGCTTTATCTCCTACTTGTGGCTTTGGCGTAGTGCCATTAAGAAAGCCAGATATATTTCTGGCTCTAATTTGCATCTCCATGATTTGTGACCATAGAGTATAGTTCGTATCATCAAGAAAAATTCCTGTGGGAAAAGAAGAATTATCTTGAAAAGTTTGAATAAAATTGGGTGTTCCTTGGGATATGACGGATGTATTTTCGATGGTCATGAACTTTTAAGATTCAAAGGAAGAAAGAAAAAATACGATTTCAATTAAAAAAATACAATTTCAAGAATTAGAAAAAATACGATTTCAATTAAAAAAAATACGATTTCAAAAATTGAATAAAAAATTCGATTTCAATGGGTATGCTCTGATATCATGAAGAATAACATTCAGAGGAAAAGAGAGAAAATTCAAGGGAAATATTTTTCTATAATATTCAAAAAATGGTTACACCCCTTATATATACACATAAGAATCCTAATAACAACCTAATTAGGAATAGAATAACATTCTAAATAAAATAAAAACTTTATTCTTAATTGTATACAAATATTTACTTTCTCAACAATAATTTGACTGTTACATGCTTGTAAATATATTTGATGCACCTAACAAATTGCCAACAAAAATTTCATAATTGAACAGCAAATCTCTACATTTAATGACTTCGAGATAAACAAATTATCAGTTAATTAATCGTCAATCTATACATAAATGGCAAATAATATACATATTTCAAAATAATTTTAATAAATTAAAATTATTAATTAATCAAATATAAAATTAAAAACTTAAAAGATATTATAATATTTTTATTTTATTATTTTTTATTAAGAGTGCATATATACTTTTTATAATAATAATTGAATAAATAAAATAAAATATAAAATAGTTGAAAAAATAGGAATTTTGTAGTAAGAATAAAAGACATAAATTTTTTTTTTTTTATAGAAATGAAGAGTAATGTTTTAAATATAATAGAATTAGAATGTTTTACATAAAATAAAATATGTGCATTTTAAAATAAGATTTTCTATATTTAAAAAAAATATATTGTGAATTTTAATAACTCAACTAATAACCCTTCATAAATGAATGCTAAATTATGAAAAGTGATACTTGACAAATTATGGGTAATGACATATATATATATATATATATATATATATATATATATATATATATATATTTATTTATTTATTATTTTAAAAAATTTTACATATTATTTAATATTTTATTTTATACAAATTTAATGAAATAAAAATTCTATTTAAATAAACAAAATCATGATACAACTATTAATATTAATAAAAAATAAATTAAACTTGATTTATATTGTAAAAATATAGTAATCATGTTTATTGATTTATTAAGACTATTAATTTATATATTAACTGGACTCTAAAGTTTTTTAATATTACAAATTATTTTCTAGTTTATTGAATTACATTGCTTTCAAGTCGAAACTGACCAAAAATATTATTTTATTAATGTTTTGGTGTAAATTTGTAATTCTATCGTGGAATTAAGCAATCAAATAATCAAATAATATACGTAATTCATTAATTCTAATTAATAAGCCTTTCAAATTATTTAATTTGTGTTTCTAATGTTATAAGTATTAATAGGTTAAATGGTACTTTGATCTAATTATTCTCAAATATACCATTAGTTTTTTTTTTTTTCTAGTTGTACCTTTTCATATTTCAATAACACAATTTCTTAATAAAAAAATTAGAGTTGACTTAAATTTAAAAAATAATGTAAGCACAAATTATTTATTGATAAATTAAAATTGTGAATTTATTAATGGCCAAATATATTATTTTAGTAAAGTCTTGGTGTACGTTTGCAATTTTTATGGTATGACGAAATTAAATATTCATTTTCCTTTTCTTCCCCCATCTCTCCTCTTACAATGTTGTGAAAGAAAAGCTTTGAGATCCCGAGCCAAATGAATATTTGAGCATCCTTTAGGCTATGATAATATGGTTATGATTAGTTTAATGATATTATTCTTTTCAAGACATATATAGATTAAAAATTCGATCTTCCCTCCACATTTCCATGTTAAAAAAAGATAGCCTGATTCCAATTATTTGACAATCTCGTGCAAACTAAAAGAATTGGCCAAAATTATTGTAGATAGATATGTTGTACTTTTGAATAAATTCGAGTAAGAATTATTATTATTTTTTTAATTCAAGTAAGAAATTTTCCAATGTGAAGAATTTGATAATAAATTTAGATATGAATCAAATTTCTTATTTGACAAACTATGCTGATTTATAATAATGAAAATTTCAAATAAATTTATAATAAATTTAGGAACTCATTTAATAAGAATTTAAAATAACATATAATTACATTTTATTGAAATTTTTATATTTAAAATTTTAAATTAAATATTTGTATTTAAACACAACCTTAAGCTATGTATTTATGACCTCATGCATTTTATTTGACAAAATCTTTAAAAATAAATCTTAAATTTATCAGACCTTTTTTTTTTTGTTATGATAATAATATCTTCGATTCTATAATATATATATATATATATATATATATATATATATATATATATATATATATATATATATATATATATATATATTTGATACATTTTTGACATTATTTTTTATTTCAGTATATTAATCAATCAATTAATTATAGTTTATAATACATATTATAGCAATAGCTTTCTTCTTAAAATCAAGTAAAAACAATTTCATATAGCAACTGAATTTTCATATAATTTTGAAGATGGTCAGTAAACCATATCGCCAGTGTATATACATATATAATATAATATAATGAAGTATACGATTCAAATTAAACAAAGATTGCATGAAATCGAAACGCACAGGAAGGGAGATCAGAACCTGCTGTAGCTGTTGAAACAGTGCTGTCTCTCGTGATCCCCTTTATGTGAAGAAGAAATTTGGGTTTAATGTGACGATGGGTGTCCCTGAAATCTGACAGGGCCAAGTTAATTCAGCTCCACACTAACTTGCCTGTCCACTCATATTCAGCATCAAAAATTGCACCAACATGCACTGTGGTTATTGCCTCTCCAGCCAATATTACAGTTTGTGATTCTGTCAACAAAGTCGCTAAAGAAACACGGAAAATGAAAGAGAGAACAAGATTGGAGCTGTTCTTTGCCATCATACACACACACACACAAAACAATTTGCTTCTGATGCAATTGGAAGAAACAAAACATATAATTCTGCTGTGAGGAGTAAAAAATCATGATCTCTCTTACTAGACCCTTGTGGGATTAGTTAAAATTATATATATAATGTACTTCAATTAAAGAAAATGTAGCACCTAACTCATTTTATCATTAAATATATATATATAATGGGATTAGTTAGACCCTTGTTGCTAGCCATCGAATACCAAAAATTTATATATATAATTAAAACAAATCTACTATGTACCTTCCTGGATAATTTAGTTAATGTATAAACTAATACCATTAAAATAAACCATATTGTTATTCAATTAGAGGTAGTACATAATAAAGAAATTAATTAATTCACTAACAAATCTTAGTAGAAGCTAACATTTTTTTTTAATTTATTGAAAGGGGTATGATTCCGATGCTTACCACTAATTAATTCCTATATATATATATATATATATATATATATATATATATCCCTTGTTATGTTTCTTCCTTGGGTTTTGATTACTAATATTTCTTCAGTCTGTTTTTTTTTTTTTTTTTTAAATTTTTCTATTTGACTTGTCTTTTTCATGTGTTATTAGAACTTTTTATTTTGTTTTCAATCAGTCATAATACAGTGCATGTGTTACTATCAATTATCGAATAGCATCAACATTTCCAAGGCCTTCATATTTTCTTATTTAACAAAAAAAATACCGTCGCTTACCATAAACCTTCTTTCTAGGAAGCATCCTCTATCTAATACAATATTTTGTGAATAATTGCACATTGTGTGGACTGTATACTCTTAGTTAAAAATTATATTATTTCATAAACTTTTAAAATATTTTTTTTGGGCATAATAATTTGGAACTTGCTCACTGATTTAATATTAATCGGAGTCTTATAACTATCACATAGTTGCATCATTATACCCGAAAAAATAAGAGAAGAGAAAGAATCTGTTGTAGCTGATGAATCGGCACTAGTTTCTAAGTTATTGGTATATATATTGTTTATAAGGGATAATACTTCAGCTTTAAAATCATGATCTCTTACTGGATAACTTGAAAATAAAACAATTAATAAATTTTAGAGTTATCACTAGCCGTCTCCATTTTATTTTATGTGCTAGAGTTTATCAACTATATAATGGGAGTAAGCTATTTATCTATTTGTACTTCTTAAGAGTACTAGTACATATATTATTTATGAATAACATTTTATATTTGGAAAAACTCATTAATAGGTCCCTAAACTTTTACTCTTTATTTTATTGAGCTCCTAAACATTTATTGTGTTTTATTAAGTTTTTGTATTATTATTTTTATTTTATTGATGATTTTTTTAACTGAAAATAGGTGTGTGAAATACACCTATAGTTAAAAGAGAGTGGATTTAACGTTGGCATGAAAATTAAGAAACAAAGTACTATTTTAGTCCCTGAATTTAGGCTAAAACACAAGACCACCCATTTTCATCTCATAGTTTTTTTAGTGCAGCTTTTTTTTTTTTTCTTTTTCATTTAAATTTAGACTTTGTGAGCAAATCAACACAAAGGAGGTCACGAACTGGGAAAGCAAGGGATTCTTTCACTTCCAGATGCTTCATGCATGTTGATAATAGCTTATCAGCAGGAGGAAGTTGGACCATCTCTTCTTCAATTTGTTGACTATTAGCCTTTAGTTTAGTTCCTTGATTTTAGGAATATAATTGAGGAACAAAAAAACAACAAAACTACACATAAAAAGGAACAACCCTGAAAAGTAAAAACAATAAAAAGTAACAATATTGAAAAATAAAATTAATAAAAAATAACAATCAGAAAACATCAAAAAATAATGAAAAAAAAACAACAATGGAAAGACAATAAACAACAACAAACAATTAAATGTATAATATATATATATATATATATATATATATATATATATATATATATATATATATATATATATATATATAAAAGTTGCATAATTAATATAATTAAATATATTATAATACATTTTTAATTAAGATTTATGTACATATATAATTATATAAACACAAAAAAATATCAATATATGGGTGTAAAAATGATGATGCGGCCGAAGTGAATCGGTAAAAGTTTGACTCCGCTGCGGCCATCACGAAATTCATGATCAATTCATCGTGTGTGGGGAATGTACACTTCATCTTGTCATTTTAATTACACCATATGCAATCCCCTGCAATCCATTATATTTATTAGACCTAGGCAACCCTAAAGCAAGCAAATTCTTGAAGTTGCTAACTTTGTTTGATATTTAATTCCAATACCATAACTATCATTTTTTTACTCTATAATAAATTTTTAATATATTAATCAAATATAATGTAATTAAACAAATCAAATTTAAATTCAGTCTAATTTTTATTTGAAAAAAATAAAAATAAATCGGGGGTTAACAAGATCGAAATTGTGCCTGATGTTTACACTGCGTAAAAAGTAGTTCATTTATTTATTTTTTAAAAGACGTCTTTTACTGGTTTCAAAGAAAACAAAAGCATCTTTTTCTTATTTTACACTTCATTTACTTTGCGTTTTGAAAAAAAAAAATCATAAAAAGTAGTTTATAAATAATTTGTTGTTATGAATCATCTATACAAGTAAATTTTTAAGATTTTAAGATCTCGTCAATCGTTGAATCTATTAAAAAAAAAAAAAGAAAAAAGAAAGGAAAAACATGGACTTGAGAGCAATTTAATGTCAAGTTGGGTATACATAACTTGTATACTCCAACTTGAGGGGAGCTAATAGAATATTGCAATCTTTGCATTCTTTGTGCATTCAGCTCACTTTAGCTCACTCAGTGTCATCAACACCATTCACTCACTGACTTGGCATCATCATGTTCACAAGATTCTGATCATCACCATTTCATGATCAACGGCTTATTATATACTCTAGAGTTTCCTTGTAACTAATTCTCATTCTGCTTTGTAATTTATTTTCACGTGTTATGTGTGTGCTGTAGTTAGTTAGAGAATCTTTTTATATAAACAGAAAACCAGTAAATGAAAGGTTCATAAGTTCTAAACCAAACTTTGATAACCTTTTGAAAAAAATCATAAAAAGTAGTTTATTAATAATTTGTGGTTATGAATTATCTATACAAGTAAACTTTAAAGATTTTAAGATCTCTTCAGTCGTTGTATTAATTATAAAAAAATGAAAAAAAAAAAAAAAAAACATGGACTGCCATAACCTCATATCTGAGAATTTTCGCAAGTAAAATCGTTCTAGAGGAATGATAAGAGTACTCCAATGTTGTTACTCGAACTATATATATATATATATATATATATATATATATAAAAGCATATATTATATATATATTTATTATAATAAACATATATTATATATATTTAGGGTAAATATTTATTTTGCATCCCCATCTAAATATAAAATTTCGTTATGAGCTGCGAAATTATTTGTTTATCTGTTAATTTTATAATTATCAAAAAAATTTGGAGATAAAAGTATAAAAAAAATATTTAACACTTATCATCATCCATAAAATTAAATTAAATCAACTGTATATTTGTAGTGATAATTTGACACAAGCCAATGCAAGATAATATATAGCTCTACCGTACTGCTGAGTCGATAAGAAGCACATGTATGTTTGCTTTAAAAAAAGCATATTAACTTTTTTGTTTTTTTTGGAAGTTTATTCACTCTTATTTATCGAATGAAACAATTTACAACTCTCCGATGCTACTTTTTTTTCTTTTTTTTTTTTCATTTGTAATTGGTTCTTCAAGTATATGAGTTCGTAAAGTAATATATAATAAATATAAGTCGAAAGTAATATATAATAAGTGTAAGTCGATCTCACGATAATTGAATATTTATTCAACTATTAATTATGTTTTTAACTTGTTTAAAAATCAAATATTAAGTGAATTAATTGTTAAATTTTAATAGCTAAAATGAAACAAAATAAAAAATCAATTAATTTAAATGTTAACAACCAAATGATAGAATGATCTTAGAGATTGTATGACTATATTTTAATTAAGCTGGTTACAAGAAATTAGTCTTCTTTTTATTACAATTATTGGGGTTTCAAAGATATTAATTAATCTTTATCAAGTAAAAATTACTTAATTTTTTTCTATCAATTGAAAAAGTTTTAACTAATTCTCATTAAATTAAAGCCTAATCAAATTTAGTAAATAAATCAAGAAGCACAACCAATTAAAATTAAAATAATTTAAACTATCTCCAGACTTAAATCAATTAATCAAGTATTCATATTTCTATTAAGATTAATATTTCTCAATAATTAACCTTAATTAAAAATAAATTATGAATGGCCAAATCATAAACAATTAATCTTAATGAATCCTTAATGCATATCAAAAGAAAAACCAATATATATATCAACTTAAATATAAATAAGTTCAACAATCCCCAATACAAATAAAATTAACTAAACATAATGTTTATCATGTTCTCAAATCTAAAAATAAAATACATGAAGAACTTAGAAAAATAAATAGGAGACAAAGAAAAACCTCTTGGTCTCCAGCTTTTAATTTTGGCCCTTCCTCGTCTCTAGAAATTCCTCTCTAGCAATCTTCTTTTGCTCTCCCATCCTATAGCCATGACAAAAATCATCTTTCCTCTCGTTGCCTTCTCCTTCTTTTATATATCATTTTCTCTCATTATTTATTTATTTTTATCTCTTATCTTTTTCTTTCATAATTGTGTCTTCTTTCCATAGCTGCATTTGCTTCGTTTTCTTTCATAAGCATGTAAGTATTCAATTTCGAGATAGTCAAGTGTGAATGCAATAGAGGATTCTTATGATAAAAATTTATTATAAATAGGTTTGTGGATATTGATTTTTGAATCTCAGGGCTTAATTGTGGCTTTTTAAGGACTTAATTGCGATGTTTTCTTTAGGGACCTAATTGAAAAAGTTTTAATTCTTTCAAGGGTCTTTTTGAAATTAAATGTTAAAAAAATTAAAAATACCGATCAGAATTCCATAATTTCGATTGGAAATCTAAAATTATGATTGCAATTGTGGAATTCCGATTAGAATTCTACAATTCCAATAGGAATTGTACTATTCTGATTGGCATTTTTTTATTTTTTTAATGAATTTTGATTTTTGAAAATAATTTTTCTTGTATTTTAATTGGTAAAAAAATAAATAATAATAATAAATAATAATAATAATAATAATAATAATAATGGTAATTAGATTTTATCCTGATTATTACGTTATCAAGAGATTCAAATTTTAAAAAATTCTTTGATTTATCTCTTGTGATTTGATAATCACTGGAGGTTGATTTTTTTTGGGTTTTATAAACCTACAAGTCTCAAATCAAACAGGGCTTCGTTGGCTTTCACAAAAAAAAAAAAGCAATCACAAGTGGAGTAGTTTTCTTTCTCTTTTTCATCTTTTGGGGTTTCTTCTTTCCTAAAAAAAACCTGGAGAGAGAAAAGCAAAAAAAAAAAAGTGGTTACTGGAAAAATTATGGAGAGAAAGTAGAGAGCTTTGAAAAAAAATATATTTTACATTGTTCTTAAGTTTCCTAAAGAACACAGTTAACCATGGGAAACAAAAAATCAATCGGTAGACCTATTTAAACGGTGAATCAATCAGACTCTGAGGAGCAAGTCAATATTGCATCACACTCCACCATTTTCTTCTTTTGTATTTTTTCTTTTTATTTTGTGTTTTTATATTGCTTTCTAACCATTTTTTTTTATTGATTTTGTGTTTCTTTGATTGTGGTGAAAATTTGGTGGAGATGTGATTGAGGCAAAGAAAACCCAGTATAGATCCATTCAATGTTATGGATTAAATCCTGCATAAATCATGTAGATTTTAGGGTTCATGCTTTTTATTGTTTTGTATATTTATTTATTAGGTTTATTGGGTTGTGGATTTAATTAGTTTTTTTATTCTGTGTACATAGGAATTGCAATAACCCTAATAGTGGGAATAATGAATATTTACTCTTCTGTATTGGAATTAATTAGTTATTAGGCTCATTTTGGTAAACCTTAATAAAATCAATGGAGGATGTAGATTAATATTAGCTTTTATGAAATCAAATTAGGGTTTTTAGAAGAAATAATTTAATTGCTTGTTTGATATTTTTTATTTGATTTTTTAGTATATTTATATTTTTGGGTTTGTTTGCTTATTTTTTTTTGCGTTTTGGGCTCTAAGCCCAAGTTAGGTTCTAACATGTTTAATTAATAGACCTTTTAAATTGGTTTATAGGTTAAATTAACTTTAAAATTAATTTAGTGCCATTAGGTTAATTTAGACTTAGGCCTATATTTAGTTTAATTAAAATTAATTTAGACTTAACATAGCTCATTAAAGCATTTTCTTCTTAAAATAAATAGATTTAGGAGCACATCACTTAATTTAAAATTAAGTAGAATTAAGCCCACTAATTTATTTATATATCATTTCCATAAAAATTAATAGAATTAAACCCATTTTTTTAGAATTAAAAAAATTAGACTTAGTTCAGTAATTTAATTAAAATGTAGGCCTACCTTTAGCTTTATTTCACTTGTAAATAGAAATGTAGCTTTATTTCTTCTTTGGCTCACCTAATTAAAATTAACATAGTTTAGATTAATTTAGGGACGTCATGTTATATGAATGCAATTTTTTTGTGCCATTTCATGACTACTTGCCTTGGAGTTAGATGTATGCTAAATTAGGGTTTAAATGAAATTGCATATAAATAGAGAAAAACTTAGTAATTAATAAAGTAATTCTGAATGAATACAAGAATGAAAGAAGTTGGTATTTCATATCCAGAATCCCTTAGTTGTGGTGCTAACTTTCTTTTAGAGAATCGAATTACCATCACCTTTGAATTGTCCCAGTTATTACCTTAGGTGGTGACTTCTCCTCTCCATGCTATGTCTTTTTCAAATAGTAGTTTGTTCTCTAGAGCCCTGAACTCAAATAGTATCACGGTGACTAGAATCTTGGATGCACACTAAACCCTGCCATCTACAAAGTGTGTCTCCTTTCCATAATTGCATTTGCTTCTTTGTCTTTCATAAGTGTGTCTCCTTTCTATAATTGCATTTGCTTATTTTTCTTTCATAAGTGTGTCTCCTTTCCATAATTGCATTTACTTCTTTTTTCTTTTATAAGTGTGTCTCCTTCATCATTATCTCTTCTCCCATTTCTAGTTCGTATCTCCCTCCATACCACATGCTTCCTCTCCCATATTTCCCATCATTTTACCAATTAAAATTTGAACAAAACACAGGATTGGATGTAGCATGTCATATCCGTGCTAAAAGAATATAATTTATTTTATAATATAAATAATAAATTAGGATAAAATTGTAAGAAATACGAGTTTTAGGAGGATCAACTAGGGAACACAACTAGAAATAAAGGACTTAAGTTGTAAAAAGAATGTTGAAGTGTCTTTAGGAGAAGAATTTAAGATTGACATAACTGGGAAGAAGGTTATAGGATTTTAGCTACTGCCTTCTTCATCAAACAAGTTCATAGAACAAAAAAAATGTCAAAGGTGCAGCTGTCATTTTCTTTCCTTTGGAGGCTTAGTGTGACTCTAGCATTTTCTTTGGAGAATATTTTCTCCCTCTCCTTATCCTTATCCTTATGGTCCTTTCTTATAACCCATTTGAGTTAAAAAAAATACAAAGAAACAGAGAGAATAGGAGAGAGGGAGACAAATCAAGAGGTAGAAAAGGCAACAATAGTGAGTGAATTCATCTTGTTTCCCTTTTGTTTCAATTCTAAAATTTTCCTTGAGTTGTCATTTCTCATTCTTGAAATCTTAGAATTATAAAAGCTTAGTTTCTTGGTGGAGATAGTGTTGCTCTTTATGAAATCTCTGCTCCTGCTATCCTTGTTGAATTTATTAGTTAAACCCAATTCCTAACTGATCATATTAAGTGAAAGGAGGTAGAGAACTTTTAAGTGATCAGTGAGTGGATATCTTCTTCACCTTCTTGTTTGAATTTTAAACTCCTTGATGCCAAATTTCATGGTGTTGTGAGCGAATCCACTGTTATCTTTCTTTTTAATTAGTTCTGACATGATTCTTGCAACTATTCCCTCATTTTCTGTTAATTAAATTTCTATTGCTTAAAATTTTGTACATTTCAGATATGTTGTTGATGCTTGGGTCTCAATCCCTTTATCATCTTTAAGTTCTCATTTATTTTCTTGAAATTTTATTGGTTGTTGCCTCTTGATATCTCATTTGTAATTATTTTATTAACTTCAGTTTGTTGTAACTTGGTTGTTGGTGATTTCCTTATAAGATTTATGTATTTAAAGAAGAGTATAGAGTTATAGTATTTCAATTGAACCGCGAGTGACTTGCTGATTTCCACCTAATCTACCTATATTGTTATCTCCTTCATGTTTCCTTCCCTCTCTAGATTGTTGTTGTTTCTCTTAAACTCAACTTAATGTTATTTCTTCAACTTGCTTTTGATGAATAGCCTCTATATACCTAAACTCAAAATTAAACCATCCTTTTTATTTACTCTGTATATAGTTTTGAAAATTTGCTATGTCATATGCTTCTCCTTGATTGGTGGGAATTCCCTAAATGTATAGATATAATAGAAGACAAGTGATGAAGCAAACTAGCCACCCACCAAATTATTGCAGCATTTATTTGGCTAGTGCAATAAAAAAAATGCTTCAGGTTGGGTAAAGGAATGAATATATATATATATATATATATATATATATATATATATATATATATAAATTCCTACACCTTGGGACGAGAAAGAGGTGGAGACTGGAATAAATACAAAAAATATATAAATATATATATTATGGGAATCATGTGATTATGAGCCACACATAGGTTAGTCTATATTTAAGGGAAGGATACTTATTTTGAATACCAAGTAAGTTTGGTACTTTTGTTGGGGTTTAATAATAATATTATTATTAATTATAATATTTAATTGAATAAATATTAGAAAAAATTTCTGTAATTACTATATTAAAATAATGCTATGATGATTATATTAACAATTAAAAATGCTTAAATGCACATTTGCAAAGTATTGAGTATATAGCTTAAATTACTGAAACAAAGTAATTATGTATAATTGACTAAATAAAAAGTGCATTTTTTCCATAAAAGTATATGTATAATGTAGAGAAGTGAATTTTGATAAAGATTTGTTGGCTCATATGAGCATTTGATGAAGAGGAATGTTTGAGCATAAGTGCATGTAGTAAGAGATAATAAGTCCGTCCTTGGGGTATGACAGGGTCAATGATTTGGCATAGTATTTGGGACACAACATTTCATTATGTGAAATGTTGAATTAATGGAAAGTTTGTTATGGCCGTGTTGTGATATGATTATTTTAAGTCCTTGGGACAAGAGGCTCGTGATCCTTTGGAGTATATTGCGCAATATTATATTGAAATTTAGTCATATGCATGCTTACATATATTACCTTCAGTGGTGGTATGAGTATTAGCCACACTGATATCTACTTATACAGGTTGTACAATGCTCTAAATCTTGCAAAAATATTTTTAAATATTTTTGAGAATTGAACTAGACTGGACTGAGAATATACTATAGAATTAATCATTAAATAATAATTATTGTTGAAAGTTGAACTTGAGCTTGAGTAAACAAGTTGCACAAGTGTAACTCGGTTATGCAAAATGTTTTATTTTGCCAAAACTATGAAAGAACAACTATAAGCTATAAAGAAGTTATCTATAATTATATTTTTATAAGTTTTGATGAATATTAGTATATGCAAATTTAATAATAAAAAAATTACTCGTAATGCTCATTCCATGTTGGATTGTTATGCAGTATTCTTTCTCTCTTCGAGTAAACTTTCTATATTGATCTACCTTGATATTTTAGTGATGTTGTACCTTTATTACTATTCTATTCACTAAATGAGTATTTTCTTGTGAAAATACTCATCACTCTCTTTTTATTATTTTTTCAGAGTAATTAGCTTTTATGGGTAGCCATTCGAACTGTAGCTTAAGGTGCAACAATTCATCTTAGAGATGAGGTTATCATAGGTGGTTAAGTTTTATCTAGTTAATTTATGGAGATGAAGCGAACGAGAACAATAATCATAAAGCTGATTATGAGGCATTGTAAATTTTGGTTTTATATATATGTCATTTAGAATAAAATTTAGAAAAATAAGTATTTTTTATAGTTATGTATTTGTATTATAAAGGGAGATGTTTGTTTTAAAGGAACAATTAAACTGTTTATGATTATAGTTTCAGTGAGATTAATATTTATGAATGTTTAAATTTGGTTCAGAAGTGATGCTCGTTCACATCTGTGCTCTAGTTAGGTGGGTCAAGGTCATACCCGTCTAATGAGAATGGGAAAGGATGTCATATAGCCACATCATAAAAACATGGTTCAAGATCAGGTGTATTGCACAATTTCTAGAAATGCCCATAGTCCATAATTATTCAACTCTGCATGGACCAAGTATGGTAATCGAACTTTGTGCTCCACAAACAAAGTTAAATTAATTATTTTCTTATTAATCATGAAGATATATATATATATATATATATATATATATATATATATATATATATTAAAGAATAATAAAAAACTAATTATACAAAGAAATAAATGATAGTAAAAATTAATAAATAAAAATAAAAATAAAATAAAATAAGAATTTTAATAAAAATAAAATAATTAACACCATAAACATGCACTAAACCAACCTAAAAACTATTACATTTAACACATAACCAATTTGATACCCCTAGTATCCGATAGACATAAAAGTTTTAACTAATTTGAAGTCGAGTCAGGTGGACCCATAAGGAGGTAAAGTTCTCCTAACATATAATTTTTTATACATAAGATTTGAATCTGATACCTTACTTAAGTGTATATGTGTTTGTGTCTATATATATGTGTGTGTGTCTAAACCACCAATATCGAGAGTTCTATAACTTTAACTAATCCGAGTTTATTTAAGTAGGAGTCCAAAAAAATAAAAATTTTATATTTTAATAAAGTACTAGCATATGCTAAGCTAGATTTCATTAAATTAATATTATTAACCATATGTGTACATGAGGAAAGATTGGATAACATTGTCAAATATATAGCTCCCCCCAACCTCGATGCCTTCCTTGCCAGAGGAGGAGTGCGAACGAGGGCTGCCTCTCCTCCATTCTTCCACCCGTCAGGTATTTATTGGGCTCTTAAAAGTTGCTTAATCTATTAAAGTAAGTGCCCAATAAATACCCATATGACGGTATGGAGTCGAACGTTGTCGAGTCTAAGCCGGCTCTTTCGAGCTAGTAGCCTTCAGGGTTAGTAGCCTAGGAGATTATCACCCTCCTATCTACTAACCCCAAAACAATATCAAGTTAGTGGCTTCTCTCCACCCAAGAAGAGACAATACTCTTCCCTCAAGACCCGAGGGACCGCAATGTTAGCTTTCTTGTTTATGAAGCATAGCCCAAGGCTATATCGCGAGGTATGCGGGTTAAGCCTTGAGCAGGGTATACTAGTAGTTTCTAACATCACCTACGTAATTTAAGAGAAGCCATTAAACGAACCAGACTAGTGGAAGTATAAGAGATATGACAGCAAGGAATTAGCTCAATAAAGTTAGTTCGATAACCAAACCAACGCGTCACGACATAATCAAAAGGAAGGAGTGACGCTAATTGAATCCAATCCATAAACCTAAAAATGAAATAAAGTTCATTCCCTTTCGTCAAGTAGGTAAAGTAGGCTAATGAACCACTTTTACTTTGCCTTAGACTCTATTGGAACACAACAAAGAAAGAGGCAGAATGGAGAAAGGAAAGGGGTAAGGGCAGTCTTGCTTGGTGAGAAAGGCTGCTAGTTTGGGGGCAGGGTACAGTACTAAAGGTCCTCGGACTTCCAGGTGGTCTTTCTTTTGGGTAGCTGTTCACCGTTGGATCTCGCCAATACAACCCCCTATAGTTTTCGTTATCGAGATATCTTTTTTTTTTTCATTGTTCCTAGGGATTTTTTGGGTAATCCGCTCCCATGCTGGAAATAGTAAAATATGAACTAAACCTTATCGCTCTTCTTTCTTTCCTCGCAGGTAGGAAGGACACCAGCATCATGCATTGCGTGATTCTATTATGTTTTTTGCACTTGACTGGGGGACAGTTGACCGGAAGATAACTTAGATTTGCTCGGCCAGCAGGCGGGCGATGTGCTTATCTCGTGTGACAACACTATAGAATGAATGGCACTTCTAGGCAGGCAATTGTGTAATAAAACTATAGAGAAAGCGGCACTTTCGTGTGACATGCTATGGTCTCAATGCCCTTATGAGATAGTGATGAGTTTCATGCGCTTTAAGCCAAGCCCGTGCGCGGTTAGGAGGATTGGTGGCAATCTGAGTAGTACCATTCACCCTACCCTATAGCCTAGTGAGTCAAGGGATAAGAGCAAAGAAGGTGGTTTTTCCTCAATTCAATATATAGGCTCACAGTTCAGCTCATGAAGAAGATGAAAACCTCGTTGTCTTATTCCCGAGCCTTACGACATAAATGCCCATTTATATGTTGGGTGGTAGTTATTTTTAAGAGTAAAAAAGCCTGAGCAAAAGACCCTAAAGGTAAAAAACCTGCTTAGGGGATAAAATCCTATTTGAATCAGTAAGAGCTCAAACTTGAAGAATATGTGTAAGGGTGACGCAGGCAGGTGGAAAAGCTATAATAAGTAGGAATTTATTTAAGTTATAATGAGAAGAATAGTGAAATTTTGAGTCTTAGAATGGATCCATGCTAGGGAACCTATGCACACAAGAGAAGTGCTACAGTCAAGAACTAAAGCAGGCCAAGAGTAGCCCTAGAGAAATAGAACTATGACTCAGCATTGGGCGAAGAGATTCACTCACAAAGGATGTGACTTACCAGTCGGCCTCAGATGGATGAGATAAAGAGTGCAACCTAGGGCAAGAACTCAGAGAGGTGGAGATCCGGACAAGGCTAGAGACAAGCGGAGGGATAGAGTAGTAGAGAATTAAGGTAAGACTAGATCATGAAAGTAGGCACGAGTGGAGAGGCAGGTATAGAAGTCGAGTTTAGTATTGTTTTCATAGGTGAGTAAGAAGTAAGCGAGAGTGCAGGCTCACCTCGAAAGCGAGCTGGGGAGTGATCAAAGGCGATAAATGATAATAATAAGCCATAACATGAGGTACATGAGTAGAGGCTAGAGTAGGTAGTAGCTAGTAGGAGTAAGAATAGAAGTCTTGGCTGGTATGTCACTCTTCTTTCCCCATACTAACAGTTGTCCCCCAACAATACTAGCCTAAATAAAGTCATGGTTAGCTCATGCCAATCAGAATAAAAAGAAAAGAGCAATAGGAAAGCAATCAATTAGTAAAGAAAGCAAGTGAAATCGGACCAAGCAATCAAGGAATAAGAGCAGGTGTAGGTGCTGGCACTCAAGCTGGTGTAGGAATCACCTCTCCTCTCTGTCAACTAGGAAACAAGCAAGAAAACATTCAAAATGAGGAAAGAAAGCAATCGAAAAGACAAGGAAAGGCTCTGCAAGAGAAGAGCTAACTTGAGTACACTAGGAAAGATGAGTGAGGAGTATCAGAAGAGAGTTAAGAGATGGAGGTAGTAAGGTCAGGACAAGAGAGTTCCGAAGGTTAGGTTAGGCTACCTGGTAAGGCTTGTGTTCTAGGTCAATTAAGACTACAAACTATGCTAACAAGAAGCTAACAAAGTGAGGGGCATAGCGAAGAGCTTATTCGAGTTCTGAATAGAAGAAGGAGAAGAACGAAAATACCAAAGGAGAAGAGGTGAGTATAAGAGGGCAGGCTTGTTTGGTAGCTGTCTTTTGAGCGAAGAGATTAGCAAAAAGAGAAGATTGGTAACCTCTTTACTTTTGTACTAGTCTTAAAGTCTCTACTAATAGTAGAGCTAACTAGAGAGTCACTTACTTGCATAATCCCAATGATGGCAGATTTTAAAGGTACAGGTTTCATTACTGGTCTTAGAGATTGGGTGTGCCGAGTTTTCTAATAATAATAAGTTTAGGGTTATGGGTTTGACTATTGATTTATCTCCAGTCTCATTCTAAAACCTCTTAAACTCATATCACATAGCAGGAGTTATGGCAATCGCTAACACTTATAGTGTTTGTTGATTTGCCATACTCATTAGGATTTACGGTGCTGATTTTAAAGTCTTATAAAGACTTAACCACCCGGCCAACCCAACGGTTGAGGGTTGTGTGGGATAAATTCATATTACCTTTTGAATTGTGAGTAGGCCCCTTTTCTTGCTTCTCGGGCTATAGGGCTTCCTTTTGACCCTTATCTTTCTTAAAGGATATCTTATCGATATTGTTTAAAGAGCTTATAAGCCCAAGGATCTCGTAGTGATGCTAGAGTCACTCTATCAAGATCTGGCTTTTGCTCACTTTTTTGAGTATACCTTGGTTTGGTATGGGCATGGATGAAGCAGTGGTTGAACTCTGTTCAATGATATTATACCAATGCGTTAAACCCCCTTTGAAAGGTGCCTTTTCACTCATGTCATTCAGCATCACTGGAAAGTAAGAACTGAAGACTCCCTATTAACTCATTTTGGGTTAATGTGGAGGTTATTCAATGAAGTTGGAAAATGGAATCAAAATATGGTAGGTATACTACCTTGATCTAGCAACAACCTATTAGGGGGTATCTCCAGAATGAGTTTCCTGGTTTATGCCTCTAGGCTTGACCAGTGTAAGGCACAGAGTGGGAGCATTCGTATTGAGTGTGACTCTCTGAAAGCCATTAGCCATGAGTTAGTTAGATGAATAATGCCAATTCAAGTGAGTGAATATCTTTCTCTTGCCTTTCAAGCTGGATAGGTTACTCACCGATCACAGGATTGGATTGGTCTTTCATGAACACTCCTCTTGAGTGTGAAGAGCTCCGTAGCTCTGGTTCAGACATGTGATTTAGCAACATAGAAACTGGAGTATAGGGACAGTTTGCTACTTACTCGAAAGGTAATTTGGGCACTTAATTTGAAGATGGAGATTGGGGGCCTGGATGCCTCGGGTTGGAACTCTTTCTCATATTGATTGGTAAAGCCTAATTCAAGAATGCTGAATCCTAGATGAGAGAAGCAACTAATAAGAGGGTAGCAACCCTTATCAACAGCAATATAGTCATTAAAAGATCCTTTTTTAAAGTGTTAATTCAATAACAATCTTCCAATTAGACTGAATAAGTCTTAGTGTAGTTAAGCCAGGGCCAAGTTCAGAAGTTGTTCCATCTCCGGGGATCAGATCAGGTGGAGCCTTTATGCTTTCTTCCTATACTACAACTACCAGGTCTTCATTAAAAAAGAATGCATTTACCTTTCTCCGGGAGGAGAACTTGAATCTAGCTAGGGCTATTTTCCATCCTTGCCTTTAGACTCATAGGATAATGTCATATAATGACTACTCCGAGCCTAGTAAGAAAGCTTAAGGAGCTTCCCTTCACTTCGCTCCCTCGCCGGGGCTCGCTTTCGTTCGCTGCTTCGTAGCTCTCTCTAATTGAAACATTCGGGAAGGGCTACTTTACTGGGCTCTGTGTTGCATAAAGCACCCTTCCTTTGCATTCCATGACCCAACAAAGGCCAATAAACATATTTATTATCTATTCCCTCCATCGTATGGCATGAAATGTTATAAGACAAAGAAAAACCCTCTCTGGGCATGGAAGATATTAAACCTCCAGAATTAGGACATGTTGTAGTCTGTTCGGTAAGGTATGAGATTGACTTCACTGCCCGAATTACACTCTTTGCCAAAGCACCCATTTTGATTCGTTCCATCAACCACTGGGGAGGAAATGAATGATGGGAGATAAGGTAAGGACCATACTCGATACCTGGGAAGCCTGACTATATTACCGGGGTTGCGGTACTGTACTTGTCAGAAGGAACTCAAATGAAGGCTGATCGAAAGCAGAGAACCATGGATACACAGGTTGCTTCCAACTTGAGACAAACTTCACTGTCCATAGAAACGATATCCTCATGTGTGAAGTCACTTCTCACTGCCCTACTTCTGAGATTCAACCTGTCCTGCCCATTTACTAATTTTACTCACAGTTAAGCATTCATTCCTAGTTAATTCTTAGTCACCTCTCGGATTTGATCCATGATTACTTACCAAGAGAGAATTTCTTTTATGAAAGGCATTTTCTAATCTTTTAAAAAAGATGAGATAGATTTGACTCTTAGTGATTCTCTAGAACCGAAAGAACCAAACCAATAGGCTTATTTAGTCTTTTCCCAGCTCTCCAGGTAGCAACAGAACTATTAACTGATTTAGAAGTTTTCCCAGCTTCCGTACCTTCTTCTTAGTCTTCGGTTTTCACTAGATTCCATTTATGAATTTTATTACCAAATATTATTTAAAAAATTAGAATTTTATGTTTTAGTTGGAAAATGAAGGTTTTTAATATTTTTATGGATTTTTGATGATTTTTATTATTTTATTATTTAATATTCTTGGTTTGTGATTTATGAACCTCGGTTGGAGATTTGTGCAGTTTGGGGTCCCAACCTAAGGTGTTGTGCCTTGTGATTTTAGAAGTGTATTTTCTGTGCAAGATCGGCCCTATTTTTGTAGGGAGACGTCTGTTTTACAAAGGAGACTCTACCAAATTTTTGATAAATTTCTCGTAAAACATGACAACCGATCCGAGTCTAGTTTTGGAATTTTGATTGATTCTTTCTATAGTAATCCTAGAAGTGTAAATTTAGAAATTTATTTTGATTCATTATTATTTATTTTATAGCTGCATCGAGACCGAGGCCTATCGGACCAGGCCCATCAAGTCTGTCTTGTGGAGCGCAAACTAGTGAGTTATTATCTTATATATGCATTGCATATAGAATGCATAAAAGATTAGCATCCATAAAATTTATAATGAAAATGAATATGGTTATTTCATTAAATGAATAAGTATAATTTTGGTATACTTTAAGTATATTTTTAGAATAAGTGGCATTTTACTTAGATTGTTTTTTTAGTATAAAATTTATATATATGTCATATACATATGTTAGCATGTTTTAGTATATTTTCAGTATATTTCAGTATATTTTGATATGCATGCCACGTACAGGTTTAGTTTGTTTTTAATAAATATTCGATATATTTTTAGCATATTTATGGTTTATTTAGTAAACATATGGTATATATGTTTGGAATATTTTTAGTATAATTTCAATATACATTTGGTATCTTTTATGTATATGAATGGTACATTTCTTAATAAATGGATACTATTACACTTGATTTATGCATTTTTATTATTTAATAATTATTAAGTTTATTTGAATGATAGTAGTAGAACATGTTGCCTAGTGGGCTCCACTAGGACTGTGTGCGCACCAATACATTTGAATGTTAGGAGTGTTATCATGAGATTATTTGATGAGAGATTTGATTGATATTAATCATTGTGATATTATGGTGAGAGTAGTGTGATTACTGGAGCTTTGTTGACTTAGTGCCTTAAGGCCAATCACATTGACAGGATCGACATCTAAGTAGAGAGATGTCCATTTTACAGAGGAAGTTCTGCCAAATTTTTGGTAGAATTATCATAAAACGTGACATCAAGTTGATCCTAAAATTCTGTGTTTGTTTGAGTTTCCAATCCTTCATTAAAGTCTTCTTTTAGAAATTCTCAGAATATTCAGTTAGATTATATTCTGATTTTGTGATTATTTATTCTTTTTAGTTGCGTCAAGACCAAGGCCTATCAGACCAAGCCTGATGAGTCAGTCTCGAGGAGTACAAACTTGTGAGTTAATATACTATTTATATATGCATTGCATTTAGGATGCATGACTTAGGATTTTTCATTTTCATTACATATTTGAAAATTCATTTAATTTATTAAATGATTTGGTATATTTTTGGTTTATTTTTAGTATATTTCGATATATATGTTTGCATATTTTCAATATACATTTAGTATATCTTTGGTATATTTAGGGTTTATTTTGATATATGCATGTTATATAAATTTGTTATATTTTCAGTATATTCTCGTATATTGAATGCCACTATTTTAATTGTGCATTTTATTTTTTTCCTTAAATATACGTGATTTTTTACATGAAGGATATTGATAGAATGTGCTACTTAGTGTGTTGCACTAGGACCGAGTATGTACCGCCGTGATAGATTTTAGGGTTGATTTACTAACTTATTAGAGGTGACATTTGATTGATTATTTATTAAAATTGATGTGATTGAGTAGTGGGATTATGGGAGCTCGGTTGACCTAGTGTCTCGAGGCCAATCATAATGACAGTGAGACTGCTGGAGCTCGGTTGACCTAGTGTCTTGAGGCCAGTCTACTATCCAAAATGGAATAAGAGAATTAATTTGGAATTAAATGAGCCTGTATGGCTAGAGACATATTTTTTTTTGAGGTTGTGAATGTATTGGGGTTCTATTTAATCCTTCAATTATTAAAATAATGTTTTTCTGCATCTATTATATATATAAAAGCAGAGTTTGGCATTTGTGTGAAAAGCGTGTATATGTATATATATATATATATATATATATATATATATACTGATGCCTAACTGTATATGGTAGATTGCATGTATATATATTATAATAATTCACTCAATGAGGTCTGACCCCACCTCAATATTTTTTTCAGGAGATTCCTGTTTTTCAGACCTCGATAGTAGACCTATATGCCAGACTTCTTCCACCCCGATTAGTTTATGTAAATTGCTTATCTAAACCTTATTGTATTCTAGGAAACTGTAGTAGTTGAATTTTGTATCAGTGGTATGTTGTTTCTTGTTAGAGACCTATCTTTGAATATTGTGTGAATTATTTTTATTTTATTTTATGAAATGATATTTCAATATTTATTTTCTAGAGATTAAAGTTTTAATTATGTTGTATTTTTATTTATTTAATTGCATGCCCTTTTATTTTTAAGGCTTGCTATGGGTTCCAAATTTGAAAGAATTCTGTTCCCTAGCGCAAGTCATGACTCTCGGTTTGGGTCGTGACAAAGTATAAATACTTATCAGGTGGAAGAATAGAGGAGAGGCAGCCCTCGATCGTGCTCCCTCTCTGGCAGGGAAGGCATCGAGGTTAGGGGGAGCTATATGTTTCACAATGTTATCCAATCTTTCCTCGTGTACACATATTTCCATACACGTATACACACGGATGCGTATACACACGTATACACGCACGTACAAGCACTCACACGCACTTATGTTTGCATGCATGTGCGTGTAAAATACTTGACTCTATGGCTGTTTAGTTGAGCTTTAAGCCCTCTTTAAACACTCTTAGAGCATATATATTATTCAATACTAACTCTATATTTTATTAAAGAAAAAGGGGTATATACATAATACCCCTTTTTCAAGTATATAATTTATCTAGTTTTCCTACCCTTGCTAAGTGCTCCTCAGCTTACTAGGCTGAGCAACCCTTAGCTTCGGCTGAGTGATGAACCATACCCCCAACTTGGCCCCTTTCAGGGCTATTCCCTCTAGACTAACTTTATTAAGCTAATTCCTTGCTACCGTATCTCTTATACTTCCACTAGTCTGGCTCATTTAGTAGCTTCTCTCAAATTGCATAGGTGATGTTAGAAACTGCTAGTATACTCTGCTCAGGGCTTAACCCACATACCTCACAATATAGCTTTGGGCCCTGCTTCACAGACAAGAAGGCTAACATTATGGTCCCTCGGGTCTTAAGGGAAGAGTATCGCCTCTTCTTAGGTGGAGAGAAGCCACTAACTTGATACCATTTTGGGGTTAGTAGATAGGAGGGTGATGATCTCCATGGCTACTAACCTCGAAGGCTACTGGCTCGAAAGAGTTGACTTAAACTCGATAACATTCAGCTCCATACCGTCAGATGGGTATTTATTGGGCACTTACTTTAATAGATTAAGCAACTGTTAGGTGCCCAATAAATACCTGACAGGTGGAAGAATGGAGGAGAGGCAGCCCTCGTTCACGCTCCCCCTTCGGCAGGGAAGGCATTGAGGTTGGGGGGAGCTATATGTTTTACAATGTTATCCAATCTTTCCTTGTGTACACATATGCCCATACACATGCATACACGTACATGCACACATGCATATACATGCATGTATAGGCATGCACACGCACGTATGTGTGCATGTGCACGTGCGTAAAATACCTGACTCTATGGCTGTTTACACCCTCTTTAAACACTCTTAAAGCATATATATTATTCTATACTAACTCTATCTTTTATTAAAGAAAATGGGGTATATACACAATACCCCTTTTTTCCAATATATAATTTATCTAGTTTTCCTTCCCTTGCTAAGTGCTCCTCAGCTGACTAGGTTGAGTAGACCTTAGCTTCGATTGAGTGATGAACCCTACCCCCAACCTGGCCCCTTTCGGGGCTATCCCCTCTGGACTAACTTTATTGAGCTAATTCTTTATTGTCGTATCTCCTATACTTCCACTAGTCTGGTTCATTCATTGGCTTCTCTCAAATTGTGTAAGTGATGTTAGAAATTGCTAGTATACCCTACTCAAGGCTTAGCTCCCATACCGTGCGATCTAGCCTTGGGCCTTGCTTCGCAAACAAGAAGGCTAGCATTGTAGTCCCTCAGGTCTTGAGGGAAGAGTATCGCCTCTTCTTGGGTGGAGAAAAGCCACTGACTTGATATTGTTTTAGGGTAAGTAGATATTAACAATATTAATTTAACGAAATCTAGCTTAGCATATGCTAGTACTTGAGCAAAATATAAAATTTTTATTTTGTAATATATCAAAATTTCTATCATAAAATTGAATAAAGAAATGTTTTAATGCTCTTATAATTATATTCATATTGAATTGAATAAAATTTAACAACTTTTTTATAGAAATTAAATACTACATCAAAATAACATTAAATTAAGTATATCAAAATTTATTAACTATACAACATGTGCAAATCCCTTTCCTTTCTAATCATTTATTATAAATCTAATAAATCTCATCAAACAGTTCAGTTAAAAGTATAGAAATCCAATTTAATTTTGAAATTTATTATTCAATGTATTAATTTTTTTTTTTTTACTTTTAACATAAAAAATTATTGTTTTATATTATTCATAGAAAAATGCTTTTACATTTAATTTATATAAAATTTTTTTCATCACTCTAGCTAAAGACTAGTGTTAGATAAACCTCTGATAATCTTTGAGACTAATAAAGAAAAAACAAACTCTTATTTGTCCATAGATATGAGAAATTTTATAATAATTCTAACCTTTGATTACTTAAAAGCCAGAAAAATAGTATCAAGCTATTTATGATTCACCAATGTGCCATTATGTTTTACTTTTTTTCACTTTAATTAAATACTAAATTTTTATTGATTTGATCTTCCAGTTCATTCAAGACCAGAACTACTTTATAATGTTTTTAGTAAATCCTATGCATAAATGAAGTGGAACCATTAAAACATTTCATTGGAACAGAATTCAAGTGTATGTGTTGAGCAAATTTGAGGACTTTTACACCATATTGTACGTTATTATGCTAGAGAAATGATCAAAATTAACTTCTCACTTGCACTAACTAGTGGCTACACATGCATAAACTATAAAACACTTATATAATTATGAATTACACCATATCTCCCTTTCACCTTCTTTACATTCATGAACAATAAGCTAATCCATGCTCTTTATTTACATTCTAAATATGTTTGTACAAACATCCATTGTGCTTCAATTTTTCCCCTACACTACCATTATACAAATTGTATATTATATTGGGTTTTCTCACTAGTTTCTTGCCTTAATTTCTTGATTTGGGTTGGCATTAGTGAGCTCAATTTTGGGAAATAGTATTTATGCATTTGAATTTAGATCCAGATGTAGTGAAGAATGTGTTCCTTGCCCTTTAAAAAAATGGAGGGCCTGAACTTACTACTACATTAGGATCATTTAGACCAATTCTAATATCCACAATATTTATACTTTGAGATGCCATTGTTTATGGTTAAATATTCTTATCAAATAGCAAATTATACTCCACAATTGATATGGACTAGGCATCCCTAACATATTTGGAAAGTTTGGATTTTGGGAAGAAATTCAAGATATGTTGTCAGCTTTCAAGTTGCTTTAACTTTTGGCCCGATTGAACCATGGAGCCCACAATATATCAAACTAAAGTTGATTCAGAGCTCCATAATGGACATTATATGGTTCCCTTTTAGCACTCCAACTTTAGGCTCAAATTTCATTGTTTAGCGCCTCAAATTTTAGTTTGAAGTTTTGTGTTTTCCTTTTAGGTGTTTTCTTAGGTTTTTTTCTCCTTTTCTTTTAGGGTTTTTCCCAAACAGTATTTATATGTTTTTTTGGAGTTATTTAAGATAGTTTTTTCAAATTATTAATCAAAGTTCTAATTTTCTCCTAATTTTTGGTATTCTTTGTGAATCAATGAATATTGATGCCTTTTATTCTAGCATTCCTTTAAATCAATAGAATAGAAGAAGGTTGTTTGATAGCCATTCATGTGCAATTCAATGGTAAGCAACATTTATCCCTTTTAACCTAGGCTTTCACTACGTCAATTGGTATCAGAGAGACATTTGCTCTTAGGGTTATATAAAAAAAATAGAGAGAGATGGCACGTAGGAGACAATAGCAGTAATGCTTGGATGATGTTTATGAGCGTGAGGCTGATCAACCACACAATCAACTAATTGAAGAGAAATTTGAACAGATGATGGAGCAAGTTATGGAGAGGATGGTAAATCTATTGGTGAACTAGAATAGACTCTGTATGGAATAGTAGTGGAACAACAATAACTAGAATCATCATAGGCCAATTGTTGATGAGGGGCGTGATAATAATGAGGAGGAATATAAGGAAGAGGCACTATATAGACATCATGGAGTTATTGTAGAAGATGAGAACAAGTTTCAGGAGATTAGAATGCGCACTAAAATTCTAAAGTTCCATGGCAGCCTATAACTAGAGGAATTTCTTGACTGGTTAACCACCATTTAGGAAATTTTCAAATTTAAAAGGGTGCCAGAAAATAAGCGTGTGTCTTTGGAAGCAACAAGATTACGCGGTAGGGCTACTACATGGTGGTAGTAGTTGAAGTTAACTCACACTACACTGGGTAAAAAGAAAATGTCTACCTATGAGAAAATGAAGAGAAAGATGCAAGCCACCTTTCTACCATATAATTTTCAGAGGTTGATGTATCAATGATTGCATAACCTAAGGTAGGGCTTGAGATTAGTGGATGATTATACCATTGAATTTTACCAACTAATTGCAAAAAATGAAATTCAAGAGATGGAGGACTATTGCAGTATATCGGGGGCTTGAAATTACAGATTTAGGATACTGTTAATATGTTTGATACTATCTTTATATTTTCTACTCATTAAAGGGCATTAATGGTGGAGAAACAGTCGTAACATGCTCCTAATATTGCCATTATGAGTGGTGGTGCTGGTAGTAGGGGTGGTGTGAACAAAACAGTAAGCAACAGTGGTGGTCCTGGCAGTAATAAGGATGCTGGGCAATTCAATAGAACACCTGGTGGTTTCAGGTGTTTTGGGTGTGGGAAGTTGGTCATAAACAATCTGAGTACAAAAAGATTACTGAAAAAAAGGCATTGTTTGCTGATACAAATGAATATGTTGAAGACGTAGTGGATATTAAGGGCAAGCCTGTGTATGATTAAGAAGAAGAAGCGGTCAATGAAATGCGCCTAGAAGGGGACGTAGGGGTTGCCTTGGTTATTAAACGTTCATGTTTGACACTAAAAGCTGGATCAAAGGATGATTGGCTGTGAAGCAATATTGTCCATCCATTTGTACCGTTAAAGGCAAGGTATATTGTTTTGTAATTGATAGTGGTAGTTGTGAAAATATAGTGTCCATAAAGGCTATCCAAAAATTAGACATACTAACTAAAAAGCATCCTAAACCTTATAAGCTATCTTGGCTAAAAAAAGGTGGTGAGGTTGTAGTGTTTAAGTGAGATTTGGTTTCATTTTCAATAGGTTTGAAATCAAAAGATGTTGTTTAGTGTGATGTTGTAGCTATGGATGTATTTCATTTGTTTTTGGGTAGACCATGGTAGTATGATAGGGACATGAGTCATAATGGGCAGACTAATACCTACAGTTTCATGTTTGATGGGGTTAAAATTTTTTGGATGTCTAGTAGATAGGTGTTGTAGAGCTCTAAGCTAGAAAATGAACCTACTGCACTATTATCCTTAGCTCGGTTTGATAGGAGTTGTAAGAGTTAGAAATAAGGTATATGCTGATGAGGAAAGAAGTGGTAGAATCCAGTAATGTTCCGGATGTAGTGGTTCCATTAATTATAGAATTTAGAGATGTCTTCTTTGATGAATTGCCCGATGGATTACCTCTATTGCGTGATATTTAACATCATATCGAATAGGCCACACTATAAAATGAGTCCCCGTGAGCATGAGGAGCTATGCAGGCAAGTTGAAAAGTTATTGTCTAAGGGGTATATTCAGGAGAGTTTGAGCCCATGTGTTGTACCAGCCCTTCTAACTTTGAAAAAGTTAGTTCATGGCATATATGTGTGGATAGCAAAGCCATTAACAAGATTATATTCAGGTACAGGTTTCTCATTCTTCATCTTGATAATTTACTTGATCAAATTAATGGCTCAATTGTGTTTAGTAACTTGGATTTAAAGAGTGGGTATTATTATATTCATGTTAGGCCTAGGGATGAGTGGAAACAACGTTTAAGACTAAGGAAGAGTTGTATGAGTGGCTTGTGATGCCTTTTGGCTGGTATAATGCCTTTAGTATTTTTATGTATATGATGAACTAATTGTTGAGGGCTTTTATTAGGAGATTTATTGTGGTTTATTTTGATGGCATCCTGATTTATGGTGCTAACATTGAATAGCACATGCAACATGTTAGGGAAGTTCTTAATGTGTTGCACAGGGAGAAATTTTATGTTGCCATGAAGAAGTGTGTTCCTGGCCCCTAAAGTGCTATTTTAAGGTTATATCATTTCAGGAGCTAGTTTGAAAGTTGATGAAACAAAAGTGCAAGTAGTCAGAGAATGGCCTACACCGAAGACCTTAATAGAAGTGCAGAGTTTCCATGGTCTTGCTTCCTTTTATAGGCATTTTATTGCTAATTTCAATAGTATCATGGTTCTAATCACAGATTACATGAAAGGCAGCAAGTTTGAGTAGACAGAGGAGGCAGAAACTACATTCCAATTGATTAAAGATCGGCTTACAATTGTGCCAATTTTATTGTTACTAGATTTTAACAGTCCTTTAAGTTGCATAGTGATGCTTTAAAGATTGGGATTGGTGTAGTTTTGAGTCATAATAGTATACCTATTGCATTCTTCAATGAAAAACTATCAAGTTCTAAAATAAATTACAGCACTTATGATGTGGAATTTTATGCTGTAGTGCAAGCTGTGAGGCATTGGAGACATTATTTGTTTCATAGAGAGTTCATTTTGTACACTAATCATTACTCTTTGAGGCACCTCCACAAGTAAGATAAGGTATCTTCTAAACATGCATGCTAGGTTGCTTACTTGCAGAGGTTGACCTATGTTGTCAAGTATAAAGCTAGTATAACTAATCGAGTGGTAGATGCACTCAGTCGAAGGAGTAGTTTGTTAGTGACCATGAGGGTTGAGGCGCTTGGATTAGATTCCTTTTGTGATTTTCTTGCTATTGACCCAAACTTTTCTATGATGTTACAAAGCATCCAAGATGGTAAAAGATAGATTTCTTATTGTAAGATGGCTTCTTGTTTAAGGGTAACCAATTGTGCATCCCAGATTGCAGCCTACGTTTGCACATTATTAGGGAGTTGCATGGAGAGGGTTATGTTGGTAGGGACAGAACATTGTAGTTAGTACATGCCTTTTACTTTTGGCCAACCATTCGTAAGGAGGTAGACAAGTATGTGTAGAGGTGCATAATTTGCCAAGTCTCCAATGGTACTACTACTAATGTAGGGTTATACATGCCACTACCCATTCCATCATAGCCTTGGGTTAATCTAAGAATGGATTTTGTTTTAGGATTACCACATATACAGTGAGATAATGACTCCATCTTTATTGTTGTTGATCATTTTTCTAAGATGGTGCATTTTATCCCTTGTAAGAAAACTACAAATATTGTAAACATGACACAATTGTTTGTTCATGAGGTGTATCATCTCATGGGCTAACTAACTCTACTGTTTTAGATAGAGATACTCGCTTCCTTAGCCATTTTTGTTGCAGCTTATGGAAGATGGTAAATACTCAGTTGAATTTCAGTAGTGCATACCATCCTCAAATAAATGGACAAAATGAGGTAGTGAACAAATCACGTGGCAATTTACTGTATTATTTGGCTGGTGATCATGTGAAGAGTTGGGATTAGAAGCTGTGTCAGGCATAATTTTCTCACAATCACGCAATGAATCATTGTGCTGGTTTCACTCCTTTTCATATTATTTATTCAACTCAAATGCTAGGACCACTTGATTTAATGGCACTACCTAACAAAACCAAGGTTCATGGAAAAGTAGAAGATTTTGTGACTAGAATGTGGGATGTTCATAAGAGAGTTTATGATAATCTATCCATTGCTAACTACAAATACAAGTAGATTGCATATCAAAAGCATAGGTACTTAGGGTTCAATGTGGGTCATTTTGTGTGGGCTGTCCTCACTAAGGATAAGTTTCGAGCTAGTGAGTACAATAAGTTACATGCCAAGAAGTATGGTCTTATGAAGATTGTCGAGAAGATCAACTCCAATGCTTGTCATTTGAAGTTGCCCAACCACATTCGCACTGTAGATGTTTTTAATGTCAAAAATTTGATTCCTTTCTCTAGAGATTCCTCTGATGATGATGTTGTAACAAATTCAAGGTCAAATTTTCTATCACTTAGGGGGAATGATGCAAACCAGACAGCCTTGGCATACTTGGAAAGTTTGGATTTTGGGAAGAAATTCAAGATGCATAGTCAGCCTTCAAGTTGCTCTAACTTTCAAGCCTGATTGAACTATAGGGCCTATAATATATCAAACTAAATTTGATTTAGAGCTCCATAATTGTTATTATATGGTTCCTATATAACACTCCAACTTTAGGCCCAAATTCTATCGTTTAGGCCCTCAAATTTCAGTTTGAAGTTTGAAGTTTGAAGTTTTCCTTTTAGGTGTTTTGTTTGGTTCTTTCCCCTTTTCTTTTAGAGTTATTTAGGATAGTTTTTTTGAATTATTAATTAAAGTCCTAATTTTCTCTTAATTTTCAGCATTGCTTGTAAATCAATGAATATTAATGCCTTTTATTTTGGCATTCTTTTTAGTCGATAGAGTAGAAGGTTGTTTGATTGCCATTCATATGTGAATCAATGGCAAGAAACATTTATCCCTTTTAACCTAGGCTTCCATTACGTAAATAATAAAGTTCTTGAATTATAAAAATATCATGACTTCCTTGTACAGGTAGACAAACATTGTAGTGTAAATCAAGAGAGCTAAAAGTGAAAATACTCCTAAAATCATGAATAAGCCCTCTAAATCTTCAAGACCAAGTCTTCCTGAATATTTGAAGTTGTAGTACAATTGTTATTAAACAATCTACTCTCCAGTATCTTGATTTCTTCTCTATGTATCACTTTTAAAATTTCCTTGGAAATGTTCACACACTAAAGGAGATCCTGTAGGAAAGACTTGAAAATAATATATTGAAGAAACACTCAGAAACCAGAAGCTAGGTATTCCAAAAATTAATAAAAAGAGAAGGTGTAAGAAAGGAGCACCCATAAAGCAAAGACCATAAGTTCTGAATTCATGAAGCTTTGATGTATTTACCTAGAGTGGGATTTTCAGTTTAGTATAGCGATCAACCATAATGTATTTCCTACAATCCTATACTAGAATGAGATTTGCATAAGGTAATTTGTTAAAAGCAATAGAGATGTCACCATGTTCAATTCAATTTCTAAGAACATGGTGGCAGTTTTCAGCTGAATTATATGGAATGAGTTGGTGTTCATTAAAACCTAAGCTTCTCAAGATTCCATACACAAAAGAGCCCCTATGGTAGCCCATATTCTTTGTCAAAAGATTATTTAAATCAATAGTGTTAGGCTAGAGTTCTTTGATTGTGAGAAAAATTGTTAAAATGGTAGTGTAACTTTGAGTTAGAATTAGTAATATGAAACACCAAATAATGAACACTACTCTACTCAAGTTGCTAACAAATCTCTCTCCTGTAAAAATTGATTAGCGTGAGCTGACTTTGATCGCATATAATCAAGAAAGAATAATGAATCAAGAAGGTGAAGAGAAATTATACGATGTGCAAAAACCGAGGATAAGAAGGAAAACTAGAAGCTCGCGCCTACTTGACATGAAGGAGGTCCTTGAAAATATTCATTGATTCTGTGTTCAAGAACCCAAATCACAAATGCAATGAAAATAAAGAAGTAAATGCTTATGAAGCAAAGCTCCCATGTCAATGGCTTCAAGAAGGCCCATCCACCTCCTATTTCTTATTTAGCTGGAACTATCATGCATACACCAAAAATCATATAAGGCAATGTGTAATCGATATACAAAGACCTATTGGCAACAATAGCTATATCTCCTACTACAACATCAAAATTCTATTGCAAGTAATTGAAGGGATCCATTAGAATTTTATCTATTACCTTAGTAATGAAACAAAAAAGAGAAAATATATGGAAGATGTTTGACCCCATAGTAAACTTAATCTACTGATTTGTTGTAAGTTCTAGAAAAGTTAACATACTTAAAATTTGGAGCATATGGTATGGATTTCATGGCTTATTTGAAAACACCTATGGAGTATCCCTTTACTTCATATTTATTTTTAATGTTATGTATTGGCATTTCTACAAATTGTCTTAAACTGCAAGTGGGCACTCCTACTTACATTCGTGACCCGTTTCTTAGAATTGCCCAACCCTGAGGAATAGAACTCGAATCCACTGGCCATACGATTGGAAAAAGGTCAGATATAGAACTAGAATTATTTATGGTTGAATCCTTCAAGCTTTCGACAAGTCCCTTTCTTAGTGTATGCAATCCAACCCTTCGTAAGCTATCACTATTCACTTTAACTTCATAGAGAACTGATGACTGTAGCTATCCATCAACAAAGAAGAATTATGTAGTTAGGCCTCTGAAGTTAATATTTAACAATGCTTGCACAAGGTTCTGAGCATTTGCACAAACTCCATCAGTTTCATGAAATGTTGGATTGCTACAAGCTTCCTCAATTGCCATGGCCAAGGTTGTGGTGGCATCATAAGCTGATTCTCCATCAATGTTTAACTCTACATTAACCCTATCAGGATGTTTTTTATAAAACTTCTTTTTCTATCGATCTCAAAAATCTTTTGAACTTTTGGTTTTAGGAACATAAGGTCTAGCACCCAATACGCCTTGCATAGAATCAATGATAGAAAGATTAAATGAAGGTAAGAAATTTGCAATCACATCAGCCGAGATCCAAATATAGCCTTCCTCCATCATTCTAAGTTCTATAACTATAGTGAAAAGCTGAGAGCTGAGATCAGGAAACATGTGCTTGATCAATACTCTAATTGGCTATTTATTTAACATTTTAAGCATTTCCTAGATTTGATCGTGATTTGCTAATGGAGAAATAGGACTTTAGTGCAAAACTTGGATATCTATAGCTTGGGAAGATTTTTTTTATATATAATCTTGAAAAGAATTGATAAATGTATATTTTGTACATATTTATAGTTAGTTTTTCATTAGTTTTCTTATGTTTCTCCTTATGTTTTTAGGTTGGGAGGTTTGGAGTTTGAATCGGGAGCATCGGAACATGAATTAGAGCGAGCATCGGAACATGAATTAGAGCTTAAAATCCAAGGATGAGTTGCCTAGAGAAGGGTAATGGTTGTTACATATCATAACGGTTGTTACAAGTTCTTGAGAGGAAGGAAAAATAGGATTGAAGACCATAACGGGTGTTACATATGTGTAACGGCCGTTACATGTTGGCTGCGAGTATTTCGGGTGATTGCGCAATTCAGGTTTGAGCACACTTGAGTATTTTGGGCATAACTTTTTATCCTAAACTCATATTGAGGTGATTTAAGATGCATTGGAAAGCTAAGAAGAATGCTTTGATATTTCATGAATATTCTAAGACCTAGTTAGTTCATCTTAAAGGGATAAAGTTTTAAGGAAGTTAGCTGACCTGGATAGAGTGAGAAACACTCCTAATTTGACTAGGATTATTAATTTTTTTTGGGAAACCTAGTTTATTCCTATTCTAAGAGGGATGAATTTAGGGGAATTAATATATAGGGAAAAAGAGAGGAAAGAAAGGGGACACATATGGGAGGCATAATCAAAAAACACCAAAGAGATAAGGGAGAATCAAGGAGGCTAGAAGATTAAAAAGAGTTTTTATTTAATTTCTTCCTCATCTTTCTATTATTCTTTAGAAACATGTCTTCATTATCTACCATAACTATGTGTGGCTAAGTTTTCTATTTAGGGTTTGGGAATGGAGTAGCCATTCCAATTTGTGATGAACACGAGATTTATTAATGTAACTTGAATTTTCAGTTAATCTTATGAGTTGTGATTATTTTATGCTTTCATTCTTGGCCGGTTTGTTGCATGTTATGGATGATTTTCACCAATGAGAGTTAGGAATTTCATTAGCCTAAATCTCATAAGACTTAAATAACTTGACCATGAGAGTAGGTGAGTTTTAAGGGGAACCATGAATGTGGACAAGGTTTACGATGGTAGAATAATTGTTTGAGAGCTTAATGAGCTTATATTAATTCTTTAATCACAAGAGTAGGTTAATTCTTAATCTTTGCATGCTTAATTGAATTCAAGAGAATCATTAGGTGTTTAAGAACAATTGCCCTTAAATGAATTCAAATGCCCTTTTATTGAATTGTGTTCATGAACATTTTGGAATGGTGAAACTAGACTAGGCTCTAAGATTTAATTATTTGATTTTACCCTTATATTAGATTGCTGAATTATTTAATTTCATTTCACTTATATTTAATTTGCTAGCTGAGATTTAAACAAGAATATTGGTAATTAGTATCCAGTATTCGAGGGAACGATATCTAATGTGCTACACTTCTCGATCCGTGCACTTGCGGGTTTTGTAAACAACAAGTTTTTGGCACTGTTGTCAGGGACTGGTTATATTAATATCAATTCAATTTTTGTTTTTCTTAGACTAGTATTCCTTTCTTGAAAACTCATTTGTTTTATTTTATTTTATTATTGTTATTTTTTTTTGAATTTTCAAGTGATTTTAGCTAGTTTATGCACACTCAGTCTAAGGGTCCAATCTTGAAAAAAAATCAATCTTGAAATTGAGAAATCATGTAAGAAAAATTACAAGGATAAGCACAAGAGAGATAAGCAAATCATGGCTAAAGATTAGGTAGCTCAGCAGGCTAGGAATTGTGCCCTATAAGAATACACGATGCCTAGTCTAGGAGACAATTTGAGTAGTATTGTGAGACCAGATAGGGATGCCAATAATTTTGAGATCAAACCAGCAATCATTCAGATGGTTTCATAATTCCAATTTGGTGGTCTCCCATGTGAAGATCCTAATGCTCATGTAGCCCAATTCTTGGAGATATATGACACATTTAAGATGAATGGGGTTAGTCTGGATGCCACAAAGTTGAGATTATTCCCTTTTTCCTTAAGGGATAAAGCCAAATTATGGTTATATTCTCTTGCACCACAATCAATCACCACTTGGGATGTGTTGTCAAAGGCGTTTTTGGGCAAATATTTCCCACCCGGAAAAATAGACAAATTTAGACAAGAAATCATAAGTTTCACACAACATCATGGAGACTCATTATATAAAGCTTGGGAGCGCTTTAAGGACTTGAAACGTCAATGCCCTCACCATGGAGTTCCACAATGGCTACTTATTTAGACCTTCTATCAAGGACTCGCTGAGCCAATAAGGATCACCATAGATGCTACAGCTCAAGGGTCATGAGCAAGACACTCGAAGATGCATTCGACTTGCTTGAGACCATAGCATCAAACAACTACCAATGGCATGGAGATAGAAGCAGACTAAAGAAAGTTATAGGGATGCATCAAAAGGATAATTGGAACCTCTTAAATGAAAAAATTAGCATGCTAACAAAAAAATTAGAGGCTTTAACCAAAGTATCTAACCCTATGGCTGTGTATTCATATGACTATTATGGGGGAGGACACTTAACCTTAGAGTGTCAAGGGGGATTTCCTTTTCAAGAACCATCCATTGAGCAACTTAATGCTCTTAACAACTTTCAGAGGAATCAAGGCAACCCCTACTCAAACACATACAATCCAGGTTGGCGTAACCACCCTAATTTTTCATGGTCAAATCAAGGAGGTCCACCTAACACCAACCAAGGATTTAAGCAGCCACCCCCCTAGTTTCCAACACAAGAATACATTCTATTAGCAATAAGAGAACAAGCCTAATTTGGAGAGCATGACAGAGAAATTCTTAAAGGACCAAGAGGAGCAAAGGGAAGCCATAAAGAATCTAACTTCTCAAATGGGACAACTTTTTACTCATAACAAGATGTTGGAGAATCAGATTGTAGCTCAAGCCTCAAGCTCAAGATAGAGTGGTATGTTGCCTAGTCAATTCGAGCATCCTAGAGAACAAGCAAAGGCAATAACTCTTAGAAGTGGGAAGCAATTGCCTAAAGATGAGACAAAAAGGCAAGAAAAAGGGGCTGATCAAGGCACTAAAGTGGAGGAACAAACTGAGCTGATTGAGGATAAAAAGGAAGAGAAAAAGGTGACACCTCCAAGACTCCACCAGTACCCTTTCCTCAAAGGCAGTAAAAATCCAAGTTGGACAAGTAGTTTAAGAAGTTCATAAAGTCCTTCCAACAGCTCAAGCTGAACATACCTCTTTTGGATGTTATCACCACCATGCCCGCTTATGCCAAATTTCTAAAGGACATCATTTCACATAAGCAAAAGTGGGAAGATCATGAAACCATTCCCATTAATGAAGAATGTAGTGTTGTTATCCAAAATAAGCTTCCACCAAAGCTTAAAGATCCAAGGAGTATCACTATTCCTTGTAGTATTGGGAATGAATTTATTAGTAAGTCTTTATGTGATTTAGGTGCAAGTGTGAGCATAATTCCTCTTTCTTTTTGCAGGCACTTAATTATTGGTGAACCCTAACCTATAACGGTGTCACTTCAACTTGTGGATAGATTCATCATCTATCCTTACGGGATCCTAGAAGACGTGCCCATCAAAATTGGTTACTACAATGTGCCAGGCGATTTCTTCATTCTTAAGATAGAAGAGGACCATCAAATCCCAATTATTTTGGGGTGCCCCTTCCTTGCTACTGCTGGGGCAATTATAGATGTCAAAAAGGGAAAAAATTTGCTCAAGATTGGAGATGACAGAGTTAAGTTTGATGTTTTTAAGATCGCAAAGCAAACACTAACTATAGGGTCATGTTTTTGAGTTGATGCAATAGAAAGATGTGTGCAAGGGGTCTTTGAAAAATAGCTCACCCAAGACCCTCTCGAGGCTTGCTTAGTCCATAAAGCAAGGGAGGATGATGTTGATCAAGCAGTGCTACTGTATGATCGCTTTCTTAAAGCAAATCCTACACTAACCAAAGTGAAATCAACAAGGTATGAGCCTTTACCTTCCAATGTAAGTTGTGTTAGCATTTTGAAGGAAGAGAGTGCACCTAAGGTAGAACTCAAAACTCTTCCTCCTTCCTTGAGGTATGCTTTCTTTGGCCCTAACTCTACTTTTCCAATAATTATGAATGCTGAATTAAGTGAAGAACAAGTAGACAGATTGCTTAGGAGAGTTAGGCCTCATAGAAAAATCATAGGTTACAACATTGACGACCTTAAGGGGATTAGTCCTTTTATTTGTATGCATTGGATCCATATGGAAGAAGGTTTCAAACCTTCAATTGGAAACCAAAGAAGACTAAATCCCAACATGAAAGATGTAGTAAAGAAAGAGATAATGAAGTTGCTCGATGTAGGGATTATCTATCCTATTTCAGATAGCAATTAGGTTAGCCCAATTCATGTAGTCCCTAAAAAAGGAGGGATGACTGTGGTAAGGAATGAGAACAATGAATTAATTCCCACTAGGACTACCACAGGGTGGCACATGTGCATTGACTTTAGGAAATTAAACAAAGCCACAAGGAAAGACCACTTTTCCCTACCCTTTATTGACCAACTTTTAGAAAGACTTGCAAATCATTCATTCTTTTGCTACTTAGATGGTTATTTAGGTTTCTTTCAAGTTCCCATCCATCCTGAGGGCCAAGAGAAAACCACATTCACATGTCCTTATGGAACATATACATATAGGAGAATGTCTTTTCGGGCTATGTAATGCACTCGGTACTTTTCACAGATGCATGATGTCTATATTTTTTGATTTTGTTGAAGACATAATGGAGGTTTTTATGGATTATTTTTCTATCTATGGTTCTACATTTGATGCATGCTTGGATAACCTTTCTAAAGTTTTACAGCATTATGAGGAAACTAACTTAATGCTTAATTAGGAGAAGTGTCACTTTATGGTGACTAAAGCAGTGGTGCTCGGACACATTGTGTTCAAAAATAGGATTGAAGTCGATAAAGCTAAGATCGAAGTAATTGAAAGACTTCCACCACCTACTTCAATTAAAGGGATAAGGAGTTTCCTGGGACACGCAGGGTTTTATCGTCACTTCATTCAGGATTTTTCTAAAATTGCTAAACCCTTGACTAATTTGCTTTCCAAAGATGTTCCTTTTCAATTTAATGATGACTGTCTAAATGCTTTTCATAGGTTAAAAGAGGCCTTGATCACAATACCTATTTTGCAACCACTGGATTGGATTCTTCCTTTCGAAATTATGTGTGATGCAAGTGACTATGTTGTAGGGGCTGTGTTAGGATAAAGGAAGGAGAAGCAAGCCTATGCCATCTACTACATCAGCCACACTCTTGATGAAGCTCAAGTAAATTATGCAACAACTGAAAAAGAGCTATTAGCAATGGTGTATACAATGGATAAATTTAGATCCTACCTCGTTGGAAGTAAGATGGTCATTTACTCAGATCATTCAGCACTTAAATATCTCCTATCAAAAAAGGATGCCAAGCCTAGACTCATTCGCTGGATCCTTTTGTTGTAAGAATTTGATTTGGAGATTTGAGACTACAAGGGGATAGAAAATTTAGTAGCAGATTACCTTTCTCGCCTTGAGCACACTATTGATTCTGACCCTCTCCCTATTGTTGATGACCTTCCAGGCGAGCAACTCCCAAAAATCAGTGAAAGAGTTCCTTGGTATGCTGATATCGTCAATTACTTCGCATGTGGAGTTCTCCCTCTTGATCTAAACTACCATCAAAAGAAGAAATTCTTTTGGGATGTGAAGCATTATTTTTGGGATGAGCCCTTTCTTTATAAAAGGTGTGGAGATGGTTTAGTGAGAAGGTGCATTCCAACTGAAGAAGTACTAGATGTTCTCACCCATTGTCATTCTCTTTAGTGTGGGGGACATACTAGTTCAACTAAGGTAGTAGCAAAGGTGCTCCAAAGTGGTTTCTTTTAGCCTTCTCTTTTCAAAGATGCAAGAATATTTGTGCTTAAGTGTGATCATTGTCAAAGAATAGGGAATATAGGCCGCTGAAATGAAATGCCACTTACAAACATCATTGAGATCGAGCTTTTTAATGTATGGGGAGTTAACTTCATGGGCCCATTTCCAAGCTCCTTAGGCAACAAATATATTTTGGTTGGGGTTGATTATGTATCCAAGTGGGTTGAAGCCATTACCTCACCAACCAATAATAGTAGAGTAATAACCAAGTTCCTTCACCGAAATATCTTCACTCGTTTCGAAACTCCCCGAGCTATTATTAGTGATGGCGGTTCTCACTTTTGCAATCATCGATTTAAGAGCCTCCTTGCAAAGTATGGAGTAAAACACAAAGTACCTACACCTTACCATCCTCAAACCAGTGGCCAAGTGGAGATTTCAAATGGGGAGCTGAAGAGCATCTTGGAGAAAATGGTGAATTTTTCACGTAAGGACTGGTCTCTTCGTTTAGATGACGCTCTTTGGGCTTATAGAACAGCTTTCAAAACTCCTATAAGGACTTCACCTTTTTTTTTGGTTTATGGGAAGTCATGCCACCTTACAATTGAGTTAGAACACAAGGCACTTTGGGCTACAAGGTTTCTAAATTTTGATCTAGCAAAGGCTAGTGCTAAAAGACTTCTACAACTAAATGAACTTAAGGAGTTTCACATGGACACATATGAGAATGCCAAGATTTACAAAGAAAGAACTAAAAGATGGCATGACAAACACTTAAAATCAAAGGAGTTTTAGGAAGGGAACTTGGTGATATTATATAACTCAAGACTTAAGTTTTTTCCAGGAAAATTGAAGTCTAGATGGTCATGACCATTTAAGATTCAGAAAATCTTACCTCATGGAGTAATCGAGCTTACGAACAAAGCCAATGAGTCTTTCAAAGTCAATGGGTACCATCTCAAAATGTACTATGCTGATGAAGAGCATTTGAAGAGTGTCTCATGCACACTCTCAAACCCGGAGTGAAAACCCGGAGTGAAAACCCTGACTTACGGTCAAGCCAATGACCTAAAATTGGTCTTATTAGGAGGAAGCCCAATCTTTCTTCTTTTCTTTTCTTGTATTTTTTTTCTATTTCCTTTTGTATGTGTTTTCAAGTTTTTCTTTTGTTTTCTTTTAGGAAAATCATATTTGAAGAAATCCAGAATGTTGACTTCAATATCACCGAAATGGTATAGCATGGCTGGAACTTAGCCATGCTCAGGTTTGCTCTTATTTATTTTCTTTCATGTATGGATGTTTTATATGTGTTTGTTTCTTTTCTTTGCTTTGTTTATTTAAATTCATATTTACTTTTATTTTTATTTCAAATTTCCATTCTCTTTAATTTCATGAATTTTAAGTTAAAAAAAATGAAGTGTCACGATCGTTACATACTTGTAATGGCCGTTACATGACATCATGACTATTTTTCAAAAGTTCCAAGTGATGTGTAACGGCCGTTACTAATTCGTAATGCCTGTTACACATTACCATCTAATTTTGAGGTAATTATAGGCATTACGTAACAATTGTTACATGTTTATAATGCCTGTTACGCTTATCCCCTATCCTTTTCCTTACTTTCAGATATTTAGTAAGGACCATTACATGTCTGTAACGCCCATTACTCTGTATCCCCCTATTATGTTATGCTTGCAGCACTTGAGTAACGGCCATTACCAAAGTGTCATGACCGTTACGCTTTCAAATTTTTGAATTCTTGTGCATCTATTCTGTAGAGGACCTCGAAGACCATGATGAGACTTCTTAGTCTCCAATGAACCAAACCACAACTTATTTTTTGTTGCATTTTCTTTTGACGTGTCTATTTTTTTTTATATATTTGTTTCTTTTCTCCGTGGTTTTTTATGTTTCTTTATGTTTATTTTGGTTTGTACTATTTTCTCCTACCCTCTTTATGTAATTTTTTGTGTTGTCCTTTTCATTTTAACATTTATCTTGTTCAGAACTTTGTTGAGGACAATGAAACATAAAGTGTAGGGGGGAGTATTATCTCTTATCTCATCTCTTTATTCTTAGTTTGTTTCCTTTTTATTTCTTTTTATCTTTATTTTTTTGATTTATTTTTATTTTCATTTTAGTTCTATTTTCCATTCCATATTAAAAATAAAAATAAAAATAAAAATTTGCATATTATTATCCCCATGCTTAAATTTTTACTACCAATCTTTATGATGAGTTGGGCACGATTGAATTTGATTTTCTTGTAAATGCTTCACAAGCTTTTGTTAATGCTCAATTTGTGATTTTTCTTTAAGTTAGGTTGATAATTTATGGTTAATGGCTTTTGAAACTTTAATGAACCTAATGCTTACTTGCTTTTGAACAATTTAATTTTATGAGTTGATAGGTTAAGAAAAATTCTTGTAGGCAATGCTTAAATTTTGATTCTTTGTTGCTCTTTGACTCTAGCATATGTAAGGATAGTTTCATAAAAAAAAAGGGAAAATTACCGTATGCAATTTGAGAATCTCCTAATAAGGATATAATCCTAATATACTCTAATGCTCTAAATAGAGTAAGAGTACCTAAAGGATCCACTTGACGGTATCCATGCTTAGTAGTGCGGGAACGTTGGGGGATCACTAAATGTGGGAAGGTTGGTTAGGGGGAAACAAAATGTGAGATGGAGTGTAAAATGGACTAGCAGAAATAATAAGAAAAAAGAGAAAATAGTATGGCTAACTTTAATGCGTTAGAGTCTATAGTTGCTAAGGGTTGAATTCAAAGTGTTGTTTGCATTTATTTTTCTTGGATTGTCAACTTATGAATTTTTGAGATTTCAACGGTTAAGTTTGCTCTTCACTTGGTAATACCTATGTCTTTGACCTTGGATTATTAATTTAATTTGGGGATTATAAGTTTTGTATTAACCCAAGCTTTTGGAGGATGGATAAGTTAAAGTCTGTCAATGTGCTAAATTCGTTATAAGGATAGGCGTTCTCATGTTTTTGCTTGAGGACAAGCAAAAGTCTAAGTATGGGGGAGTTGATAAGTTCATATTTTGTGCATATTTATAGTTAGTTTTTCATTAGTTTTCTTATGTTTCTCCTTATGTTTTTAGCTTGGGAGGTTTGGAGTTTGAATTGGGAGCATCAGAACATGAATTGGAGCTTAAAATATGAAATACCAACTTCTTTTAGTCTTGTGTTATTTTAGAATTACTTTATGAATTATTATATTATCCTCTATTTACATGAAATTTCATATAAACCCTTATTCTAGCAATTTACTCCAAGGCAAACTAGTCATGAAAAATACAAGTAAATAATGCATTTAATACAATCCCTAAGTTAGTCTAATCTACATTAATTTTAATTAAATGAGCTAAATCTACATGTTTTTAATAAGTGAGCTTAAATGGCCTAATTCCTTTCTAATTTTAATTAAATGAACCCAAGTCTATTTATTTTAATTCTAAAAATGGGCCTAAATCTACAAATTATGGAGTATTTAGATTAATGGGCCTAATTCTACATGTTTTAATTCTAAGGTGATCTTAAATCTACAAATTATGAAAAATGCTTAAAATAAATGGATTAAGTCTAATTAATTAAAGTAAATTAGGTGAGCCTATATCTAATTTAATAAATAGGCCTAAGTTATCTCTACCCTAAAAATATAATTAATTATGGACCTAAAGATATATTTTAATTAAATCCTTGACCTAATTAATTTAAATAAAATAGGCTAATTAAAAGGTGAGCTAAAAAAGAATTATTTAGACCTTAACTTAAATGAATGAGTTAAAGCCTAATATGGGCTTAAGGCCCAAAACACATAAAAATAAATAAATAAGCCAAAAAAACATTAAAAAAATAAAAACAATCAAATAAGAGATCAAACAATCAATTAATTTATTCCTTCTAAAAAAAACCTAATTTTTATTAACATGCAACTTAAATTAATCTACTTCCTCCATTGATTTTAATAAGTTGCCCGATTAAAACCTAATTTTACTAACCAATTCATCAAAATAAACATATAGCCACACATATAATTTTACTATTGCCACTATTGGGGTTATTACAATAATCTATTGAGAATAAAAAGAAAAATAATTAATACATACCTAAAAATATAAATAAAATAAGCAATAAAATAAAAAATAATAAAAACCCTAGAAACTATATCTCTACAAGGTATTATCCATGACATTCCATGGACTTTTCATGAATTTAGTCCTCCAAACATGATCATCATGTATTTTACTCCATAATCACCGTAAAAATAAACAAAAATTATGATTGAATAACTTATAAAGAAATTTGAATAAAATTGAAACTCAATAAAATCAAAAAGGAAAAAAAAGAATATGGAGAAGATGATGCTTATGGATGTTTTTAATGGAGTGCACCTCATATTTTGTAAAATCATTGTTCTTGATAGGTTTTCAAATAATATTCTTTTACTCCTCCAAAATCCTGCAATTAATAAAAAACAAAGAAAATTTTATGTAGAGAATCCTCTTTTTTTTTAAAAAAAAAAACAATCAATAAACGAAAAGCTATGTATAGAATGCTAATACCAAAAATCCTCCACCAAAAGAAAAATCCTCCTGCCTTAGGAGCCAAACCCATCCTTTTATAGCAAAACAACATAAAAATCCTAGTTCACGTGTCTGTAGAGTTTCATTCCTAAATTGACTTTATTTTCTTAAAAAAATATATAAATACCAAAAAAATTTTAAGAAAAGTCCTTCAACCAATCAGGATTCAAAAAAAGCATTTTTTATTTTTTGGAAAATCCAAAAATCAGATGGAACGGGTCTAATTCTGATCAGAATTGCATAATTCCAATCAGAATTACACAATTCCGATTGGAATTATGTAATTCTTATCAGAATTACAAAATTCTGATTTTTTAACTTTTAATTACAAAAAGACCCCTGAAAGAATTTAAACGTTTCAATTACGTCCTTAAAAAGCATTGCAATTTAGTCCTTGAAAACATGAAATTGTTTCTTTGAAAAATACAATCAGACCTCTAAAGTTTTAAAACTCAAGCATTAAAGACCTATTTAGCATTTTCTTCATTAGAGTCCTTCATCGCATCCATAACTCATTATCCCAAAATTGGGTGCTTATAACCTCTTTCTTGATTTTCATAGCGATATGTTTTTGAGTCACTGTATTGGTCTTTCCGCTTCTGAGGGACATGACAACTTTACTGAATAAGGATAAGTGATTAGTCTCAGAAGGACAAGACACTTTTGATTTTATGGAGTCGCCATGCGATTTTTAGAAAATTGGGAAAAGAAAGGGATAACATTAGGTCACTGAGCAAGTATTGCCCCCATCAGGGATTTCCAGGTTCGAGGGATTGCATATACTTTTTGACTATTTCTCATTATATGATATTCGATGTATAGCTACTACAACACCCTAGTTTCAATAATGACAGTTTCTATAATATTCATATAATACATAAAATAGTGGAAGATAATAAAGCTGAAAATTTAATTATTACATCACTTTCCTGATAAAATACATATAAAAAGGGAAAAGAGATTATGAAAAAGTAAATCTAATTTGGATATGATTAATCTGTAAGATTAACATGACCATTCACACAACTTACTCAATTTCATGAAGAATAGGATGATCATGCATGCTTGCAATGGTTATTTATGTTATGATGATGTGTAATGATAACATAAGGATGCATGAGGTCATCACTAGATTAAGAGGATGATGACTTATTCTGGGATATGAACTATTCACATTATTGGTATTTATGATATGATTTCATGATTTCAAAAATAGAGGATACATAATGATGAATGAAACAAGCATAGTAAAGCATTGATTATTCATATAGCATGCAAAATTGCCAGTCTCATCACACAATCACACTAATATTCCCAAATGCTAGCGATAATAAAATAAAATGCAATGCAATAAAAATAAACATGCTAAAATAATTATGTGGTCCTCATACTCAACTGAGCTTGTGTGGGTTTTAAAGCTTTAGCTTTGAGAGGTTATCATGCTTTCCTCGTCAAGAGGTTCAAAATGACAATAGAGTGATGCTAGATTGTATACCTTTATAGCATGCTTTGACAAAGATGAGGCTTGGTTTGGTGGAAAAGGGATCTAACAACCTAAGAGAACAATTGTGGGAGAGAAAAAACTATATGGAAAAGGGTTTCTAACACCTTCAATTGGATAAATTTTTGAGTGTGTGTGTGTTTTCACTTGCTCCCCTACCCTCCTAAAATGGGGTGTGAATGGGTATATTTATAGGGAAATTTGGGTAGAATAGGATGGTAGGGGCATGGTCGCATGTGCACATCAATGACCAAGCACGCGGCTACGCTCCCTGCCTTTCTTGTATTACTTAGCATGGATACTACCAAAAGGTCCTTTAGGATACTCGTACTCCACTTTTAAAGCATTAGAGTGCACAAAGATTATGATTGCTTTAATTTTCCTGCATTTATTTTCTTTTGTGTTCCCCTCTTTTAGTATTCCTCACCTTTCTCGCATTACTCAGCGTGAATACTGCAATAGGGTCCCTTTGGATAATGTTACTTATTTTCAAGCATTGGAGTAGATAAGTATGGTCTCAATATCACATGCCCATTTAAAAGATGTCTTGATAATTGTAATTTATCTTGTCCATCAATGTCCTTTATAAGTTTTGTCTTATGAGTTCTTCATCCATCCAAGTGGTATGCAAGCATTAAGTTGATTAAAATTCAAAAGGTCCTAACCTAGAGATGTATATCTTGGTTTAAAAAAAATTATGAAATATGCATTAAAGGAAGACTACAATAATCATAATTAGCTCACTCAGCTTTGATATATGCAATTTGTGTCATAGATAAAGTTTACACGAGTACAAAAAAAGAGCTATTATTTTTAATTTTATTTTTAGTGTATGAGTGCAAATGCTAAAGCGTGCATTAAAGAGAGAAGGAAAATGGCACTCCCTATGTAAAGGTAGTGACAGAGGTGGCATTTAATGTTTTCCATTTTTCTTACTATTGGTGCCTTTACTGACTTTTAGTGTTGGCGCTGTTACTACTGCATGTTTCATGCTTTGAAACTATGGCTCTTGCCTTATCCTTACGGTTATGGTTATGACTGTGGCTATAATTATAGCTTTTGTTATGGGTGTAATACTAGTTGTATTGTATAACTCTTGTTATTTTGTTTTACGAGTGACTTTTACCTTTACATGCTTGGATTGGCTTTGACTTGCATAGTTGCATTAACCTATAAAGAAAATAAAAGAATTATATTAAGTATTGGTTATGTCTTTATATAATGATTCTAAGCTATGTCATGTTCTAACTTCCCCGTTATTGCATTATTTTTATCAAATTGATGCTACCTTCTCTTGCTTATTGGTGTAGTTGCATTTCCCTTTTTGTTGTGCTACTTCTTCTGTTTTGGTACAGTTGCACTTCCCTACACAATAAAATAACTTTGGTTAGTGTTTTCCTTATCTAAAAGATGATTCTCAATCAGGGTTTATTATGACTCCCTTTTTAATAGTCTTGCACTTGTTGAAAAGCCAAGGATTTTAACTGCCCTTGTTGTGATGTCTATAGCTCATGTTATGGCATCTGTATTTCTCACTATAGTTTTGATTGTGGTGATTGTAGGTCTAGCTGTATGTGTGCCACTTTGCATGCTGTCATGTAGTCTCGGGTCTTTCTTCTATGTAATACGAATGAAAATGCTGCTAAAAAATTATGACATGGTGATTATATCATTGATTGTGACATTGCTGATGTCATTTTGATGATATGTGAATGTGATATCATCATGATATTTTCTCTATCTTTCCTCTTTTAGAAAGTGCTAAGTTGATGCATACAATGTCTTTCAAAAAATGGAGTCCATATCAATGTTCTTTTGTGTGAGTTTAGTACATGTCTTATGTTCAAATGGAAGTTTAGGACTAGAGAAATTAATGCACAAAGTCTCAAAGTGCACATAAAACCACATAGGAGCAAGTGTTCTAGAGGTATGGGGAGGCTTCTTTCAGACTTCTTTGAGTGTCTTTTGACTTTTCTTGGCCCCTTTCATGTTTTTGGTGCTTTCTACTCTATTTTTGCTTATGAATTTTCATTTTTTCTACATAAGATGGAGTTTCCCAACATTCCTGAGGGTCTAGAGGACATTCTTATTGATTTTGATGATGAGGGTGACTTTATAGAGGCCACTAGAGCCAGGACATCCGTTGCAAGGACTAGCACATTTGGCACTTAGAGTTCTCAACCATCCAGGCTTTCTTGGGGAGATTCGATCCCTGTTGTTTTTAGCTTGGAGACTCATGCTTGGGTGTGTCATCATCGCAAGGTAGGTCATTCTTTACCTTCATTATTTTTTAATCTCATTTATTGGTTGCTTTGCTGTTTATTTTATTATATGAGGTTATTGTAGCTGTAGCTCTATGGCTTTTATTGTAACTTTCTATTAAGTCATAGCTTTATTATGATTGCTAATGGCTGATAGCTCTTGCTTTATTCCTTATTTATGATTTTCTGCTAGTGTTTGTCATGATGCTTTTCTTTTGGCTTTTATTATTGACCATGCGAAATGATAAAGAGAGAGAGAGATGTTTTAGTATTTAGTAGCTATGCAAATGTTTGATAGCATACCTATTGTTTATAGCCTCATAGGTATATTATTGTGTTTCCTAGTGGTTTTAATAGGGTCAGCATGTATTATTAGGGTTCTCAATATGTGTGAAGCAAATGATTGCTGGGAAGGGCTTTGATGGAGTCATTGCTGCATTATCTTATGACTCGTATGCATTGAGTCAGATTGCCATTTATGCATTGATAAAGCAGTGGATGGATATGACACATACTTTCCATCTACTTGTTGGGTAGATGACTATTACCCCTTTGGATTTTGCCGTTACCATAGGCTTGAGCTTTTCTGGATAGCATGTTGCTTTCAATGAGGAGGAGTGTTCTACTGATGTGGCGAGCATGCATCTTACGATCTATTTGCTTAGGGTGGTCACACTTATGAAGTCTAGTTGACCGTATCTCGCTCGTTATATAGAGTTTGTTTCTTCTAAGTGAACTTTGTATGATGATGGTCTTGTTTTAGTAGAGTAGTTGGCTCATTGCTTTTTATTTTATTTACTGAGTGTTGTTATCTTCCTGAACCCTTCAGGTATGAATGATCTATGATTTATGTCTGTCTCGAGAGATCTAGATGGCTTACTGAGCTATTGCTAGGGCATTGCTACCTTTGCTCATATGTACTCAGGCATTGACATAATATGTTGAGGATCTGTGGATGGTTGTTTGTGATGGACGTGAGTAGGAGTTCTGTTTTCTATTTTTTTGCTTTTAGTTTATTATTTCTATTTTTTTGCTTTTAGTTTATTATTTCTGACCCTCTAATTGGGACAGATCTGGGCATAGGTTCTCCCTTTTCCATCTGTTGAGCATTTTTTGGAGGATGGCTTCCCTTGTTATTCCTACTGGATCAAAAAGACTACTAATTTAATTAAGGATTACACGGTAGCTTAGGACTATATGGGGAGGCTATCCCCTGATCAGGTATGTCTGATTCCTTATGTGTTGGTTGTTTCTCTTTTAGAGATTCTTTATTCATTCTTGCCATTTGAGCAAATCTTTATTTGATGGTGGGTGGCAAGGTCTCATTGGATGGTAGAGATGATGACTGCATGGCAGCTGATGGAGAGATGAGTATTGCTCTCTGGCCTTACTGGCAAGGTGCAATTTTTTGGGCGAGCGAGTCCATCATTGGTGGGATGGCCTATATATGAGGAGAGTTCTTGTTCCTCCTCTTGGTGACATGTTCTAGGGCCATGAGCTTTATGGTGATGATCTTGTTGCTGCTATGATGGGATACCCTACTGAAAGCCTCTTAGAGAGTGTGGGCTTGCCTTATGCTGGTGTATTGATCCCTCAGCTGATTGATGTTATGGCTAGGGGCTTTGTTCCCCCACCTCCTCAAGTAAATAAGGCTCGTATTTGGATTTAAGACTAGAGCATCACACAGATCGTCGAAAGTTGCTTCTTCTGATTTAGTTTCTTATTTTATACAAGTATGTAACAAGCTTTATTAGTAATAAACTATAATTGACGCGAGTTATGAGAACTTATCTACAACGATGAGGATTCTACCGGAAGAGATCAAGATCCCGCTTTAAGGAGGACGAGGGCGCTTTCCAGATTGAGGTGACTACCCATGCTAGAGTTGTGGCTTTTGGTACCATGATTCTTAGAGATTTATTGGATAGAGTTTTCCTAGGGCTGTTAGGGATGACTATTTCTAGTCCGGGAGCATATTTCATTTTTCCTTGTCCCGACTTTCCTCACTCGGGTGTTATTCCTCCTAACGCTGCTCATATTCATGCTTTATTTTGTGCTTCTTCTTCTAGTTTGTTCATTAGGCTTAATGTTTGGTGTTTTTTCATATCTCTGCTTCTCAGTACTAGTACACCATTGCAGGGAATTCATAGCACCAGTTCTTAGAGTTTACAAGTGATTAGAGGGTATGTTTTCTTTATTGTACCTACACATGTTTTATGTATGCATAAATGTATGATATGCAATCTTTATGTAATGCATACTGAGTACTTCCTCACTAATCATGAGTGGGAACGGGAGCGTGCAACTTATTGGCATCATATCAGTGAGCTGGAGATGTAGGTAGCAGCTTCTAAGATGGATGACAAAGTGACTAGTCTGGATGGTAGAGTTGCTTGAGTAGGATCAGTGCTTGCTTCTGATGGCAACCATGTTGATGTAGTTTTTTAGGAGTTAGGCCTTTTGTGGTTGCTTTGTCATACTATTTTCACAAGATCATAGACTATGGGTGTTGTATTTGATCATTTATCTTGTGTTTTGTACTTTATAGCACTTGAATTTATGTTTATCTATGAATAATAAGTATGCTTATGCGAATGTATGGATGATGATGGTAGTTTATTTCTCATAAGGGTAAGATAACTTCTTATGCATGTTCGTAATGCATGATGATGGTGGGATCTCACTTATGTATGATGATGGGATTGCCATGCAAAATTGAATAGTATTTACTTTTGTTCCTAAAGCATGAAAGTGAGATGCTTGTTTACATGTAATGTAAATAAGTATGTTAAGTGATGAAGATGCAAGTTAGTCTTTTGGCTTTTGGGGCTAAGGCAAGAGGTGTTTATTTGAAAGGTTAGGTTAAGGCCCCTTGGGGAGAGTCAGGTGATTAGTGGTTCTCAACCAAGGTTGTTGGGATAAAAAACAAAGGGATCTACATATCTGAGGGAAAAACTAGAGATCTTTGACAATGATGCACTAAGCTAATGGCCACTTAAGAGGTTTGGAGTTTTCTTTTAGATGAGAGTGCAGTGGTTCTGAAAAGTAGATTGCATTGGATGAGATTGGGTTGATAATCCATTTGGGCTTTATTTGAAAAGGAGGTTGACTTGCAAGCTTTGGTTTTGGATGGCTTTAGACAGGCATGTGTCCTAGTAGGAAAAATGACCATTAGTAGTGGTTGGTAGATCTTGTGAGTTGCAATATGCCTTGGAGAGCATCAAGATTCAGTGAGGCTAAAGTATGGTCAACATATTAAGTTATTGAGCGTCTTAAACCCACGTGCAGGACTTCGAGTCTTCTAGGTTTGAACTAGCATGTGGTTGACACCTTTATTACCCTTTATGAGAATTGTCTTATACCAAAGTATGCTAGGCAGGATGTAAGTTTGGCTGCTTGTTTATTTATAATCTAGTGATGAATTAAAAGTGGGTTATAGTAAGTATTCATTCAAGCATATGCCTCATATTCTCATTACCTCTCTTTTGCCTAGGTGGTTTCACACACCTAACTAGACTTTTTTTTTCAATGAGGCTATGGTGAGAATTGAACACTTGCAATTTTAATGAAGTTTAAAAGATGATCAATAGATTATAGGGTAATGACAAAGAAAGAACTTAGCATTCCAACGAGATGTTTGATAAACCACATAAATAGCTAACACTAGTAATTTAAGAAAAGTAAAAGGTCACTATTCTAATCTTGCTATTACATCCACAAGGGGTTTATTGGTCTTATTCATTCTAGTTACTTCAGTGTAGCTTGCTCTTGTCATTCAGAGAGGATAGGCTTTCATGGTTCCCTTTCGCTCTCCCCTCTTTTGATGATCAGATGTAGGGTTCCAAAAGGTAGGTTGGATTTGTGAAGTAGGTGCCTTATCGCTTCCTTAGGATTCATGTAAACCAAAAATGATAATGTTTGGCTTTGAGGGTGGTTGCAGTGTGGTTGAATGATTGGGTAGTGATTTATTTTTGGTTAGGGTGTGTCTTAGTATTTAGAGGAAGGGTTGGTTTTGACATTAAGTATTTTCTAAGGATCTTTAATTTTTTTTGGTGTCAATGAGGTCTTGGATTGTATTTTTGAGAGTTCTGCAAGTGTCAGTAGTATGGCCAGGCATTTTATGGAAGTGACAATAAAGGTTTGGGTCGATTTGAAGAGGTAGCAATTTTGGCAATAATTTTGGTTTTTGAGGTTGTAGGAGGTCCTTTAGTCAGAGCTTTTGGAATATCGTGGAGAGAGGTTGGTTGAAATTTGCATATTTTTTATTGGTTCAATAGGGAGGTTAACTGTAGGTGGTTATAGGAATTCTGGATGTAATCGATCACATCCCATTTTTAAACTTTTGGTTTCATCCGACTGAGAACCGAAGGGTGGCTTAGAGCAATCTCACAAGATCTCATTCATGAGCATGAAAAGTTGGTTGAACCCTTGTAGTCATGGTATCATTGTTTTCCTTTACTAGAACCTCATGCTGAGTGATCCTACAGACTAGTTCTTGGATCTTCATTATCGATTCAGACTCATCGACGCTTGTCGTCCCAAATGAGGATTCTTCTTAGTAAAACTCACAGTCATCTTCAATATCTTCAAGTATGCTTAATATGTTCTTTCCTTTATTCAACTTGGAATTATGAGTGCCAGGTGCCCCCTCATCACTATTTAAGAGGATTATCTCTTCCTCAGAGTTTGGGGGTTGATTAAGGATGTTCTTAATTTCAGCATGAAGAGTAGCCTTGATCTCAACTCGAAGGATGTCGGTTATGCCACAATTAGCTATAAGTTTCTTCCTATGCTCTTTAAGTTGGTCATTGAGGCTTTGATTCCCTAGTTGCTCATCCATTTTGAATTCTAACCATTGCTAACTCTCCCTTTGGGATTGCTTTTGATGTTTCAAGGCTATAGAAATGATGAGATTATGGAAATTATTATGAATTGCATGTGTGCTCAATTGAGATGTATGATCTGGTATGCATGTATATAATGTTATATAAAAGGATGCAAGATTAATGTGAAGGGTGAAGATGTAATGGATGCATGTTATGCTATACATGGGACCTTATTAGAAGTGCATATGATGCACTTCCTCTTTGTACATGAGAAGGAAGCAAAAGAGAAAAAGGTTAGTAAATCAAATAAGATGATTATAAATGCTCATCGTGTTATAGGTTGAAAAAGTGTTTATCGTATGTGCATGATATGCAAAGGAATATGATAGGAATATATGTATGACGTGTTTGTGAAAAGATGTACGATGGCTATAAAAAGAATATGGTTAGTATATGCATGTTGTGTACGTGTGATGAAAAGAAATTTAAGAAAATTGGTTAACTATTTCTTGTACATTTATTAATGTTAAATACGCAAGCAATGAGTGATGCATGGTATGCATCTACAAAAGAGAAGTGTGAGCATGTATGCATAGGGTGGATGCAAAATCCTATAATGAAAGATGATTATTCCTTTAAGAAAGAGTGGTTAGTACATGTTGTCTACATGTATATGATGTATGCATAATTGAAGCTGAGTAGTTTTTCCTGCATAGTGAACAAACCAATCACAAGAAAGCTCTCACTTCTAAACTTATTTCTCCACGAGGTGATTCAGTCTCTTTCCCAGGTAGGTTTTGAACCTATAGTCATTAAGGTACTATGGTTCCACTCTTGGAACTAAGCTATTTCTATTTATGTTGGTCGAAACCAAAGGGTTAACTGAGGAATGATACTCAAATGTGCTTGAGGTAATCACATGATGTCAATGTGAGGGTTAATTGTCAGGCTTCAAATGATGTCCAGAGCCCGCATGCACCCGTATGTATAGGACCAAGGTCAATAAAAAAGAGTCTAAGTTCTTGCCCTCCATATCGATATTTGATATGTTTACTAGGAGTCATGAAAGTATCTTTTGATAGTTTACAATTTGATTTTACCGACATAAAGGTCCACAATCTAGTTAGGTTCCTAACCCATTCATTTGATCTGATAAGGATAAATGGATGATATCTCATATGTTCAATTATTAAGGGATGTCATTGTTTGTTAATTTGCATATACTATTCAAGTTGAGGTACATGATTCTTATCATTCCTCATTATTTAGGCTCGCATGAAGTAGATTAGAATCACAAAGTCTTGATCGTAAATTTTCTATAAAAACTGACATTTTGAAATCATTCGATGATAGACACTAGGAGGGTCATATCATTTATGAGTATCAGATCAAACAGACAACGTTAGCACAAGGATAACATGCATAGCCCAGTGGAATCCTAGTGGATGTTACTATTAGTTTATCTATATGAGCTGAGCTAGGGTGAAAGGCCAAGGGTTCCTTTAGCCAGAATGCTCCTATATGACTAGGGTTATGGAATCCGATCAGTGAGTCTAGCATTCTTTTGATAACTCAGTCGCCCCCCTTAAGGACTTAGTTTATAGACTCTGGTCAGATGAGTTCAGTGAATGCATGACTAAAGACTAAAGGTGATAATATTGTATCTTCGTTAGCCCAAGACTCTAATGGAATCATGGTGGCAATGCTATTTAGTATTATCGAGGCTTTTAGGGACAAGTGGTGCACGTATGATGTGTAGTGCAAATGCAGTGGTGAGGGGCTCTACACGATTAAGTAGTGCATAATGAGAAATAGTCATTTTCGAGTTGATCCCTCTTACTTAGAAGTCCTTAGTGGTGTCGCCACTGTGAGCAATCTCTCTCTTGGTTTTAATAGATGTATGTTTTCAGGGAACTATATGAGTCTTTGTGTTCCTAAGGGACATGGAAACTTTACCGAATATATACAAGTGATTGGTCTCAGAAGGATGAGATGCTTTTGATTTTATAGAGTTGTCACTCAATTTTTAGAAAATTGAGAAAAGAAAGGGACAACATCGGGTCACTTAGTGAGTATTGCCCCCAGTAGAGATTTTCGTGTTTAGGAGATTGCATATACTTTTTTACTATTTCTCATTATACGAAATTCAATGTATAGCTATTGCAACACCGTAGTTTTGGTAATGACAATTTGTATAGCATTCACACAGTACAATAGATAGTGGAAGATAATAAAGCTGAAAATTGAATTATTACATTACTTTCCTGATAAAATACATATGAAAAGGGAAAAGGATTGCAAAAAATTAAATCTAATTTGGATATGATTGATCTGCAAGATTAACATAACCATTCACATAGCTTGCTCGATTTCATGAATAATAGGATGACCATGCATGCTTGCAATGATTATTTATGCTATGATGATGTATGTCAATAATATAAGGATGCATGAGGTCATCACTAGACCAAGAGCATGATCACTCTATTCTAGGATATGAACTATTAACATTATTGGTATTTATGATGTGATTTCATGATTTCAGAAATAGAGGATGCATAATGATGATATGAAATGAGTATAGTAAAGCATGCAAAATTGCCAGTCTCATCACATAATCACAATAATATTCCCAAATACTGGTGATAATAAAATAAAATGCAATGCGATAAAATAAATGTGCTAAAATAATTATGTGGTCCTCAGACTCAATTGAGCTTATGTAAGTTTTAAAGCTTTAGCTTTGAGAGATTATCAAGCTTTCCTCATCGAGAGGTTCAAAATGACAATAAAGTGATGCTAGATTGTATACCTTTAAAGCATGCTTTGACAAAAGATGAGGCTTGGTTTGGTGGAAAAAGGATTTAACAACCTAAGAGAATGGCTATGGGAAAGCAAAAACTGTCTAGAAAGGGGTTTCCAGAGCCTTCAATCAGACTAATTTTTGAGTGTGTGTGTATTTCCACTTGCTCCCCCCCTCCAAAGTGCGGTGTAAAGGGGTCTATTTATATGGAAATTTGGGTAGAATAAAGAGGTGGGGCATGGTCATGCATGCACATCAGGTTGTTCTAGGGTTGGTTCATAAGGTTTTTGGGCCTTCCAGACACATTTACGAAGTTCATTTTTCTAACTTCGATCTCAATTCTAGTACGTGGCACCTTGGGGTATTTACACGCACTTCTGAGCGATAGGTGCTAATCGTCAAAATTTGTTGGAAAAAACTAAAATTTTAATACGTTCTTTTAACATTTATAAAAAAAAATCATAAACTTTATAATTTTTAACATATTCTTAAAATTTTGTTAAAAAATTATTATAACTCGTAAAGTTCAAGATTGTTTTAGATAATTAGGCCAATGTTAAAGTTATATTTGTTAAATCAATTTTTTTAACATTTTATAAAATGTTGTAGTATTTATGTTAATATGACACAAAATTTCTTTTAAATTAAAAAATATTAATGAGTTAGTGAAAATATTTTTCTTAAAATATGTGATTTTAAAATAAAAGAGAGTAATTCTATATTATGTATAGCTCATATGTAGTAGCAATTTAATTATTGAGTTACAATTAAATAGGTTGGGAGTGTAAGGGCAATGCTTAGTGGTATGGTACAGGGGTGATTGTTTAATATGTATCATGCCTATTCTATTATATATAGAGCATGTATTTGTAAGCCCTAGGAGGTGTTCTGAATAATAAGAAAACTCTACCCACTCGCTCCCGAGGACATAGACAAATTGCCAAACCTTGTTAAATTTCTATGTCCATTTTCTCTTTTCTATTTTCTTTATTTACTCTTATTATTTTTTGTATTATTTCACAATAACTAGTATTAGAGCAATTGCGATGACTCTAAATTCTGGAGCAAAATTCAAAATGGGGAAATTCGATGGAACCAATAACTTCAGATTTGGTAGACACGAGTAAAGGATTTGTTGGTGTAGCAAGGGATTTTAAAGGCGTTGAGGGCCAAGAAACCATAAGGGATGGATGATCTTGATTGGGAGGAGTTATAATAGCGAGCAACATATACCATATACATATGATTGGTAGATGAGATTATTTACTAAGTTGTGGACATTAAATCTTTAGGAGAGGTGTGGCAAAAATTGGAGATTCGGTATATGTCCAAATCGCTTACGAACAAGTTGTATCTTAAGTAACAACTGTCCATGTCTTCAATAAGATAATCACGAATTTGGTTAGGGTTGATGTGAAGATTGAGGGCAAGGACAAAGCAATTATATTATTGTGTTCTTTATCGCCATCCTTTGAACACTTGGTGACTACCCTTACATATGGAAAACAATCCATTAGCCTAAAGGAGATTACTGCAGCATTATTGGCTCTTAACCAATGAAAACAAAATGCAAGTGAAGAATCTTATGGTGAAGGGTAATCTAGATCATGGCAGGAGACAAGGTAGAGAAGGTTTTACAAAGGGAAAGTTTGGGTCAAAATCTAGAAGTAGAAAATGATAAACCTTGTGCTATTGCCGATATAGGAATAATTAAAGTTCATATGCATGATGGTATTATTAGGACTTTATGTGATGTTAGGCATGTACCCAACTTAAGAAAGAATTTGATTTCCATAGACTCGTTACATGCTAATGATTTTCAATATAAATATGATGATGATAAGGAAATTATAAGAGTAACTAAAGGTATATTGACTATGATGAAAGGGAAAAGAACTACGGAGAATATTTATAAACTGTTAGTGAATACTATTGTAGGTGGAGTTGCATCAATAGTGTTAAATGATGATAGTACAAAACTGTGGCACATGATAGTATAAAACTATGGCACATGACTGAATTGCATAAATGAGGTCTGTTAAAGGGTGTTAAAAATTGTAAATTAGAATTCTATGAATATTATGTGCTTGGAAAATAGTCTAGAGTTAGATTCATGACTGGTTAGCATACAACAAAGGGAATTCTTGATTATATGCATTCTGATGTATGGAGGCCTACTAGAGAACTGTCATTGAGCATGTCTCAATACCTTGTCACTTTTACGAATGATTTTTCTAAAAAAGTTTGGGTGTATTGTTTGAAATAGAAATATGAGGTCTTTGATAAGTTCAAGCTATGGAAAGTAGAGGTGGAGAACCAGATAGGGAGAAAAATCAAAATTTTAAAATCAAATAATGGGAGAGAATACACAGATTCACAATTTCAAATATTTTGTGAGGAGCATGATATTCAGAGGCACTTTTCAATACGCAAGACTCCACAGTAAAATGGTGTGGTAGAGAGGATGAATAGATCCTTTACTAAAAGGGCAAGGTGCTTGAGATTGAATGCAAGGCTTCTTAAGAGTTTTTGGGTAAAAGCTGTGAGTATGGTGTGCTACCTTATAAATAGATCACCATGGGCATCATTGTGTGGGAAGGTTGTATAAGAGGTACAAACAAGTAAACTAGTTAATTTTGGTAATTTAAAAATTTTTGTTTGTTTTACTTATGTGCATATATCCAGTGATGAGAGGTCTAAACTTGATCCAAAGTTTAAGAAGAGCATCTTCCTAGGCTATGTGAAAGGTGTAAAAGGGTACAAGTTTTAGGATCCAGTTTCAAAGAAGGTGGTGATTAACAAGGATGTAGTATTTAATGAGCAGTCCATGTTACAGCAAAAAAATCAAAGTGATGTACCAATAGGTGTTAGAAGCATTTTCAGCTCAAAGGTAATCCAAGTGAACTTAGAACCACAAGTCCTTAAAAATAAAAGGGCTGAAAGTTCTAGTTCAATACCATCAAGCTCCACTTTGGGTGAAGAACAACATTATAGTGTAGTCAAAGATAGAGAGAGACGCATCATAATGCCTCTTATCAAATTTGGATAAGAAGAATTGGCTTCTTTTGCTCTCCTTATTAGCAGTGGAGATCCATCAACTTTGTAGGAAGCTATGCTTTGTAAGGAGAAAGATAGATGGATGGGTGCTATGGTGGAGGAGATGGAATCTTTGCACAAAAATCAAACATATGAGGTTACTTATCTACTTAAGGGGAAGAAGGCTATAAGGTGCAAATAGGTGTACAAGAAAAAGCCAATAGTATCAGAAAAAAGAAAGGGAAAAGTTCAAGGCTCGACTAGTGGCAAAAGGGTACTCACAACAAAAGGGGATTGACTATGATGAGATCTTCTCTCTTGTGGTTAGACACACTTCTATCAGGGCAGTGTTATCTTTGGTAGATAGTTGAAATATGCATTTAGAGCATATGGATGTGAAGACATCATTTCTTCATGGTGACTTAGAGGAGCATATTTATATGGAGCAGCCATATGGGTTCACCCAACTTGGGTAGGAACATTTGGTGTGTAAATTGAAAAGGTCCTTATATGATTTGAAGCAATCTTCAAGGCAGTAGTGCAAGAGATTTGATTCCTACATTATTCAGATTAGCTATAGGCATTGTGAGTATGATTGTTATGTTTATATTAAAAGCCTTAATGATGGTTCATTTATTTTTCTATTGATGTATATTGATGATATGCTTATTGCTATTGAGAGTTGGCATGATGTTTTTGAGTTGAAAGCATTGTTAGGGAAAGAGTTTGACATAAAGGATTTTGGTACTGTAAAGAAAATCCTTGGAATAGAGATTCTCAAGGATAAGGGCTCTAAAAAACTATGGTTATCTAAGCAAAACTATATTAAGAAGGTGTTAAATAGATTTAGGATGAGCAATGCTATACCATTGAGTACTCTATTGGCAAGTCACTTTAGGCTTTCCTTAGATTAGTTCTCGAAGTCATATAGAGAAATTGAAGACATGGCAAAGGTACTATATGCCATTGCAGTTGTTTGCTCAATGTATGTAGTGGATTGTACCAGACCTAATTTGGCTCATGTTATAGTCAAGTCAGCAAATTTATATCAACACTAAGCAAGCAATATTGGTAAGCAATCAAATGGATATTCAAATATCTGAGGGGCACAACAGGTCATGGCATCATGTTTGGTGGTTAGCAAGGTGATCCTTTAGTTGTAGGATATGTGGATTCAGATTATGCTAGTGGTATGGATTATAGGAGATCTATAATAAGGTATGTGTTTACTCTTGTGGGAGTAACTATTTATTGGAAATCCATAATTCATTTTATAGTGGCATTATTTACAACTGAAGTAGAGTATATGGCAATAGTAGAAGTTGCTAAAGAAGCATTATGGCTTACAAGACTAGTGAAGGAACTGGGTATTGAGCAAGGTAGAGTTCATTCGCATTATGATAGTTAGAGTACCATTTATTTGGCAAAGAATCAAGTGTATCATGCTAGGACAAAGCATATTAATGTGAGGTTTCACAAGATCAGGGAGTTGATTACATCTAGATAGGTATTGCTATAGAAGACTCACACTTCTGAGAATGCAACTGATATGTTGATAAAGCCAATTACTAGTGACAAGTTCAAGCATTGCTTGTACTTGTTGAATATTGCTAGATACTAAAGAAGCATGTTCCCCCAACCCATTTAGTATAAGAGAAACTTCAAGATTTCTATCTCCTAAAGGGCTTGATATTCGCTAATGTGGGGATTGTTATGTATGGCTCATATGCAGTAGTGGTTTAATTGTATGGTTACAGTTAGATGAACTGGGGGTGCGAGGGCAATGCCTAATGACAGGGTAGAGGGGTTTTTTTTTTTCTAAATGTATCATACAATATGTATCATAGAAAATAACTATATATTATATGTACAATATGTATTTTTTTCGTAAACAAAATTTATTAATATATTTATTATTTCCAAAAATCTTAAGTATTATTTAATATATTATATTATTTCATTTTATATGTATTGAATTAAATAAAAAGTATATTTAAATAAATAAAATCATGATGCAACTATTAATATTAATAAAAAAATTAAACTTAATTTAGATTGTAAAAATATAGTAATCATGGTTGTATTATTTATTGATTTATTAAAAATTAATTTTTACATTAAATGAGCTCTGAAGGTTTTTTAGATTACAAATTATTTTATAAGTTTATTGAATTATTAATTTAGTACATTGCTTTCAAACTGAAACTGACAAAAATATTATTTTGTTAAAATTTTGGTGTAAATTTGTAATTCTATTATGGAATTAAGCAATCAAATAATATACACTAGAGTATAGATGGAAATTATAAGAATTATATTAACATGATATATATGGGACAATATGGTCTTTATTTTAATTAATTAATAAATTAATTTTAATTAACGTCAAATGATTTAATACATCGCTGAACTAGATAATATTAATTGTCTTTTTTAATAAGGTTTTGGTTTAAATTTATTAAATAATTATGAATTCTAGTTAATAAGTAGGTTAAATGATTTAATACATGGACAAATTAGACAATAGCAAAAATTTTCTTCTTAAAATCTATGTAAAAATAATTTCACAATGTTAATGGAGACAAAATATCAATCCTAGATTTTCATATGCTTTCAAAGACAGCCGGTACACCAACATCTTCACTGAATTTTTTTTTTTTTTTTTTTTAAACATAATAAACTATAAAGATTCAAATTAAACAAGATATATGGCATGAAATCAAAAAGCGCAGAAAGGGAGACCAGAACCTGCTGTAGCTGCTGAAACAGTACTGTATCTCTTGATGCATTTTGTATGAAGACGGAATTTAAGGTGAGGATGAGTATCGTTGAAGTTTGATAGGGCCAAGTCAATGGAGATCAACACTAACTCGCTGGTCCACTCATATTCTGCATCAAAAAAACTGTTTTTCAGACTATGAAATTAAATAAGATGGACTATGATAGAGGTCGTACGTGAACAATTGGTTGGAGCTTGTGCAAAATTATACTTTTGTCTCTCTCTATATATATTTTTTACCTTAAAACATAGGGGGCAAAGGTATAATTACACACAGACCGTAATGCACTGTTTACATTGCGGTCTGCAATATTTTTTTTTTTTTGAAATAAGTATGCATATATAAATTAAAAAATAAATAAAAAAAACCTGCCTGCTGTATATCTCTTCTTGATGTGTGGATGAGTGTCCTTAAGGTGTGATAGTGCCAAGTCAATGCAGCTCAGCCTAAGTCACATTGCGGCCTGCAGTATTCTTGCCGCTCCAATCATATTGGCTATCAACAATTACACCAATATTCAGTGTAATATTTTTCCTCTTTGTAGCCATCACCATTTCTAATTCTATGAGCAAACTCGTTAAAGAAAGAAGTAAAATCAAAGAGAAAATGAGATTATTTGAACTGTTATTCTCCATATATCTTAACCCAAAATTCGTTTATAATACAAATCAATTGTATATGAGTGTCCTTGAGGGGTGATAGTGCCAAGTCAATGCAGCTCAGCCCAAGTCACATTGCGGTCTGCAGTATTCTTGCCGCTCCAATCGTATTGGCTATCAAAAATTACGCCAATATTCACTGTGATATTTTTCCTCTTTGTAGCCATCACCATTTCTAATTCTATGAACAAACTCGTTAAAGAAAGAAGTAAAATCAAAGAAAAAATAAGATTATTTGAACTATTATTCTCCATGTATCTTAACCCAAAATTCGTTTATAATACAAATCAATTGTAGAATTTGGAGTTTGCCTGCGGAAGAGAGGCATGCATATATATATATATATATATATACATGCATATAGTAGTACAATTTCTAAGCTAGAGAGGCCCTAGACTTTTAATGCTATTGTCTTAGCGTACACCCAAGTGTTTGGTGACCATGACACTGTGTGGACTCGAGGTCTACTAGCAAATACGAAATAGGTCATAAAGCCTAATCAGACATTGAGTAGCCACTCGAATAAAAGTCAGGACACACTGCATAGCAACTGGATTCTATAGAGATTCCCAGAAACCATCATCAGAGATCGAGTTCGGAAACTGGGTATGACTTTTGAAATACCAAACCAACCTTGCGATTGGCCTTCGTTTGTGTTTCATAATCTACCACTTTTAATCATTCAATTATTTATTTGTTAACATGTAAATTATAACTGTCTTCAAACGATTGGTTAAGTTTTACATCAAGGTCCAAATTTGCACATTAATCTCATTTGATGCCTCAAGTCTACATTCAATATAAATAAAACAAGTAATAATTTACAACCATACTTCCCAAATAAATAGGGAAGGGATTGGGGATTACAATGCTTTGTATAAGGAATATGTAAAATAAATGGAAAATGAACCAAAAATAAACTGAAAGTAAACTGCTTGGATTAAATAACAACTCTGAAGAATTAATTAACAGGATAAATACTTGATGATTATAAATCATCGATAAACCCCTACAATAGACAAAGTGTAAGTTCCCAAGATACATAAAGATCCTACACAAGAATCGACAAAGTTAGCACATGAATCGATTTAATGAAAAAATAAAACAATAAACGAGAAAAATACCTAGACTTTAATTAAATAATGTAGCAGGATAATCATGCGAAATAAACTTAAGAGTACTAAAGCAGACATATTCATGGGAATCATGCATGGTTTATGAAGAAAACTGAGACAGGGTCACGTAGGACCCTGTCAAAGTGGCGATCACCTCTGTCATGAGGCAACTACCCCTGTTATAAGGTGATCACCTTAGTCAAAGAGGCGATCGCTTGACAAGCAGACACATAGCAGTAATCTTCATTCTCAAATAAGCAATAAGTAATGTAAATGAACAAGACTTGCAACTACACTCAAAACTTCAATCAATTATGCTGGGAGCACGACATAATATAAGCAATAAGCATAAGAAATGGGTAAATAAATAAATAAGCAAAAAGTTCGATAACACTTAAAACTTCAATGTTAAAAGGAATTAAGAACCATTACTAAAATAAGAGCTTTTCTCAAAATGGTTGGCCCTCAGAGATAGATATGGATTTTTTTATCTTCACTTAAATGCAAGGTTTCTACCTTCTCCTTCTTAAGAAATGAACCTTCAAGCTTCCTTCTTATTTTTCTCTCCTCAAGGACGTTCATCCCTTCTCCAAGACTCCCTCCCACTTTTTTTTATGGTTTTTTTCCTTTTTTTTTCTTTCTCTCTTTTCCCCCTTTTTAGTATCATGCCTAGCCCATACCCATACTTCTTTTTACTCATCATTGCCCTTTCTAATTGTCCACTTCTTCCAAAAATCCCTTTCCTCATGAAATAGGTTGAATTCAGTAGAAGCTGGGCCTACTAAGTTGGTTACCATGGTCACCTCTGCTTTTAATGCAGAGGCAAGTGGCTGCTATGGAGGTGGTGCCTCTGCGATGAGGTGATCGCCTCTCTACTTGCTGCCATAGAGGCGATCACCTCTCTAAAGGGATGATAGCCTCTCTGCCTTGGCTTTACATTGGGCCAAATGGTCCGAGGTGGGCTGAGCTTGCTTCTGAATAGGTTTGGGTTGAGATTTTGGTTTTTAAGCTTTTAGGTCCACTTTTAAAAAGGTCTGGGCTTCTTTCTTGCATTCAAGCCTTTCATTTCTCAACATCAAGCTCCATGGTGGGCCGATCAAACTAGGCATCAACAGTTTGTCCCCCATCTTAGGTTGATCGAATTGGGTGTCAATAGTTTACCCCCTGATTTTTTTAAAAACCAAATGTATGCAATGACAATTTTTAAAAAATCACATATAGAACGAAAGTAAGGATAATAAGCGACATACTTGACTCCCGAGTTTCACTTGACAGATGGATTCTTTAACTTAGAAGATGACCATGACCCTGGTGTTTTCCTGGCCCGATCAGCCACTCATTAATATTTAATAAATCATCTAGACACGTGACTATGATCATCGGGTTTTCCTAGCCTAATCAACCACTCATCTAAAAATGTGATTCACGGATATTCCTAGCCCGATACACCACTCATCTAACGTACGATTCTTAGGTTTTTCTGGCCTAATATGCCATTCAACTAGAATGTGAAATTTACACCATCATCCTCGGGTTTTCCAGGCCCAAGAGGTAGTCCCTTATCTAGAATAAGAAACTCACACTATCATCCTCAGGTTTTCCTAGCCCAAGAGGTAGTCCCTTATCTAAAATGAGAAACTCATGCCATCATCTTCAGGTTTGCCTTGCTGAAGAGGCAATCCCTTATTTAAAATAGGAAACTCACATCGTCATCCTCAGGTTTTCCTTGTTCGAGAGGCAGTCCTTTATTTAAAATGGGAAACTCATGTCGTTATCCTTAGGTTTTCCTAGTCCAATAGGCAATCCCTTATCTGAAACAAGAAACTCATACCATCATCCTCAGGTTTTCCTCGTCTGAGAGGCAGTCCCTTTTTTGAAATGGGAAACTCATGTCGTCATCCTCATTTTTTCCCAGCTCTAAAGGTATTCCTTTATCTGAAATGGGAAACTCATGTAGTCATCCTTAGGTTTTTCTAGTCCGAGAGGCAGTACCTTAAGTGAAAAGGGAAACTCATGTCGTCATCCTCAAGTTTTCTTGGCCTGAAAGGCACTCCATTATCTGAAATGGGAAACTTGAGGATACAACCTGACCAATCGCCTCTTCTTTAACTAAATAACTCTTTAACTTACAATATTAATTTTTAAACATGCCTTGGGAAACCTTCCCCTTCTGCTCACCATTTTTTTTACTTTTATCATTTTTATCATTTGCATCATCCTTTTTTTTTTTACGCTAAAAGCCTCCATTTTCTCCCTTTTCTTCATTTCTCTTTTTTTTCTTTCTCTTTTTTCTTCTTCCTTTCCTTCTTCTTTCCCACGTCCATATTTTTCAAAACTGGACAATGAGAGGATGTCACCTATACTTGAGTGGGATCACATTTTTCCTTCCATAAATGCCCCACGCAAACTTGGATTATCAAAGGGAGACCCGATTCCTCTCTTGGCAGATTTAAGGAGCCACATTTAGAGGTTGGTATTCAAATCTTCTTTTTTTTTTTGCAAATCATATTGGGTTAGAATGCATTCATGTCTATTTTTCATCTAGAATCATAAATAGGATTGATTAAATGTGGATTTTATGGATTTAAGGGAAAAAATGGAAACTGCTTGCTATTCTTGGACGTGTAGAGGCAATCACCTACGTGTTAAGGCAATCACCTCATCATTGAGGAGATCGCTTCTTATTGAGAGACGATTATCTCTATGCTAAAGTGAGAGGGTATCACCCATTCCTAAAGGCGATCGCCTCTATGGTGAGGAGATCACCTCATCTATAAGGTGTCACGCCTCATCCATGAGGTGTCACACCTCTCTACCATGGCATAGTGTCCATTTCTTTCTCCCTTCTTCATTTTTCTTTTAAAAATAACAAAATTATGCTATATTAATTCAACTTCCCTAATTTCTTATAGCATGATGCTTAAATGTTCAAGGGCACTGGAAACTTTGACAAGGCCTGAGTCTTCTACAATGATCTGATAAAGGATAAAAAAGGCAGGATTCAAGACACCGGGTTTAAAGACTTTATACTTTCGCTTCTGGATGAACAAGGGTAGACATATTATTAGCCACTCCATGCAATGATGGGGAGATGGTTTGACACGACTAACACCTTCCACCTTCCCTTTAGGGAACTCACCCTGGATCCCATTTCATTCACCGCTATTACCAAGACTGCACGTGCTGGAGATCCTATTCCTCTCAATGTGAGCTTGCATCAGTTGACTCCAAACAAGGCTGCCTATATTGAGCATCTCTGTGGCATGATCCCAGACATGAAGGGGACACACAACATCAAGGTTGACTCAATCTGGATTTTCTATGCTTTACATAGAGGTGCAATGATGATCACTCCTCGCGAGGTCGACTAGGTGGTGCGAATGTTTCTAATTTACCTTCTCGGCACCACCTTTTTTACTGATACTGCCAGCTCAATATATTTGATGTTCCTCCTGCCCCTGTGAGACTTAGATCAAGTGTCTACATATGATTGGTGCAGCTACGCTCTAACTTATATGTACAGGAGTATGGACGAGATGGTGCACGAAGCTAAATGGTTCTGGATCTTTTGGCATGTTGTCCTAGTAAGCTACATTCCTTCTTTTTTTTAATTGTTCCAATAATCAATCATCTACATTGGCTACCATATTCCTTTGGTAAGTCTGGGTGTTGGAGTTGGAGCTGCTTATCAGGGTCGTGCGCATAGGAAATTATTTTCCAACCATAGGAAGGTGGGGCGCTAGTCGTGTCCTAGAGAGGCATTTAGCTCAAGTTTACATCCATCGGCAGCACATGAACTCTCTAACACAAGATGCAGTACCTGTAACATTTACAATTATATTAGTAATTTTATGAATTTGATGCACTTACCTATCGGCGTTCTCTTTGCAGATTCAGAATGACTTATGGGGGCTTGAGAATGGATGGAATGCCAAAATGACTCATTCCAGGCCCCTAGCTTAGAGGAGATTCCTTCATTATGGGCTAGGCTATCAATCAGGTATCTTGGTGAGCAAGTCCTTAACTAGAACCGAGGAGCTAGTGCAAGGCACATGCCTAGGTCCCCTTTTAAGAGCATGCTCTGGACATACAAGTTGGAGGGTACTAAGTTTGATCAGGCTATCACTAGAGAGCCAGCTGTAGACCACACTATACGGATCAAAGGAACTTGAAGTTTGTCCGAACCCACCTCCTATTGACTGTTCCTCTATTCCTTGCTTCTACCTCTTAGGTAAACATTTGATGCTCAACTTGCATTTTAAGATTCTTATATTTTGACATGATTTATCATTTTTAGGCTGTAGTTACTTGACCTACGTCCCAGGCCATGCCTCATGCATGAGAGAGAGATCCTCAAACACCCCGCATCGACCTAAGTAGAGAGGGCTCTTTGGCTACGACTGATTAGATGGGGCCCCTAGCTACCCCAGCTCACAGTTAGTTGCTGACAATTTCACCTATACCCCTGACCCTTTGGTTCATTAGTGGGTTCCTCTTGGAGAGCAATCTTGTTAGTTCTTAACCCTAAATGAGGATCTCACACCCTCATGTGAGTTCATCTCTGACCTATTTCTCATATCATTCTTAATATGTTTATTAGTTTTATCATTCCATCAATAACACAAATTCCTCTAGAGCAAGGTTTAAATATGTATTGGATGATTGAGGCTCAGAGGGATTATATGTTGGATGTCACCCAGCAATGGAGGGTAATTATTCTACCTATGTCTATATGTATATACGCCTACATGATTTACTAACCTTTAGTCTATTGAAATAGGATTGTGATAAGGCTAGCTAAGTGAGGATTGCTACCCTTGAGCATCAAATTAAGGTGCTTCAGATTGATGAGGATGAAGATGAAGATGATGACGATGATGACGATGAGCATAGGGGCGATGATGATGCTGGAGGAGGTGATGATCCTGAGGGTATTGGGCCAGATTCCTGATAGATTAGGATCCATTGGCTATTTCTTTGATGTTGATATATTTACTTATTTGATTATGATATTGCAACATTTTCATACCTTTTTATGACTAGATATTTGCAACATTTAGATTTTATTCCGATCAACCTTAATTCTTCATATAGAATTTAGCATCAATGATTACATAACTCTCTCATTAAGCTATGGGTTAAGGCTAAAATTGTGTGATTCCATTGAAAATTCCCACCCTTTCTATTGTTGGGGAGGTGATTGCCTCTTCATGCTGAGGTGTTGCCCAATTAAAGAGGTAATCATCTCAGCATCAGGTCAGTTTCCCCTCTTTAAATCCCTAACTCTTCACTTCTAGCCCTATCTTTGAACATCTTTTTCTCAAACCTTCATTTTCTTCCCCTAAACACCATTAAGAGCTTGAATCATGAATACAAGAAGCCTTAAAATACTACAACCAGTCTTAAAAAGCTTAGATGATGAATCATAGGCTAGATTGGAGCCGTTTCACTTATCAGTCTTCAAATCATTACATACTAAAAGAATCAACTTCCCTTTCCTCCATGCAGTAGCTTAATTATGGGATCCTCATAAGCATGTCTTCCAGTTCAATATAGTAGAACTATGCCCTTTACTAGAGGATTTTGAAGCCCTTCTAGGTTGTCAAATAGATTCCCCTTGCCTACTCATAATCCCTACGCTTGGAATTCCATTCTCATATTCTGTCCAATATTAAATGGCTTGGCTATTTAACCTTCCACCCAAATATTCATCTCACTACATTCTTAGCTCAGAGATCACATTGGAACCCTTCCTCAAAGCTGTCATGAACATAGATAGGGGAGAAGTCTATTGGCCCTGAATGATGACTCTTTGTTTGTATGCTTAATTCCTGCTCGTCTCCCTTGAAATTATGATTCAAACATCCTCCACATTCTGCACCAAGTGGAAGCAGGACTCAAACCTCTTGCTCTCATTTTAGTAGAAACCATTATAGGACTAGACAACCTTGCTGAGACCATGCAATTCTATGGAAGTTCACTTTTATTGGAGGCAAGATTCTTCTTTTTTGACTTTTTTTTTATTTACTAACATTTTTACTCACATGTTACTCCTATAGATATGGTTCCATAAGAAACTGAGATTACTTAAACCTCCCTGAGACCTAACACTCTATAGAGCTAAGCATTATCGAACTCAAAAGTTGCATCCCATACCAGAAGATGTCTAAGGCTAGATGTCAACATTCCTTGATACTATGATTTGATGGATTTTTCCATAGTGGAGATTACATCACATAATTATTTAGTCTTACACTAATTATTTTCCAATCGCTAGCCTTCACTTTGCTACTTTCTATAACCCTGCTTGTCTCTACTGCCAATATGGACAGAAGCAACATATTATGGAGTTAGTGCATAAGTTTGAGCTAGGTCCTCTCTCCCAAAACTTATTGAACAACTTAGTGGCTACTTAGCGTTATAGAATCATTTAGAGGAACATAAACTACAATGGAGATCCAACCACCGATGAAAATTACAAGGCATGGATTCAATTGTAATAGATAGAAAAATATGAGTTTATTAGAAACAAAAGGACAAGAGAGTTGCAATTATTGAGTGCTCAGGATATTCAATAAAAGAAAAGGAAATAAAATTAGTTTATGAATCAAATCATCATTTCCCTTTTTAATAGATAGCATTTCCTTTAATAATTAAATAATTTGTAATAGACATTTAATGCAACATTGAACAATAATTAAAGCAATCTATTTCATTTAATTTAAGCATAATCTGTATATACATTTTGCTTTTAACACATTTTATGTTGTTAGATGGCTTGCCCTTACAAGTATTCCAACTAACCATTTTTCCTCTCTCTCACGTTTTACATATCTTTAAGTTTTGTCTAGACTACCTCTTTCAATGTTTTCAATCCAGCAGGACCTTTTAATTTTTAATTGATTTTTGTCTCTAGCTTTAGCCTAGATAGCCTCTTTTCGAGGTTTTCTCCTTAGCGAGACTTTTACATAAAGTACTTCTTGAGCTTGTTCAGGTTAATAGGCTCTCTGAATTCATTCCCATCAATGTCATATAAGATAGCAGCACCCTTGGAAAATAACTTTTTCACCATATATGGGCCTTCCCAATTCAGCTTGAATTTCCCTCGCGGGTCAATCATGATTGGCTTTGTAAGCTTTAACACTATGACTCCCTCTTTGATCTTTCTTAGCTTGATTTTCTTATTATAAGCCTGGGCTATCCTCTTCTGATATATCTAAGAGTGACAGATAGCCCTTATCCTCTTATCATCCAGCAATTTCAGGTGTGTCAGTTGACTTTCCACCCATTGGTACTCGAGGATCTTGAACTATAAAAGAACCCTTAGTGATCGAATCTTGACCTCTATTGATAGTATAGCTTCACACCCATATACTAAGGAATACAGAGTGATCATTGTTAATATTATGGCAGTAGTTCTATTTCCCCATTATGCAAACTATAAGTAATCCACTGAACCCTGATAATTCTCCATCATCTTAGCCATGATCTTCATTATATTCTTATTTGCTGCTTCTACTGCCCAATTTGCTTGTGGCCTATACGGGGATGACTCGTGATTCTCAATTGTATATTCCTTTAACAATGCAGTCATCTCTACATGAAATTGAACACCATTATTAGTAATGATATAGTGAGGTAACCAATATCTACATATTATGTTTTTCTTTATAAATCTTGACTTTTGCTTGGAGCCGACAGTGGTATAAGATTCAGCTTCGACCCACTTAGAGAAATACATAATCAACACTGTGACGTATCAATGACCATTCAACATGATTGGTCTTATTTCTCCTATAATGTCAATTCCTTAATTAATGAAGGACTAAGGAGAAGTCATTCTTTGAAGTTCCATTGAAGGTAGGTCACTCACATCTCTGTAAGCTTGACAATTACGACATTTCTTTATGAACTTGACACAATATGTTTCCTTGGTTAGCCAGAAATAATCTTGATGAGCTATTTTCTACACAAGGACCATCCCATTCATTTGTGGCCCACACACTCCCTTATGGACTGCTTCCATAAGTTTATGAGCTTCCTCTTTATTGACACATCCCAAGTGGACACAGTAGGCATCCTCTTGTACAGCATCCCATTATGAACTACCATGACAACATTCATAGTGACATTTTTTCTTTCTTATCAACATCCTTCAAGAATCATCCCATTTCCAAATATTGTTGTAAATCATAAAACCATGGCCCCTCAACCGCATCAACTGGAATTACCCTTATTTCTTCATAGCAAGGGTTTCAGGATTTTTCTAAAATTAAAGGCTTAACTTTTATTTGTTTCCCACTCTCCCACATAGAAGCCAAAGTAGCTAGGGCATTAGGTATCTAGTTCTCGTCCCCTGGTAGATGAATAAACTTGCATTGAGTAAAGCATGATGAAACAGTAGCCAAATAACCCCAATACAGATGTAGCTTGTCTTCCTTTACCTTCCACTCTTTGGAAGCTTGTCTTACAACCAACATGGAATCCCCATACATGGTGACATCCTCTGCCCGACACTACATAATGCTTCCAAACTAAAGATGTAGGCCTCATACTTAGCTTGATTATTCGTTACCTTAAATTCGAGTCTCTTTGCCATCAGGAACATTTCTCCTTCTAGATGATCAGGATTACACCAATACTAGCTACTTTATTGTTAATGGCTCCATTAAAGTACATTTTCCATACTTTGACCTCTATTGCCCCCAGATGCTCATTTGGGAACTCTAGTTCCCATTCATGTTCATCAGTTACTAGATTCTAAGCTAGAAATTTTGCTATTACCCTTGCTTTTACTACCTTCTTTGCTATATTGTCTATGTCAAACTTAGTGAGCAAAACCAATAACTTAGCTAATTTTCCCATGAGTGATGGAGTTTCCTAAAGGTATCTAAGGGGATCATGTTGAGAAACTACATGTACTTTCTAAGATTGGAAGTAATGTCTAAGCTTTTTTATCATCCAAATCACGGCTAAGCAAGTCTTCTCTACAAGACTGTAATGGGTTTTGTATTGCAAAAGCTTCTTGCTCAGGTAATATACCAAATGTTTAACCTTCCCTTTATTTTATAAAGCCAACATTGCCCCTATCATGTCTTTTTCAATTGCCAGATAAAGAATTAAGGGTTTACCTAGCTTTGGCGGCTGTAAGATTGAAGAATTCATCAAATAACTTTAATTATTTCAAAAGCCTATTGACACTTATCATCCCAAATCACTGCTTGATTCTTCCTTATAAGTTTGAAATTGGCTTACAAATTGCAGTTAACTTGGCTATGAACCTGCTAATATACTGTAATTGCCTGATAAACCCCCTGACTTCTTTTTCACTTTTTGATGTTGGAATCTCTCTAATTGCCTTGACCTTTTCTGGATCCACTTCTATTCCTTTCCAACTAACAATGTGTCTTAGCAGTTTTCTAGATGTTACCCCAAAAACACGCTTCTTTGGATTTAATCTAAGATTATACTTTTCTGCCCTTATGAGGAACTTTTCTAGAGCTTTGAAATGTCCTTCTCTAGTTGTAGACTTCACCATTATATCATCCACGTACACTTCTATCTTTTTGTGGATCATATCATGTAACAAGGTAGTCGCCATCCTATAATAGGTGGCCCCTGCATTTTTTAATCCAAACAGCATTACGAGATAACAGTAGATGCCCCACTCAGTGGTGAAAGTTGTCTTTAACTTGTCTATTGCTACCATCATGATCTAGTTGTACCCTGAGAGCCTATCCATAAAAGAGTACATTACACTATAAGGCACACTATCAACAATTATATAAATATGTGGGAGTGAAAAATCATCTTTAGGGAAAGCTTTATTCAAATCTCTATAATCCATGCACATTCTAACCCCACCATCTTTCTTGGGGATTGGCAATATGTTTACTAACCACTAGGTGTCGTCCATTACTTTTAAAAACTTTGCCTTTAGTTACTTTTCTACCTCTTCCTTAATTAAGAGAGTCCATTCCAGCCTTAGCCTCCTCTTCTTCTATTTTATTAGTGAGATGTAGGGGTACATAGGGATCCTATATTCTGCTTCTCTTTATTGATTCATAGCATATATCCTCATAGCCCCACGCAAATACTTTTTATCTTTTTTAATGTTTCTTTCATTTTTTTCTCTCTCATCATGAGTTAAATCAGAAGTAAGCAGTATATTTTTAGGTTTATCATTTGTGCCAAAATTAAATTACTTAGTTTGCATGGAATTAATGTCAAACATATGCATGAAATGATCATCACAAACAGAATAACCATTAGGAACTACATTATAAAAATAAGAAAAATTAGACTTCATTGCATTCATTTTCAAAAAGAACAAGTCATCAATTTCAAAAAAAGTAGTAAGGGAAACATTAAAATCATCATAAAAAAGATCCATAATGGAATTCAGATATAGGTTTCAAGATCTAAATCCTTATTTTGATCATTAGTGTCTTTCAGCTCTGGAGTAGTAATGTTCTCCTTAGACTCTTCCTCAGCCGGTACCAACTCTTCCACAAGAACTTCCTCGATAGCAAATTGCTTTACCCCATTCACAAACTCAGTAGAGATTTTGAATCCCGAGACCACTTCCCCGGCCATCAAAAGAGGTTTGGGAGCTCCCTTGTACGAATAATCGGTGCCTTCCCTCATGAAAGTCTCCCATAAATCCTTTCTCTTAACCATGGTTTCTTCCTCTCACTTATCCAATTGATCCCAAACATTAAATTCTTCCTCAAAATCATTAGCCCAATCATATCCTACCCCATGCTTCAAAATTGGAACCTTGCGCTCCATAAATTTTTGGGGCCCATTTTGCTTCTTTCTCAACCCTATGCTAGGCATGAATTTCATGTTGCACATCATGTTCAAAACCCTTTCATGTATCTTATCCTCATAAATTATGCAAACTTCAAAACTCATACTTATAAGGATCTCCTTAGGAGCTAACTTTAGAGCATCCACAATAGCTTCAAATTTTGCAGAGATGGTGACAACCTTTCCATCATATGGAAACTTAATTTTCTAATGGACAGTGGAGGGCACTCCACCCAAAGGATGAAACCATGACCTTCATAATAGGATGGCAAAGTTCATAGGAATATAAATTATATGCAAATTAACCCAAGTCTTGATAGGTCCCATCTTAACCAAAACCCTAAATGTCCCTTTAATAGGCCTCTTTATATCATCATAAGCCTTAATAATCACTTCAGAAGGTCTCAAGTCTACTACTATCAACCCAAAATTTAGCAGAATCTTTAACGGATGTATATTAATGGCAGAACCATTATCTACCATCACACAGTAGGTCATCTTTCCTTTTACTTTAGCCTTGATGAATAAAGCTTTATAATGATCCCTTCCTTATAAAGGTAGATCATCATAAAAAAATATGATGGCTCCTTAAGGAGTTTCTATTAATGAACTAACCATTTGTTTAGGGGTACAATTTGTAAAGATCTTTTTCTAGTCTAGAGCCAAGACTAGTGCTTCCCGATGGTCTATAGAATGCATAAGCAGTTCCTAAACATTGGCAATGGTCTCTTCATCTCCCTTCACCTCTTCCTTTGAATTCTCTATCTTTTCTGGTTCAGGTTCAGTTTTTTTAGTTTCTTCTTCTTTCTTTTTGACCTTCCCAATTAGCTAGCTTACCCCACTCTCCTTATTTTCCCATAAATCTACTCGCCCCCTGTCTTCATCGTCGAAGCTCTAAATATCCAAAACATGCACAACAAGTTCTATAGGCTGTTCATTTTGGTTTAGGTCTTTTGGTTTAGGTTTTAGTAAGCAAGGGGTGGTGTCAACAAAAGAGTTTAAGAATTATTTTTTTTTAAACTCATGTTGATCATTAGGTTGGGTGCGTTTAATGGTGGTACATTTCAGTAATTGGGCAGAGGGTTTTTCTAGTTATTTGGGTTTCGGGTTTCAGGGTCAGTGATTTTACCTACATCAATCAAGTCTTGGATTTTGTATCTCAATCAGGTACAATTGTTAGTGTCATGTCCAATGGTTTAATGAAACTTGCAAAAGATTTTTGGTTTGGCATTTGGCACAGGTTGTTATGAAGGTAAGGTTTGTAACAAATTCTTCTCTATCAGCTTCTAAAGGACCTTAGAAAGAGGTCACCCTAAATTTGAGAAATTTTGAGGTTGTCTAATGGTGCCAAACTGCACACTGCTGCTCAGTTGTTGAATAGCATTTATTTGCACATTGCCGTTAGAGCCAATTCCATCTTTGCCCTCAGATCTTCCTCCAAAGAACTTATTTTCTTGAGCCAAGTCTGACTCTTTTTGGACCCCGAATCTATACAACTCTTTAAAGTTCCAAATTCCTAGGCCCTTCAGATTTATATACAACATTAGGACACACCCCTCCATTGCTAACATCAACTATCTGACTTAATAGGCTTATGTCTCATTTAGGCCAACTTCCTTTTCCAACGAGTTAGATAGTTAGTGAAAGGCTCTTTGAAAATCTATTTAGTATTATGTAGGTCCCTCAAATATACCTCTAACTGAACATTAAGACCATATTATTTCATAAATATAGCACACAATTCTTTCTAGTCAGATTAGACATGCATTTCCAAAGCATAATAGCATCAAATTGGTGCACCCTCTAGTGACATAGGGAATTCCTTGAGTATTTGGTCTTTAGTCAATTATGTGGCTTTCATGTATGTCACATATTTCTTTAGATGCAAATGTGATCCTTAGTTTTAGAGTACTTCTTCATGTCGGGGAATTTAAATTTTTGGGATAAAGGGTCATCTTCTTCATCTAGGTTCAACTTATTGTAGTCCATCAGAGCATTCATGCCTTTCTCTTTCATCATCATCTGCATTTGAGTCATGGCCTTGGTTATATTTTTTTCCTAATCAGACTGTTCCACATTCTTGACTTGGTTCACATTCCTTCAGTTTGGTGGATCAACTAGTATTGTCACATCGTCCCCTTTCCTTTCTCTTATTGGGATTTCAATATCAAGATCAATCAGGTTGGTTGGCTGTGCAGGCTGATTTTCTTTGATTAATTTGTTTATTTCCCCATTATCTCTCTCATCATAGATATGGTTTCAGTAAATACTACCTCTTTCAACTATGCTTTAAAATCCTTTGGAATAAAACCTCATGCCATTTATATTATCGAATTTTTTACTAAGCACCCTAAACCATATGAGCTCATAGGATCTATATTGCTGTAAGACCATATGTTAGAACTATGAATGACGTGTATATGTAGACGATGGGGTTTAGCGCACATCTAAGATTTTAGCAACCATGACACTGTTTGAGCTCAGGGCTCTAGAGAACACACTATCATATCATAAAGATATGATGTGGAGATGAGGAGTCGCCACCCAGGGTAATAACTGGGCCAATTCGAAGGTGGTGATAACTCAATTCTCTAAAAGAAAGTTAGCACCATAACAAGGAGATTATGGATACGAAATACCAAATTCTTTTAGTCTTGCATTCATTTAGAATTAGTTGATTAATTACTAAATTATTCCCTATTTACATGCAATTTCATACAACCCTAGCATACATCTAACTCCAAAGGCAACTAGTCACGAAAGAGCATATAAAAAATGCATTCATTTAAACATACACCCCCTAATTAGTCTAATCTACATTGATTTTAATTAAATGTGCTAAATCTATATTTTTTTTATTTATAAATGAGTCTAAAAGCTAATGGGCCTAATTCCTATTTAATCTTGATTTAAATAAGCCTAAGTCTATTTATTTTAATTCTAAAAATTGGCCTAAATCTACAAATTATGAGGTATTTGAATTAGTGGGCCTAAGTCTAATTAATTTTAATTAAATGAAATTATCCTAAAGTCCACTTATTTAAAAAGAAAAATGATTTAATGGGCTGAGCTAAATCTAAGTTAAATTTTAATTAAACTAAAAAATGGGCCTAAGTCTAAATTAACGAAATAGGCTTAAATTAATTAAACCTAAATCCAATTTTAAAAAGTCTAACATAGGCTTGGCACCTAAAATAAATAAAAACATACAAACAAGCCCAATCAACAAATTAAAACAGTAACGAATCAAAAACATATTTCTAACCCTAATTCAATTTACATGCAACCTAAAAATTAACTACTGCCTCCATTGATTTTAATTAAGGTTTTACCAAATGAACCTAATTTACTAATTAATTTTAATAGTGTAGAAAATTAAGGAATTTCACTATTCACACTATTAGGGCTATTACAAAATCTACCAAAAATTAAATTAAAATAATACTACAACCCATAAAACAAACATAAAATCAACACAAAATAAATAAATATAGAACCTAAAAAAACTATGTAAAATTCTACAGGTTTAATCTATGACATTCCATGGATCTTAATGAGTTTTCTTAATTCAATCCCTTGTTCATCCCCACAAAAATATGAAACACAAAAAAAAAATGAAATAAAATAAATGAAGGAGGTTAGAATGAATTAAAAATAACAAAATAAAGAAGATAAAATAAAATAAATAAAATGAAAATAAAAGAGAAAGAAGATGAAGATGATAATGATGCAGTATTGATTCCCCTCAAAATGATGATTACCATTGATTGAAGAATCTATGGTTTTTGTTTGGTCTGTGATTTTAGGTTTTATTTGAATATGATTATTGGCAAAGGACTACAAAAGTATGTGAAAAAGAACAATATTTTGGCTCACATATAAAATTAAAAAAGCCACAGGAAATAATTAAACGAAAGAAGGTAGAGAGTTTCCCACAGCTAAAATAGAAAAACTCGGGTCAAAGTCAGGAGTCCCCCTTTCTCTATGAAATATTGTTTATTTAAAAAGGAAAAGTAAGATACTAAAAAATCAAAATAAAACTAAATATGATCCTAACAAATTGATAATTGTAGTTTATTAGAAATTATCATAAAATTAAAAAAAAATAAATAAATAAATAAATGAAGAAAAGAAAAAAATTGGCGTCAATAGAGTGTAATAGCCACTGTACGGCCATATGGCCATTGGCCATGTCTTGGCCCATTTGGCCCTTCTTTTTTTTTTTTTTGATTTTCTCCTTTTGTTGAAAATTTATTTATTTATTTTTTAATTTTCTCTTTTTTTCTTTTATATAATTTTTTAAAAAAATTATTTATTTTTTAAAAAATAATTAAAATAAATAAATAGATAAATAAAAAAAGTCCTAAAAATAAGTTACAATTAAGTTCAAACCAATAAATTAGATCCAATAATTTTAATTTCACAATCAATTTTCATCATTGGGTCCTCTATCGCATCCAAACTCAAGTCATCCCGAAATTGAATGCTTACAATTGCCACCCCTCCCCTCCTTATCATTGTTTACTTGACAAATTGTGACAAAGTAAATAGGCACACAATTTCAAAGCAAAGAGTCAGAACACTTACCTATGTACCATGACTATGCATGACACGATGTCGTATTAAATGCGATTTAAGGAATACTAGAATTCTTATGGAATTTCTAGCTATGATATTATCACTGTGTTCAATGAATAGTAGTTGACACTGTGTTTAGTGAATTTTAAAAATAGACTATAGTTTTAGTGGAACATATAGCAGTGATGCTATCATTGTGTTTAGTGAATAGCAATTAGCATTGTATTCAGTGTATTTTGAAAACAGACTATAGTTCCGGTGGAACATATAGCGGTGATGCTATCACTATGTTCAGTGAATAGTAATTGACACTACATTCAATGTATTTTAAAAATAGGCTATAGTTCTGGTGGAACTTATAGCGGTGATACTATCATTATGTTTAGTGAATAGCAGTTGACATTGCGTTTAGTGCATTTTGCCATATTTTCCTATGAGACATTTAGTGAGTGATAGGCTTCTGCTATATTCCCTATAGGACGTCTAGCAAGTTGTGATTTTCACACATTCCCTGTGGGACGTCTAGTCATCGTGATTTTTACTATATTCCTTGTGGGACATTTAGTGATTGTGATTTTCACTATATTCCATATGGAATGTCTAGTGAAAATATTTTATAACTACTATGTTGTGTCTAGCTAATTGTATTATAGTTCATATGGAACGTTTAGTAACTAAAAGTTTCACTATATTTAATGTGGAATGTTTAGCGAAAATATGCTATAACTACTATGTAGTGTATAACTAAAGAAAAATATATTATTGGTCCTATAGAGCGTCTAGCAAATTGTAATAATGGTGCTATAGGTGCTATGGAGTGTCTAGCAAAAGATTTTAAATGTGTTATAATTCTTGTGGAATTTCTAGTAAAAATATTTGAAATGTACTATAACTACTATGTAGTGCCTAACAAGTTGTGATTGTTTGGAATTTTTATTATCACTACTATGTAGTATATAACAAAGTGAATCTAAAAATTATGTTATAGCTACTGTGTAGCATATAATAAGGTGAATTTGAAAATTGTGTTATAGCTATTGTATAGCATATAATTGAGATGAAGTATAGCATTTGCAAAATGCAAACATCACATTGGAGTTTTATGTTGACTAGGATTTTGAGATTTTGTGTTAATTGACTGCGCTGACTGATTGGAATTATTTGGTTGATTGTCTTTGGATTTTTACTGATTGATTCTGATCAATAGCCTTCATTACTTGATGACCTTGATTAACTTGTTGGTGCTAGTGTTGATTCCATATGTTGGGTTTATCTTCTTCTGGACTTGTTATTCATGAAGTCTTATTGAAGATAGTTTGAGCATGATAATTGTACAACAAAGTACATTATATTTTTTGAAAATTTATGAGGAAATTCATCACTTTATTATGAATGCATTCAATGAATCTCACTAATTTTGATTTCCACGACTATCATTTATTTGTCATTCGCAAAGGCTAGAGGTATCGTTAATGATCTTATACTGAGAGCATATTTTTTACCAAGTGAAGAGCTATTTTTCATGCCTAAATTTAGGGACAATCTGCTAAAGAAAACTTATCAAAATTGAGCATAAACATATCGAATTCTGAGTATCAAAACAATCCTTGAGTTATTAATATGCTTTCCTTCCTTATCCAAGTATTCCCCTGCCTTTATAATATTGCTCAGCATGGATATTGTTGGATATGTTCTTCAGATACTCATACTCTTTCTTGAGCATTGGATTAAATAAAGCACCTTTTGACGTTATCCTCTTTTAGTATTCCCTCACCTTTCTCGTATTACTCAGCATGGATACCACCAAAGGTTTCATGTTGATAATCTAACTCATTTCTGAGCATTGGAGTAAATTATGCTTGCCCTTATTTTGATTCTCCTCTTAGTGTTTCCCTACCTTTCTCGTATTATTCAGCATGGATACCATCAAGAGATTTGTACTCGTACTCATTTTTTAGCATTGGAGTATATTATATGCACATTTATTATTCAAAAGATTAAAATAATACTCTAGAATTCGAGCAGTTTATACTACAAGTCCACATATTTTATTTTTTCATTTTATTCCCCTCATTTGGGTACAAAGAAAGGATTAGATTAATTAGAGTTTAGAAACTATTAACACAAAGTTATCAACTAAATATCTAAATTTTACGAGGCTAATAAAAGAAATTCATTAAGATCAAAGCTCATGAGATAAATTTTCACACATGATCTCGTGGAGTGGATGAATTTACTCTCAATTACTAGATTTTTTTATTGATATTGTATTTTATCACATAAACTAAAGAGATAGAATTGTGGTACTTCCCTTGAGTATTTGTAAAGATGTCTGTCACACAGAGTGATATTCTGATGAGTAATTAGTGTTTACTATTTTGCTCATTCTTATTGATGTATCAGTTCCTTTCCCCTTCTTCATTCTCTTTTATTTTTCCCTATACAAAATACAATAAGTTAGTATGGTTTATTTGCAAGTAAAGAAAATTTATCAGAATGCAATGTTATTCTTTTGCATTCTTCCCGTTTGATTGTGATATAATGTCTCTGATAAGGGGGTCATTATACTCCACTATTGAGGTCGTGGCCTAAGGTTGAATTTGTCTTTCTATCATTCCCATTGATGCTATGGAAAAGGGCCTTTTTTCTCTTCCTGACATCCGTGTAAAAATGGTTTAGGAGTTAGAGGTATTATTTCATGATTAGAGAGGTTTTAGAGTGCATTCATCTTAAGTTTTGAGTGCATTCTTCCCTTTTTAGGACCGAGCACGTGTATCGCTGGCATACTGGATCTTCTCATCACCATATTCCATACCCTACACTAGTATAACTGTTATGGAGAGATATTCCTAATGATGCTCTATATGAGACTATGGAGATAGGTATTGAATCTCTTATTTTCACTCCTTTAGATGTTGCACATACGAATACTCTGACTACTTTCCTATACTTTTGCAACATAAATTTCAAATGTTAGTAGTAGAGTATTTGTACAATCTTGTCTAAGCTCAAAGAATTTTATTATACAAAGCAAGTATTTCACAACAGATGTGTGCATGCTATATATGATGTGAATGATCCTAATAAGTCTTCTGTTTGGAACATAGCTATGGAGTGTGAAAATGAGGTGCTTTATTTAGCAGCTTGTAGATTTGAGCATTGAATGCTCTAATGTTAGTACTTTTGATGTTAGAGCTTCTGATACAATTTTTCAGAAAGATGGCCAGGCTATGATGTATTAATTAGTTGTTGGTTGTTGTTTATAATTTACTTTTTTATGCCCCCAAAATGCTTTTTCTAACTCTTCAATTTTTTTTAATATAAATTTACTACTTGACAATTTAGCCCCCAAGTTGCCCCCAGAGTTACATTTTGCCCCCAGTTTTTGGCAGTCTTTTTGTTCATGTGTGCAAGAAACTCAATTTGTTCATTATCGTTGTTAATTCTTTGACTTACTAACCCTATTAGTTGCAATCTCGTGCATGAAAGATGCAAAGGAGTGGGTGATCTGACTAAAGAGAGTTCTTGAAGCTAAAATCAACTTTACTTACTCTTCAAAGAACTCTTGAACAGAATATGAGACTTGATATTTATGCAATGATTAATGATAGTTACAAAGTATGGATTGTAACACAAGTGATTGAGCCACCTGAATTCCCTAGGTACAAGGGGATACTAGACTTATAAACAAAATAACAAAGGGGTGACAAAAAGAGAAAACATAACTAAAATAGTGATCTCATATCTCTGATTTTAGCTTTCATTACGTATTGCCTTTACCTTTAGATACTTATGTAGTATGATAAAGATAAATACACAATATTTGAACAAAAATTTCAGATTCAATTTTACTCATTCATTAGGCCAAAAATGAGAATATTGATTACATCATATAACGTAACTCCTATCATCAGTTAGTCCTTTTAGATTTGCTCACTAATTATTTGTCTCTCATTTTTATCTCTCTGATTTGGTTTGATTATTTTTTTTTGTGTTTTCTAATTAATGGGACCTTTTTTCTTTTTTTTCTTTTCTTTAATTTTCCTCTCTTCAGAAGTTATATCATGTGATATAGGAATATTCTTTAAATTTACATTTATGCTCATACTAAATGAATCTAATTGAATTAATTTTTTTTATCAAACATGCAGATGCAATTGATATCATAATGTATAGTAACATTAGGATGCACATTACATAAGTAAGCATGATCAAAATTCATATCATCGATCACTAAAATAAAGCAAGTTCTAAAGAAACTAAAATTTCATTCAAAGAAGAAAATAAGAAAATTTATTTCCTATTCTAGATGCTAGGGATGCTGAGTCTTAAGTGGTTAACATTTTCTCATCCTTGTTGTCTTGCATCAAGTTCTCAATGATCTATTCTCTGAAGATCTCAATCCTAAGAACATCCATGTTAGGCACATTAACATGCTCCACTATACTGAGTTAAGACTTCCCATGTCTTTCTTTGACAAAATTCTCCTTTAGTGGTTTTACTTTCTTTCTATCCTTCCAAAATCAACCATGCATGTTTCTTTCATCACCCCATCCTCCAGGTGTAATTGACTCTAATGGAATGTCAAATGAAGGTGGCTTAAAGTAAAACACCTTGTAGTCAAATTTACCTGAAGGTTGGCCCAACATATCTTTAGCTCCTATCTAGGGTTGCTTAGGAGTCAAAGATTCTAAGATTTTTCCTTCATCATAAGGGACATTAGGAGATCTCTTATCATCTTGTAGATTTATATTTTCAAAGGAGCTTAGCACTTATTCCTCACTAACTCCTGAGTTAATCATCATGGTAGCTAGAGGGGTACATTTTGGTAGTTTGGGAAAGGATTTTTTCTATTGCTTAGGCTTTCAAGGGTTGTGATTTTTCCAAAATCTATAAGGTTTTGGATTTCATGTTTAAGGCAGATGTAGGTGTCTATGGAATGGTCAGTAACTTAGTGGAATTTGCAATACCTATTCGAGTTATTGCTAGGGACATTTGGGTTTAGTGGTTTAGAAAAGGTGAGGGGTCTAAGCAAGCCTTTTTGCATTAAGTGTTCTAGGACTTTGGACAAGGGTTGTTTAACTTTGGAGAATCTCCTTAGTGTTTGAACAACATGCACTTTAATAGCTCAACTAATGCTTCCTTGCTGTGTACCCCCAGTTGGGTAGTTCCTTATTCCAATGATTCTAGAGTTTTTCTTCTTTTCATTTTCTATCTTTTCAGTTTGTAAACCGTCATTATAAAGGTCTACAAATGTTTTAGGATTCATCATTTATAATCTTTCAACCAGATTAGGTGACACATTTCAGACTATCATCCTAACATGATCCTTCTCCGCTAATTTTATTTCATTAATCATACTTTATTCATGAATCTGGTTAAAAAGTCTAAGAAATATTCATTCAGTTTATGCTTGGTCAGTTCCAAATCCTAAATAAACACTTCTAGCCTAGTGTTATGGTCATATTGCTTCAAGAAAGCAGACGTAGTTCTCTCTAATCAATCCACACTAATTTCTCTAACCCATGATGCCAATTCACAACTATTCTTTCCAAGGACAATACAAACAATTTAGCAACCACAAATAATGGGGCTTTTTTTTGGTATTCATGGTTGTGGTATATTGGCTAAGGTGTATCATTATATCTCTAGTACCATCAAACTTCTAAAGCTAAGGCATTTTAAATTTGTTTGGAAGCTTATCTCCATCAATGTTTATCATGTCCTCAAAATCAAATGAATACCCCATGCCCTGACCTCTCATCAGCTCTTCCATCTTAGACATCTTCTGAGTCAATACTTGCATCTACTTAGACTCGAGTTCTTAAACTAGCTCAAGTGATTCTTTCTTAGCTTTCTCCACCATAAGGTTCTCCACATCCTCATATTTCATTTCCACAACAGGCACATTATTTGAAGCATTCAAAGATTACCTCCTAGTATTGTCATTATTAGCAACTGGATCTTCTATAGCAGCAGTAAGTGGATTTGCAGCAATGGGTGCAGGTGCAGGTGCAATAGGTCGCATTAACCCAACTAAGGCTTGTCTTAGTTCATCTTGCATCATTGCTCTTATGTCATCCATTAAAGCTCCCTTAATGTCCTCTAAGGTCTAGTTTCCTTCTTATTGTTGTTCCATCTCTTTTATTTGACTTGTTAAAGCTGTTGTAGCTTCTAGGTAAAGCAGTTTGATAGGGTTTTTTTTCTAATCTTCTAAGGATGTCTATAGCTATTAATTTTGAACTCAAATTAATTCTCACTAATCTGCCACTACTCCATTTCCATACACAGGAAGACTCAAACAAATCTATGATGGCTAAAAAATAAAGTGTTAGTATGATAAATGTATGCATGATTCACGTGCTATGCAACAAGTAGCAAGTCAAGTCAAGTATATAAGTAATAAGTCAAACGTACAACATACATCCTTCCAACCTTATTCCTCCCACACATGAGTTTAATGGTGAGTCTCTTTACCTAAGATTTTTTATCTTGGCCTTAATATCAACAAGGAATATCAAGAACCGACGTGCATGCTAAATCTCTCAAAGCAGTAAAAGCATAGAAGCAGTATTTCTAGGTATAAAAGATTAGCCCAATCTTTATTATCCCAGATGGGCCTCAAAAGTAAGGGCTTGGGCCTTTATAGATAGAAATACCTCATAACAACATTCATAACCAATTTGGGTAAATCCTAGGGGAAGTTACTAAGCCACTAAATAAGCTGAGTCTAGTGCAAAAGCTAAGGTTCCCTTAGCAAGATGCCCTCCCTCAAGACTTGATTTACAAGCCAAGGTCAAAGGGGCCGGCAACCTTTACAAACTCGAAAGAAGACTACCCCCCTTTATGACTTTGGTTACAGACTTTGGTTAGATGAGCCCAGTAATCTCTCTTTAACCTAGTTAAGGCTAAGAATGATGGTTAGCCAATATATAATCTCAAGAAGCTAGTGGAATCATGGAACCATAAACCAACACCATCGATTTATAGGGACATGTAAAATGAATGCAAGAATAAAATAATAATTAATAAAATAATCCTAAAGAACATAAGTAGAATCAGTATCTCATATCCATAATGGAGTCACCATTATAGACAGTAGGGTTTAGCGTGCATCCAAGATTTTAGCAATTGAGACACTGTTTGAGCTTCGACCTCTAGAGAACGCACTATCATATCACAACGATATGATGTGGAGATGAGGAGTCATCACCTAGGGTAATAACTGGGACAATTTGAAGGTGGTGATAACTCGATTCTCTAAAAGAAAGTTAACACCACAACTAAAAGATTCTAGATATGGAATACTAACTTCTTTCAATCTTGTGTTCATTTAGAATTAGTTTATTAATTACTAAATTATTCCCTATTTACATGCAATTTCATATAAACCCTAACATACATTTAACTCTAAAGGCAACTAGTCATGAAAGAGCATATAAACAATGCATTCATTCAAACATACACCCCATAATTAGTCTAATCTACATTGATTTTAATTAAATGGATTAAATCTACATTTTTTATTTATAAATGAGTCTAAAAGCTAATAGGCCTAATTCTCATTTAATTTTAATTTAAATGAGTCTAAGTCTATTTATTTTAGTTCTAAAAATTATAAGGTATTTGAATTAGTGGGCCTATGTCTAATTAATTTTAATTAAATGAAATGATCCTAAAGTCTACTTATTTAAAAAGAAAAATGCTTTAATGGGCTGAGCTAAATCTAAGTTAAATTTTAATTAACAAAAAAATGGGCCTAAGTCTTAATTAACGAAATGGGCCTAAATTAATTTTAAAATCAATTAAACCTAAATCTAATTTTAAAAAGCCTATTAATTAAATGGGTTAAAGCCTAATGTGGACTTGAGGCCTAAAATAAATAAAAACATATAAACTATTAGTGATATGCACTAGGTCAATCATGTATGACCATGTTTTGACTTTATCATTTTATTTAATAAAGAGGCATTTGTCATTATCATTTTGTGTTATGATAATTACTTGAATAGTCAATTCTTACTAAGGTCATCAAGTATATGACTTGATAGTAAAACCCTTAGATTAAATATGAGTTCTATTCAAATTACCCCTTGTCATAACAATATGTTATGGCTAGTATGATGTTGATTGATGATTATGTATTTACTAATCATGAATATGAGATATTAAGTCAACTCATAGGTACTTATTTGGGAAATAATGTACTGGATTGACCCATCATGAGAATACTATATAGATAATTGTCATAATAATGTTTTGGTAAGTGAAACCCTAATTAAAGGTCTATAAATATGTTATATTCTCTAGGGTTTCACTAACTCAATTATTAGCCACCAAAATTCATTTTTATCCTCTAAGAAAAATTAAAACACATAGTTTTTTTGTTCTTGATTTGTGAGAAATCGAGAGAAGTGCTAGCACACAAATTTGTCATTTTAATAAAGGGCTATTCGTGTGGACACTTGTGGAGGATGGATTCTTTTGGAGACGTCTTAATCTGAACTACCAAAATCAAAAGCTCGAGGTAAGGTGTCACCGGAGTGAACCTCCTCTCTGCCTTCCAGAAATCTTGCCTCTTTTGCGTTAGTGGTAAGATTTGAAAACCCTAGTTTTAAATCAATTAATCGAATTACTTGGATCTGGGTTAGGGTTTGTGGTTAAAATTTTTAATTTTCACTGCGTTTTTGAATCGCGAAACCCAACACAAACAACCCCAATCAATAAATTAAAACAACAATGAATCAAAAACATATTTCTAACGCTAATTCAATTTACATGAAACCTAAAAATTACTACTGCCTCCATTGATTTTAATTAAGGCTTTACCAAATGAACATCATTTACTAATTATTTTTAATAGTTTAAAAAATTAAAGAATTTCATTATTTCCACTATTAGAGCTATTATAATATCTACCAAAAATTAAATTAAAAATAATAATAGAATCCATAAAACAAAATAAACATAAAAACAACACAAAATAAATAAATAACCTAAAAAAACTATGTAAAATTCTACAGGGTTATAATCCATGGCATTCCATGGATCTTCATGAGTTTTCTTGATTCAATCATGTGTTCATCCCCACAAAAACATAAAACACAAAAAAAGTGAAATAAAATAAATGAAGGAGGTTAGAATGAATTAAAAATAACAAAACAAACAAAATTAAATAAAATAATAAAATAAAATAAAAATAAAAGAGAAAGAAGATGAAGATAAGAATGATGCATTATTGATTCCCCTTAGAAGGATGATCATCGTTGATTGAAGAATCTATGGTTTTTGTTTTATTTGTGATTTTAGGTTTATTTGAATCTGATTATTGGCAAAGGACTAACAAAGTACGTGAAAAAGAACAATATTTTTAGCTCACGGCTAAAATCAGAAAAGCCATGGCAAAGAATTAAAAAAAAGAAGGCAGAGAGTTTCCCACAGCTAAAATAAAAAAATTAGGGTCAAAGTCAAGATTCTCTCTTTCTCTATGAAATATTGTTCATTTAAAAAGAAAAAATAAGATAATCAAAATCAAAATAAAACTAAATATGATCCTAACAAATTGATAAGTGTAGTTTATTAGAAATTATCATAAAATTAAAACAACTAAGTAAACAAATAAATAAAGAAAAAAAAAAAAATCGGCATTAATGCAATGGAATGGCCATTGTACGGCCATATGGCCATTGGCCATGTCTTGGCCCATTTGGCCTTTTTTTTTCTTCTTTTGTTGAAAATTTATTTATTTATTTTTCCTTTTGTAAAATTTTTAAAATTTTTTTTTATTTTTAATTTTCTCTTATATAATTTTTTTGAAAATTTATTTATTTATTTAAAAAATAATTAAAATAAATAAATAGATAAATAAAAATTAAAAAAAGTCCTAAAAATAATTTAAAATTTGGTTCAAAACCAATAAAATCATATCCAATAAGTCTAATTTCACAGTTAATTTTCATCATTGGGTCCTCTACTGCATCCAAACTCAAGTCACCCCGAAATTGGGTGCTTATAGTATACATGATATATAGGTTCGTCTTATTATTCAAAGAAAGCAAGAAAATAAACAAGCGTACTATATATAACACAGAGACAAAATACAAAGCTTCAAAAGTGATAATCTCTACCCTTATCTCTCCCGCACATGTGTTCAATGGTGAGTCTCACATCCTAGAATTTTTTGTCTGGGTTTTAATTATCATTAGGGAATAATAAAACTAACGTATACAAGATAGCTCTTAAAATGATGCAAATAAATAATGGATTCTCTAAATAAATCCAAAGTCCATCCTTAACATGCTGAAAATGGCATTAAGGCCTTATTTTGTCAAAACCCATGTCAACGGGCCATAATAGGCATAAGAGGCCCACTTTGGCAACACCCACTTAAAACGGGCTAAAATTTTGACGTAAAAAAGTCCCATCTTGACAAGATCCATTTATAATAGGCTTGGGTTTTATTTTAATAATCCATTAAAAGGCATAAAACACATGTAATTTTAAAATTCCTAGGGGAAATTGCTAGGTCAGTACATGAGCTTGAGTCGTAGGTAGTAGGTTTTGGCACTCACAATGATATATATCCATATATGTCTCCCCATTCAAGAGTTTAAACAATGCAAAAAAAATGCGTGCCTTGAGTAATAATAATCAAATATTCCACCATTGGGTTTAAGTGAAACATAAGTAGCAAAATAATGATTATCATTAGGTTAATTGAGATTGAAGTGCTCATTGTGTGCAAAAAGTGTAATGAATGCATTAGAAATGCAAAAGAAATAAAAGAATAATTAAAGATGATAAATTACAAAACACTTAGAATCAGTTTCTCTATCGCAAGTGGAGTCACTACTGTAGGCAGCAAGGCATAGCGCTTGCCCGAGTGTTTGGCACCCACGGCACTGTGTGGGCTCGAGGCCTACTAGGAATTATGAAATAAGTCATAAAGCCTAATTGAAGATGGAGTCTCCACCTAGATAAAAGTTGAGACACATTATACAACAATTGGATTCCACAAAGTTTCCCATAAGTCGTCATCAGATATCGGGTTCGAAAATTGGGTATGGGCTTTTGGAATGCCCACCCAACCTTGAGGTTGGCCTCTGTTTGTGTTTTGTAATTTATCACTTTTAATCATTCAATTATTTCTTTATTAACATGCAAATTATAATTGCCTTCAAATGATTAATCAAGTTTTACATTAAGGTCCAAATTTGCACATTAATCGCATTTCATGCCTCAATTCCCATATTCAATATAAATAAACCAAGTAATAATTTACAGCCATACATTCCAAATAAATAGGGAAGGGATTAAGGATTACAATGTTTTGTACAAGGAATAAGTAAAATAAACAAAAAAATGAACTAAAAATAAACTAAAAGTAAACTGCTTAGATTAAATAACACTTCTCAGGAACTAATTAACAAGATAAATACTTGATGATTAAAAATCAGCAAAAAACCCTTATAATAGACAAAATGTCAGTTCCCAAGATACATAAAGATCCTATATAAGAATCCATAAAGTTAGCTCATGAATCAGTTTAATGAAAAACTAAAACAATAAAAGAGATAAATACCTAAACTTTAATTAAAGAATATAGTAGGATAATCTTATGAAATAAACTTAAGAATACTAAAGCACACGTATTCATAGGAATCATGCATGGTGTATGAAAAAAACTAAGACAGGGTCACATAAGACCTTATTAGAGTGGCAATCACCTCCCTCATCAGCCGACCACCCCTATTATGAGGTGATCGCCTTATGGCAAAGAGGTGCCACCTCTTTATAGAGTCGATCGCTTGACCAGCAAACTCAAATAACTCCCAAAAGTAGTAATATTCATTTTTAAGCAAGCAATAAGTAATGTAAATGAACAAGACTTGCAACTACACTCAAAACCTTAGTCAATCATGCTAAGAGCACTTCATAACATAAGTAATAAGCATAAGAAATTAGTACCTAAATGAATAAGCAAAAAGTTTGATAACACTTAAAACTTGAATGTTGAAAGGAAGTAAGAACCATTATTGAAATAAGAGCTTTTCTTAAAATGGTTGGCCCTTAAAGATATATATGGATTTTTTTATCTTCACTTGAATGCAAGGTCTCTACCTTCTCCTTCTCAAAAAATGAACCTTCAAGCTTCCTTCTTCTTTTTCTCTCCTCAAGGACGTTCCTCCCTTCTCCATGACTTCCTCACTCTCCTTTAAACTGATTTTTTTTCCTTTTTTCTTCTTTATCTTTTTCCCCCTTTTAATCTCACTCCTAGCCTATACCCTTACTTCTTTTTATTCATCATTGCGTTTCTAGCTCTCCACTTCTCCTAAAAATCACCTTTTAGGTCCACTTTTAAGAAGATTTGAGCTTCTTTCTTTCATTAAAGCCTTGCATTTCTTAACATCGGGCTCCATGGCGAGTCAATCAAACTAGGCATCCACAGTTTGCCCCCTATCTTGGACCGATCGAACCAAGTGTCAACAGCTATGACTTGGTCAATATTGATATCATGTAAAATGAGAAAAAAATATATTTATGGCATGTCCATGTTCAAAAATAATTCTTTTTATTAATAAGAAAGTTAAATGATTATGATCAACTATATAGTTAGAGCAATTGTTCCTTTTTAAATCAAGTAAAAATAATTTCACAAAACTCTCCATCTCATGAGCTATGTGGAGAGAAGTGACTATTAAACCATTCTTGATAGTTGGTTTCCGGAACTCTTGGGGTTGGTATCCTGCAATCCACGAACAGAAGGCCAGGTGAGAGGTGGGGAGAGTCCCCATAAACACTCCAATGCCTAAGTTATAGAATAGGAGTAAGGGAATATGGAATAACTAGAATACGAGAGAATGAGATGCCCCTTTGTGAGGGATATGGGGTTCTATATATAGCAATACTTAAACCTGGGAGGAGTCAAATTCCTTGTGAGATAGTGAATCATAATCTTGGTAGGAGAGTGTTCCTTCTTTGCTTAGGATTCCTCTTTGGGGTAGTCCCTATCCCGAACAGATTCTACCTTCTTCCTAATCCAAGTGTTCCTGTTCAGGAGATAAGGAGCCCTTAACTAGGTGGGAATATATTAGACAGTATCAAGATTCCCCCCCCCGGGTGTATTAAGAAATTTATGTTTGTCATGCCCGGGTAGAGTAGGGTGTTGATGCTTTCATATAAGGGTACTATACAATGATAAAGATGAATGAGTTGAGGTGGCCAGCCTTAATCACAGTAAAAGAGTATAGCTCAATGCCGAGTCTCGAGACAATCTCATTACTGAAATGCAATCCATGGAGCTTGAATATCCGCCAAGTGTGTAAGAGCAGAACAATAGATTAACTCGCCCATTCGGAATCGACATGACGGAACCAGTCGTCATTGGATTTTTTATGCTCGGTGTAAGGACATGAGGCTTTACAAGCTCAAAACCTCAGTACTATAGCAGCGACTTAAGGGTGCCAGCTTTAGTCACTGGACTTAGATGCGCGAGGCTTAGATGCTCAGTACATGGATGCGAGGCTTACATGCTCAGAACCTCAGTACTACAGAAGCGACCTGAGGGTGCCAGCTTTAGTCATTGGACTTAGATGCACGAGTCTTAGATGCTCGATACATGGACGCGAGGCTTACATGCTCGGAACCTCAGTACTATAGAAGCGACCTGAGGGTGCCAGCTTCAGTCACTAGACTTAGATGCGTGAGGCTTACATGCTCGGTACATGGACGTAAGGCTTACATGCTCAGAACCTCAATACTATAGAAGCGACATGAGGGTGCCAGCTTCAATCACTAGACTTATATACACGAGGTTTAGATGCTCGAATGCCCAAAATGGGCTAGAAGCATAGCTTGGATGCTTTCTGAGTAGCTTGATGAAGGAGCCCAGTCGAGATGTAGGTGGGCCAACACATGGTAGTGTCACTTCAACTCCTAGGGATTCAAAATTTAAATCATGTAAGTTATGCATCGTTTCGTGTGTCATTAAACAAAATGTTTCTACTGCCGTTGTCGTGACTCCTTGTTCAATGGGCTTATTTTCCCCAAAAGGCCCCTGATGACCTAGGGAGAAATGAAGTAATGATGAGGGCAGTTAATGGCGTGTTTCTAGATCCTTTCATGTCTTTATAAGTACTATTGCTCTTGTGAACTGGTGTATTTTGCTTTTTTTGTTTTTGCCTTTGTCACATTTGTATTGCCAATGTTGTTTTCCTTTCTGCCTGCTATGATTCTTGCTTGTGGTAACCAGTTGATCTTTTGTCTTTTCTTCTTCTTTTGTCTTGCTTTTGTTGTTTTGCATTTTCCTTCTTCATTATGGCATGGAGGGAACAAGTTAGTTCCGACCTTTTTGTTTCAAATGTAAGTGATGAGTTACTGGGGTGGTACCGGAGGCAGTTCTGTATCCCCGCCGATTACGCCCTTCATACCGTAGATAGGAAGTTTAGGGCCCACACCCACCTGCTAGGGCTATGTAAATTAGTGGTGTATTTTGACCAACTACAGAGGGGTTTAAAATTTCCTTTAGATCCCTTTGTGAAGAGATTTTTGAATAGGCATAACATAGCGCCTGGTCAGCTCCATCCGAATAGCTATAGGATTCTGATTGGGTTCATCCAACTGATGCATGAAGAGGGGAAAGAACCCGATTTAGATATTTTTCAATAACTATACAAGCTGACTAAGAAGAAGGGAGAACTGATGCTTTCCCTGTCAGTTGTGCCTAACCACACCCTCTTTGTAAAGCTTCTGGATCTCCATAAGAAGTGGAGACACCATTTTTTTGTTGTAGAGCATCAGACGGACTTCGTAGATGTCCGGCAGATGTGGTCTGATGAGTGCCATATGGTGAAATGGCATGTGAGACTTCCCGACCATGATACGGAGATGGTTTTACGGCTGCATCTCGATGGGCTTGCCAAAGCTCGATCAGTGGAGGATATGTCCAAGAGATACCTATGGAGAGTCTATCCGAGTCGTGTTCATTCCCCTAGTATGTTTGTGTTACTTAAAGCTATATTTCTGACTTGATCTATTTTTGCAACTGTAGATGGCTGAGTTTTTTGATTTTATGGGTGGGATTTAATTAGTTGACGAGCCAACTGCTCCGGAGGAAGTGCAGATATCTCCTTCCCCAGAACCTAAAGCTCCCGCTGCTCCTGAAGTGGTAACTGCCAATCCTAAGGGTAAAGTGGTGGTAGAGTTATCACAATCAGAACAGGTGGGTCAAAGAAAGAAGCAGTTGATCAAGCAGGAGTCAGACACGGAGGGGCTTGATAAGGACATATGTGTCCAACGCCCAAGGTTATCTGGGTGTCCAGATATGAGGGGCTAGATACTAAAGCAGATGAAGCCCCCAAGTGTCTCTAATAGCTAAGTGAGGGATCAATACACTAAATCATTGAGGCTGCCCGAGGATATGCAACGCTAGTCCAATAAGGACCCGGAGGGTTTGCTCGACTCAATGATTGGCCAGTCATTAGAAGTAAGTTAGCTTTGCTACTGATGTTGTTATCATATGTGCTTCTTATTGACGTGAACTTTTGTTGTTGACAAATGACTCAGGCTTTGCTGCTGGTGAAGGATCAGTACTTCTATCTGAAGAGCCAGTATAGCCTGAAAGAGATAGAGGTGGGAACTATATCCATCGATTTTGAAAAGAAGCTGGATGGCATGAAGGAAGCATTGGAGCTCTACCATACAAAGTATACTGAGGCGAAGTCTAAGGTTGAGGTAAGTTAGAAGAAAGTTATTGTGTTGGAATATAGCCAAGGCTAGCTGATAAGGAGGATTGAAGAGCAAGACCTTCAAATTGCTAAGTCGGAGAGAAAGCTGTTTGAGCTCAAGAAATCTCGAGCGAGTGACAAAAAGTCATACCAAGGCATGGTAGGGGGATTTCTTAAGGCCTACAGGGCTGAGTGTAAGAGGGTCTTGCTCGCTCAAGACTCGAAATTGGACTTGGGGGTGTTAGATCAAATAACATTAGCAGACCTTGCCAAGCTTACTACTGAAGAGGATGCCCGTCGAAAGGTTAGTGCTGCTCCTGCGAGGAATAATGTGGAGGCTCCTATTGTTACTGAGTCTGTGGCGCATCCAGATGCTATTGATGAGGTTTCCCCCTCTATTTCTAGGCCTGGGGGTCCGGATGTACATATAGTAGAATAGATATTCTCTTTTTTTTTTGTAACCGATCTCTTGTAAAGGCATTTTTATTAATGAAGAGATACTTTATTGAATCATGTGTTGAATATAACTTATTGATAATATTTTCTGAGAGAATTTGAGTTCCAAAACCGTGGTAGTTCTTTGCCTCCTCTTTCTCTTAGCTTGTATGGTCCCTTGGTTGAGCTTGCCGAGATTTGGTATGGACCTTCCCAGTTTGGACCTAACTTGTTGGTTCCTCAGTTGCCTTTGCCAATATCTGCCCTTTTGAGTACCCAATCTCCCAACTTGAACTGTCTTGGATGATGCCGTTGATGATGATACCGTGTCACCTTTTGTCTATATGCTTCAACTGTGGCTGCTGCTTATTCTCTCCTTTCCACTAGTAGGTCCAGACATATCCGGGCATCAATGTTGTTGATGGTGTGATCGAGATTCTGGCTTACTCTGTAACTTGGTGAACCAATTTCCACTAGTATTACTACATCCATGCCATAGGTTAGCCTGAATAGTGTCTCTTCAGTAGATTATCTAGGAGTGGTTCAATAGGCCCATATTATGTTGTTGAGCTCTTCAACCCAATTTCCCTTTTTCTCGTCAAGTCTTTTCTTTAATCCTTGCATGAGAATTATGTTGGTGGCTTCCATTTGTTCATATGTCTGTGGGTGGGCTACCGAGGTGAAGCGAAGCTTTATTCTAAGGTTTGAGAAAAAATCTCTCAACTTTTTGTTATCGAACTATTTGCCATTATCCGTAATTAAAGTGTGGGGGATGCTGAACCTGCAAATGATCTCCTTCTAGAAGAAGTGTTGTATTCGAGCTTCTATGATGGTTGGGACTACCTCTACTTTTACCCACTTAGTGAAACTGTCAACAGCCATAATCAAGAACTTTTTTTTACAAAGTGGAGGGTGGGAAGGGATATAGGATGTCCATCCCCCACATGGCGAATGGCCAAGGGCTGCTGATGGGATGTAGGGGATGGGAAGGCTTGTGGTTGAGTCGAGCATAGTGCTGGCACTGGTGACATGCTTGCGTTAGCTGCTGGGCATCATTAGACATGGTAGGCCAATAATATCCTTGGAGTAGTGCTTTTTAAGTTAGCGCATAATGGGATTCGTGCGCTCCACAAATTCCTTCATGGATCTCTCGAAGTATGTAATTTCCTTCCTCTGGTGAGACGCACTTAGACCATGGGTGTGAAAGGGATTTTCGGTAGAGCTCCCCTTGATGTATAGAATAGTGGGCTGCCTTGGTTTTTAGCTTTCGAGCCTACAACTTGTCTTCAGGGAGGATTTTGTGTTCCAAGTATTAGATTATCGATCGTATCCATTCTGAGACTACCCATGTCTCCAAAACTTCAGGGTCTTCAGTGCTAGGATTGGTTAATGACTCAGTGAAATGCATATCCTGGAATGCTTGACTATCTTCAGCTGCTGACTTGGCCAGGAAGTCGGCCTCAGTGTTTTCTTCTCTAGGTATCTGGATGATCTCCCATCGGCCCCCATCTCACTCAATGTATTGCAAGAGCTGCTTGACTTTGTCCACGTACTGGGCAATACAGGTGTCTTTGACTTGGAATATTTCGCTGACTTGGTTGACCACTAGCTTGGAGTCCGATGTATCATGAGGTGTTCAACTCTGACTTCGGTGGGTAACTTTAAGCCTATGATGAGTGCTTCATACTCGGCAGCATTGTTGGTTGCGTTGTACTTGATTCGAACTGCATATCGGATGTAAACCTTGTGTGGTCCCCTAAGGATTATTCCAATGTTGGATCTCTGAGCTGAGGATGCTCCATTAACATAGAGCTTCCATTCCGGTGCTTTGGTCAAGGTAAGGTTTTCCGGAGCCATTTCTTGCATGAAATCTGCTAATGCCTAGGCTTTCATCTGTTGGTGGGGTTCATAGTCAATGTCAAATTCGCCAAGTAATACTGACCATTATACTAGCCTGCCTGAGGTCTCTGGTCTTTATAAGATTTTTTGCAATGGGAAACAGGATCGAACGACGATATGGTGAGCTTGGAAGTAATGTTGGAGCTTTCGAGAGGCATGGACCACAACCATGGCTAGCTTGTTTAATATGGGATATCGAATTTCAGATCCTCGGAGTATTTTACTGATGCAATAAACTGGGCTTTGTTGGCTTCCTCCTTCTCTTACTAGTACTAAGGCGATGCATTCTCGGCCTACAGAAAGGTATAAGTACAATGTTTCATCCAGGATGGGCCGGTTGAATAGGGGTGGTGAGGATAAGAATTTTTTAATGTCTTCGAATGCCCCCTGGCAGTCAGCAAACCACTCAAACTTCCCAAAATTTTTAAGAGCTCAAAATAATGGTAGACACCGTCTGGCTAAGCATAAATAAAATGCCCTAATGTGGTGATTCTACCATTTAACTTTTGTACCTCATGGATGTTTTTTGGTGCTTCCATGTTGAGTATGGCTTCCATCTTTTCTGGATTGGCTTTAATGCCACGGTAAGATATCATAAATCCTAAGAATTTGCCTGCTCTGACTCCGAAGATGCATTTTTTTGGATTCAACTTGATCTTGGATTTGCTTAATAGCTGGACAACCTGGTCTATGTCCATTAGGTGTTGTTCCGGATGCTTGCTTTTGATGATAATGTCATCTACATATACTTCTACGCTCATGTCAATCTAGTCTTGGAGGACTTGGTTCATCATTCTTTGATATGTGGCTCCAGCATTCATCAGTCCGAAGGGCATCACCTTATAACAATACAAGCCTTCATGGGTGATGAAGGACGTCTTCTCCTGATCCTCTTCCTTCATCGAGATCTAGTGGTAACCTTGTGCCACATCGACAAAACTATATAATCCATGACCAGCAGTGGAGTCAATGAGCTAGTCGATTATGGGCAATGGGTAGCTGTCTTTGGGGCATGCTCGATTGAGGTCAATGTAGTCTACACACATCCTGTTTTCTCATTTTCTTTTTTTATAAGTACCACGTTGGCTACCCATTTCGGGTGAGTAACTTCTTTGATGAACCCGGCTGCTAACAGCTTCATTTTTTCTTCAATAATTATTCTCTACCTTTCGTAGGCAAAGGGTTTTTTTCTGTGCTACTGGCTTGGATCCCAGTCTATTGTTTAGATAGTGATAGGCAACTTGTGGGTCCACGCCGATGATTTTGGATGATTATGAAGCAAAATCCTCTGAGTGTCTGGTAAGGACTTCCTTTATTTCTTCTCTAATGTTTTGGTTGAGTTCATTGCCAATTTTCACTGTCCTCCCTTCTGTGATTTGTAAGGTCTCTATGTCTTCTATTGGTTATGGATCAGTGCCTTGCTTCTCAACTTCCTATGATTCTAAAAGAAAAGCCTCCACTTGAGGCTTCATGGCCATCTAGTAACACTGTCTAGCCATATGTTGATCTCCCCGACTGGTAAGGGTTCCATTCTTGACTGGAACTTTCATAGTTAAGCACTAGATACTGGTGACTGCATCTGCTTTATAGAATGTCAACCATCCTATAATCCCATTATACTCCAGTGGTATATCCACCATGTTGAATACTGCTCAAATGACTTTTGTTTCTTCATCGTATTGATTTCCAAATTCTAGGCTCAGTTCGACAATTCGCATTGGTTGTATAGTTCCTCTATAGAAACTCGTGATGGGGTTCTGGATGGCCTTCAGGTTGGTGACGGAGCCACCCATTGCCTTGTACGCATTCCAGGATAATGCATTGATAGCACCACTAATAACCTTTTTACCAAATACTTGTTTATGCACGTAGTTATTACCAGGGCATCACAATAGGGGTGGTGAACATATGAATCATCTTTCGAATTGAACACAATATCGCTTCTCTTGGATACTAGCTTTTCTCCTCTACTCCGCTTTAATCTTTTCTCAATGTTTTCTCCCCCGATGATCATGTTGATTGTGCCAATCGACTCCCTCCAAGTTTGCTTTGCTTTTGGCTTGTCATGCTCCTGGTTTTCAGAGATTCCGTTTCTTCTCAATGCAACTGTGAAATTATTGAGTTTTCCCCTCTGCACCAGTCTTTCTATGGCATTCTTCATCTCTTTACAACCCTTTATGTCGTGCTCGTATTCCCAGTAATACTAGCAGTATTGTCCCCTATCTTGGGTAGATCTCCGACTTGGGCTTATTCTTTTAGCTGGGGTGATTCCAACTCCATTCTGGCTGATCCATATGATGATTTTAGATTGAGAGGTGTTGAGGGGTGTATCTGTCTATTTCCCTATCAAATCTTTCTGCTAGATTTATGAAATTTATTTTTGGGAAGCTTACTCGTCTATGTTTGGGTTGTTCATCCTTGATCGATGGCTTCTCTTCCTCTCGTCGCATCCTTCTATCCTCGTCTATTTTTATCATCTTGACCGCCATCGCCATTGCCTCTACAAAGGTACTTGGTTCTTTGATCATTATTTTGTCTTTAAGCTTGCCAAGTCTAGTGCCATTTTTCAAAGCTTCTATGGCAATTTCATCAACAACATACTCAATTTGCATGGCTGTTTTATTGAAACGGTCAAGATAACTTTGTAAAGATTCATCAACTTCATGCCAGCACATCTGAAGATCGTTGATGTTTTTGGCTGGGGGAATATTGGTGATGAATCTAATATGAAATTTTTCCGCTAAATCCAGTCACGAAATTCTTCGGGAGTCGATGAAACCACTTTTGAGCGTTCTTTATGAGTGTGCTTAGAAAAACTCTACACATGATTCCATCATTTACATTCTAGAGCAGCATCTTTATTCGGAATGCTGATATGTGGCTGATGGGATCTCCCATCCCGTCATTCTGATCAAGCGATGGGATTCTGAACTTAGTAGGGATCTCCGTTTGAATTATTCTTCTAACAAATGGAGTTTTACTGTCCATAACACATTCTTCTTCCTTTCTTGGTTTGGTCCGAGCTTTGTATATTGCTTCTTCAATCTTCTGAGCTATCTTTAAATCATCAAGAGCCGAAATTGTTGAACTACACTCCCATTCCAGTGCTTTACCCTTTCCCATGCTCATCCCCGGGGGCTGCCGAGGTGTTGTGTTATCATCATTTTGAGCCAGTTTAGAACGCCCACTCTGCATTATAGCGTTTAGTTGTTGTTGCATCAAAGCTATCTATGCCTAGATATTTTTTATCATGACTTCCTTACTAGTTTCGTCAAGGTTAAGTGTTTGGTTTACAGGTTTAAATTTGGTGTGGTTATTGTTGGTGTCTCTGTTAAACTCAAAAATGGAATAGAAGGTATTGAGCGATGATGTTGTAGAGGAGCGTAATATGGGAGGTCTATGCCCAAGGACTAGTATCTTAAGGTGTTGTCAAGGAGTGGAGGTGTATGTCTGGATGAAGCTCTGGTATGCTGAAAAGTGGCTAGAAGCACTATTGCTGGGAGAGGGTTTGAGAGGTCGATCGAAGGGATAGGTGCGGAAGGGTTGGTGCCAACTTCAGGAGTCAAGCCTGGCGGTGGGCTGGAAGTCATAGTGAGGATGTCTTTAGCTTAGCAAGTAAATGAATGGCTTTTCCTAAGGAGTTCCCATAGACGGCGCCACTTGATAATTGGTTTTTGGAACTCTTAGGCTTAGTATCCCGTAATCCACGAACAGAAGGCAAGGTGAGAGGTGAGGAGAGTCCCCACAAACACTCTGATGCCTAAGTTAGAGAACAGGAGTAAGGGAATATGGAATAACTAGAATATGAGAGAATAAGATGCCCCTTTGTGAGGGATATGGGGTTCTATATATAGCAATAACTCAAGACCATTATAGTTAAAATAGTTCAAATGCTCTAATACATATGACTCTTGGCATCGGTGAATCAATCGCAAGAATGCAAGAATGGAAGCACTCAACTAACCATGACTAATGCATAAAATCCCTTGAATATACTTCATAAATTAAGTCAAATTGCATGCTCCTCACATGTTCATATATGCCTTCTTAGGACTTCGAGCTGCAAAACTCCAAAATTCATCATCACTAAACACGATAAACAAAGAATGTATAAGAACTCCAGTCACAACAACGGATCCGATCCTAAAAGAAAAAAAAAAGAAATTGACATATTGCATCATTCACACTAATCGACCATTCTATTCACCTAATACTATAGGAGGTTATAGTGGCATGATCCTATTAACCTGACATTGGAAGAGGTTATAATGGCATAGTTTTATTCCCCTGACATCGGAGGAGGTTATAAGGGCATGATCCTGTTCGCTTGACACTAGAGGAGGTTATAGTAGCATGATCCTATTTAGTTGACACCGGAGGAGGTTATAGTGGCATGATTTTATTCGGCTGACAATGGAGAAGGTTATAGTGGCATGATTTTATTCACCTAATATCGGAGGAGGTTATAGTGGCATGATTCTATTCACCTGACACTAGAGGAGGTTATAATGGCATGATTTTATTTGACTAACACCAGAGTAGGCTATAGTGGCATGATCTTATTCACTTGACACTAGAAGAGGTTATAGTGGCATGATTTTATTCTCTTGACATTGAAGGAGGTTATAGTGGCATGATTTTGTTCTCTTGACACTAGAGGAGGTTATAGTGGCATGATTTTATTCACCTGAAACCATAGGAGGTTATAGTGGCATTACTTCCTAACTTTCAAAAGGATGTTAAAACCCTTAACATGGATGGAGAAAGTGAAGTATGATGCCTAGAAAGGTCATTCGTTGCATTTTATGTGCATACTTGCACATCATATACTTGATTGCATATCACTATCACATGCTTGCCTCACTTGGTTGAATCATTCATGTGAAAATTGTGTCATTGCATGAATCCTAAATTGCATCATTCTATATGTATCTTGAATTGCATCATTTTATGTGAATCAAAAAATGCATCACCACTACGTTCATATGAAAGTTGCATTCATTATTGCCTAAATCTCAAAATCACATTATGCATTTTGCATTCTGTAAAAACTGTACTACACATCTTGCATCTCACATTTGTCACCATCATTTTGTGTGAATCCCAAAATTGCATCCTTAGCTGAATCCTAAAAATTGCATATTACATGAATCCTAAAATTGCATCCTTATGTGAATCATAAAATTACATCTTGCATGGATCCCAAAATTGCATATGTCCTGAACTACACTCGGTGTGACGTCCAAGTCACAGAACAACAATAACAGTCAAATCACAATAACACAACACTTAAGTAAGTGTCTTTCTACTCAGAAAATGTTTTTTTGCATCGTTGCATTTTATTTCTTGAGCATTGACACTAGCGGTAGGTGGCTATGCAACACATAAGAAACAGGGGGCAACTGTCATACCTCAAATTTGACTGTCCCTAAAAAGTTCCAATGATGAAATGAATCCCTGAGATGACTAGAGTCTGCTCGTTCATAACACCTTTGAAGTGTGCAACCTTAAAAAACCTAACTGACCATACCAGTATGCAAAATCGATCATCGAGCCATTAAGTTATACTCTGACCTTATGAAATATAAATTATTGGAACAATGAGAGGTTTATTTCTAGAAAACTCCTCCTAAAATACTCAGCTTGTTAGGCCAGTACGCATTTTGTTAGATCGAGACCTAGCTTTATAAAAAAAATAAAAATTAATTTTGATAAAATGGACTAAGAAAAACATCTAGAAGGCTCCAAAACCTTTGGAAGTGTTCCTGGAATGGTCCAACACAACCTGAGGATTAGCGTGTATTGCTTATAAGTGCGCATAAAAGCCCCTAGGTGGCACATGCTAAAATCAAGAGCAAATTTGGCAAAACATACTTTAAAAATGTGCTTAGAAGGCCCAAAAACCTTAGGAACCAACCCCAAAAAAGCATGCATAAAACTCAAGAAGTGCATATGGAAGACTAAAGTGTGTGTGGATTGCGTGCGCATATGCATGACCACATGCACACTATGCATAGCCATGTGCACACTGTGCATGGTCACATGCACTTGGCATGGCCAAGCGTAAAATCCTAGATATGCATGCACGACCATGCCTCCTACCACCATATTCTACCCAATCTTTCCTATAAATAGGCCCCTTCACACCCCATTTTAGAGGTGGGAGCAAGTGGAAACACACACACACTCAAAAATCGGTCCAACCGAAGGCATTGGAAACCCTTTTCCAAATAGTTTTTGCTCTCCCATAGCCATTCTGTTAGATCCCTTTTCTGCCAAATCAAGCCTCATCTTTGTTAAAGCACGCTTCAAAGGTATACAATCTAGCATCACTTTATTGTCATTTTGAACCTCTCAACGAGGAAAGCTTGACAATCTCTTAAATTTAAAGCTTCAAAACTCACACAAGCTCAATCAAGTATAAGGAATACACAATTATTTTAGCACATTTATTTTATTGCATTGTATTTTATTTTACTATTACCAGCATTTGGGAATAATGTTGTGCTTGTGTGATGAGACTGGTAATTTTACATACTATGTGAATAATATATGCTTTATTATGCTTATTTCATATCACAATTCTGCATCCTCTATTTTTAAAATCATGAAATTATATCATAAATACCAATAATATGAATAGTTCATATCCTAGAATAGAGTCATCATCCTCTCGGTCCAGTTATGAACTCACACATCCTTTATATTATCATCATACATCATCATAGTATAAATAATCACTGCAAGCATGCATGATCATCCTATTATTCATGAAATCGAGCAAGCTGTGTGAATGGTCATGTGAATATTCCATATTAGTCATATCCAAATTATTCCACAATATTTTCCTTTTCATTTATATTTTATTAGGAAAGTGAAGTAATAATTAAATTTTTAGCTTTATTATCTTCCACTATCTGATGTACTATATGAATGCTATACAAACTGTCATTACTAAAACTAAGGTGTTGCAATAGCTATACATCATATATCATATAATGAGAAATAGTCAAAAAGTAGATGTGATCCCTTTAACCCTGAAATCTCTACTGGTGGAAATACTTGCTGAGTGACCTAATGTTGTTACTTTCTTTTCCCGATTTTCTAAAAGTAGGGTGGCAACTCCACAAAATCAAAAGCATCTCATCCTCCCGAGACCAATCATTTTTCCCTATTCGGTAAAGTTGTCATGTCCCTCAGAAATAGAAAGACCAGTACAATACCTCAAAAATATACCGCTATCAAAAGCGAGAGAGGTCGCTCATAAGTACTATAATTATTGTTACTTCAACATTTTTAATCAAGTCCAGAGCTGTGTGCTTGCAAATAAAGAAAAAGCAAATCAAAATTAGAATTATTGATTTATGATCATTTTGTAAAGATTCAATGTTTTAATTAATCCTTCAATCTTATTTATTTATTTTAAGTTATGAAATTCAAATAATGGTGATGATACATGCTGCAATGTCACTTTAACACTTTGTTCTTTTAAATGTTTTTTAATTAAAGAACAATATAAATTCTAAGAAAATTAGTATAATAATAAACAACATAAATTCTAAATATTGAGGGCACATTATATAATATATTCAAATATATGGGACAAATAATATTTACTTGATAATTGTCATGTCAGTTAATAATAATTATGATGAAAAATTTGACAAAAGGGGTAAATATTATAATTTTATAAAATAGAAGCGGAAGATAATATAAATTTTAAATATCAAGGACCAAGTAGTATAATATAGCAAATTAGGGGGCAAATAGTAACTCACCCTTATTTTAATTATTGGATCCTTAATTATTCTCATTGGCTTAGAAATTTCTCTAATATTGGCAAATAGTAATTCACATTATATATATATATATATATATATATATATATATATATATATATATATATATATATATATATATATTTAGTAAAATTATATTTATCAAAATCTATTTTTAATATTTTAAACTAATTATATCAAATTACTTGAGAAAAACTGACATATAAGTAAAATTTATTACAAAAAGCATCAATAATAATTGAATAATCTAAAATAAATTTTAAAATATAGAAGTTTTTAAATTTATTAGATGGTTTTATTTTACTTTTAAATATAAAATTTCTAATTTTTGAAATAAGTAGGTACTTAACTTTGATATTTAAAACATAATTTAAATAGAAATAAAATTGATGGTATTTCCACAAGTATACAGAATCATACAAGTAGCACTTAAATATTGATCCCACAAAAATTGTAGACTGACTACTATAATACTAATTGTGTAGGTTTGTTAAAACAATGAAAAAGAGTATTTTGAATTAAACTAAAATAAAACACAAAAATTTGAATGAAATAACAATCAATTTAAAGTGTTAGGGTTCTTATTAGCAATTCAACCGTTACTAAGGATCAATTAACTCCTAATCCATAACTAATCTTAATCCAATTTGAGGGTATCTAAAGAATCATAGACATTCCTCATAGACAGCTTCTATAATTAACCATGCAATTTGACATCCTTAGATTTATAGTTCAATTAACCCAGTTTAAGTACTAACCCCTAATTAATATTAGACACTTAAATATTTCTCAACTAAGAAAGCATGTAATAGGTTATTGCCTTAATCCAATTCAACCTATCTCTCGAATCGATTTTATTGTGTGAATTCAATCAAAGGGTGATCAATCGTATGAAGACATTAAGTTCAACAACAACTAAAGGATTTATATTAATGGCTTAGGTTTAATTACAATATTCATATGGTTGAATTATAACAAGAACCCTAACAAAGAATTTAACTACTAATGTTAATAAAAAAAGAAAAAGACAAAGAAATAAAGAAAATAAACATCATTATTAATCTAAAATATAAATGAATAATATCCAAAAGCATATGAGAAACCCCATGGAATAACAGCCTATTAATCTTCAATTCTTTTGTTGAATCTTCAAACAATCATGAACAAGCCAAACACCCTTGTTCTCTAAAGAAGAATGTAATTTGAAAAAGTGAAAAATGACCTAATCTCCTCCTTTGTTTCTAGAGGCTACACACACACACACACACACACACACATATATATATATATATATATATATATATATATATATATATATATATATATATATATATAACCCTAGCCTCCAGCTCTAGGTTTATTATCTTATAAAATCCCCTTTATGTCCTTCATAGTTCAGTAATTAAATTTAAGTTCATATTTGCCGTCAGCAAGTCGTGCAATCATGCACAACTTTTTTCTTCCAAAAATATGCTCACTCAGCTTTAATTGCTCCTTTGACTCTTCTATGACGCCCATGACCCCCTTGCAACTTTCCTCCACTATTCTTTGACTTCCTAAATGCACAAAATTAACTAAAAATAAACCAAATAATACTAGAAATAAATAAACACACATATGATGCAATAAGTAATTAACTAAATAAAAAGCACACAAATGCCACTAAAAAGACATTTAATCCTAACACATTGAGTGCTTAAAAATAATGCAATTCTTGCACTTATAAAAAAATAAATCAAAAAATTACAAAACTGGTTTCTATCATTTATTTTGTTATTTGAAATGTCTGTGTACTAATAAAATAAATTAAAATATAACTTTAAATTTTATTGAAAGTCTATTTCATATTTTAATTAGGTTAACTTCTATTTTATTTCTAATTTAAAATTAAATTAATGAATATAATTATAATTTAACTGAAAGTATGTTTCCTATTTTAATTACGATTACATCTATTTTATCTCTAGCAAAAATCCAATTGAAAGTATATTTTAGGTTAAATTCTATTTTATATCTAATAAAAATTAATTTAATTAGAATATAATTGAAAGTATATATGTATTCTATTTTATTTGTAACAAAATTAAATTAATTAAAATGCAATTCTAATTTAATTGAAAGTATATTTCTTAGTTTAATTAGGTTAACTTCTATTTTATCTCCGAAACAAATGAAATTAATTAACATATCATTCTAATTTAATTGAAAATATGTTTCCTATTTTAGGTATGTTAATTTTTGTTTTATCTCTAATAAAATTAAATTAATTAAACTTTAGAAGTAATATTATTAAAAATATTTTTTTCTATTTTAATTAGGTCTATTTATATTAAATCTAATAAAAATCAAATTAGATAACACAATTTTATAATTCTTATTATATTAAATTTAATAAGTAAATAATTAAAATCAAAATAATAAATTTTATGAAAATAGGAAATGTATATAATTTGTTTTAAAAGTATATATTTTATAAATTAAAAATTAATAAATAAGAAATAGAGCATATAATTTGTTTGAAAGTATATTTTCTGTAATAAAAGTAGTATAATTATCATTTATAGATATTTTTATAAAATGTTAATAAAAATAGTTAAACTTAAATTAATTAATAGTTATTAATTAATTATTAGTTGAACTTAAAAAAATTACATTAAGTTAATTTTTTAGTAAATAAAGTTATTAATACTAAAAATATTGAAGAAATAAAGTTTTATAACTCAAATAGAATTTTACTAATATTGTAATAAATTATATGTTTAATGACTTATAATATTTAAATTAATATATAAAGAAAATATAACTTTTATTATTTTCAACTTTTATTGATAAAAGTAATGATTTTTTAATCTTATGATTAATTATAACTATAATATTTTTTTTCTATATGAAATTAATTCTAGAGTTGAGAAATATTATTTATTAAAAAATATGGAAGGAATATCATATAATTATTTAAATAAAAGATTTATGAAAGTTGTAATAAATTATAACTATATTAAGTTAATATTAAATTGCTAAATAAATAACATTGTTATTTTTTTAAAATGTTATTTCATGATGATAATAATAATAATAATAATAATAATATATTTAATTATTTATTCAATATATATCATTGAGTTTAATAAATTTTTTTGTTCACGTATTTGTTTACTAGTATATATATATATATATATATATATGTGTGTGTGTGTGTGTGTGTGTGTGTGTGTGTGTGTGTGTGTGTATGTGTGTGTGTGTGTGTGTGTGTGTGTATGTCATGACACAAATTAGGGAGTTATGACCCAAACCAGGGAGTTATGACAGACACTAGAAAACGAGAATTATTTCGAATCTAAAATATATATATATATATATATATATATATATATGTCATGATCCAAATCAGGGAGTTATGACAGGCATTAGGAAACGGGAATTATTTCGAATCCAAAACTTGTAGCAAGCGTTAAAAATAAAAACACATGCAATAATAAATAAAAATACACCATAATTAAAATTTTAATTAATATAAAAATAAATATTTATATAATAACATAATAAAAATATGTACATACATGACTCAAAGACAACACTCTAACAGGTACAACACAAAACTACTACAACAACACTACCATTGCAGCTTCTAAAATACAAAGAAGAGTTATATATGTATACATATAACTGAAGTTAAATACAATCAAGTATCAGTATATATATATATATATATATATATATATAGTCAATTCATACAGATGCTGAAATCCACTTTTATATAATAATATATGCATAAAAATATATTGGTTAAAGGATCGTAGCATAACCCTAACATAATTAGCAACCTCGATCATATAACCTCACTAGTCATACATGCTCATTTAATTCTAAAATATTTATTTTCCCATTTTTTTACAGTAGATTGGCCCCGAGATACTACGTCAATCAAGCTTTTGCAGTCTTATTGTCGGCGTGATTAGCCCCAATACACTAGGTCAACCCAGCTCCTACAATTACACCTCTCTCTCACTGTAAATCTCATTAATTGATCAATCAAGTCTCTCATCAAAATAATCTCATAATGTAAAATCCTAAATCTAATGCACTAGGACGTACACAGTCCTACTCCAGCCCATAGGTAGCACATTCTACTACTATCCTTCAAATATATTTTAATATTATTAAAAATACTAAAATGTATAATTTAAACATAATAGTATCCATTTTAAAGAAATATACCAATTATATACCAAACGTATACTGAATATATAGCAAAGATATATTGAACATATACCCAATGTATCCAAAAAATATACTGAATATATATCAAACATTTAATAAATTAAATTATTTTAAAAATACATTATAAAAATTATGGATGCTCATAATTATCCATTCTGCATGCAATGCATATATAAAATAATAACTCACAGTTTTGCGCTCCTCTAAATAGACTTGACTAGCTTGGTCCGATAGACCTCGATCTAGGTACAACAATAGAAAATAAAGAATAATAACAATATCATAATAAATTTCTAACTTTACACTTCTAGGATTATTAGAGAAAGACACGATCTAGAACATGACTCTATCAAAATTCAAAAACTTAGTATCGACCTGATGTCACGTTTTACGAGAATTCTATAAAAAAATTTGGTAGAGTCTCCTCTGTAAAATAGACATCTCTCTACTAAAAGTAGAGTTGATCCTATAAACAAACACATTTCTATAATACTCAAAAGCACAACACCTCGGGTTGGGACTCCGAACTATGCAATTTCCCAATCAAGAAACACAATTCGCAACAATAAACAATTTAATAATAATATAATAAAAATCATTAAAATCCATAAAAATCAATAAAATACCTCAATACAATTTATTTAAATAACAAAAATATTAATATAATATTTTCACATTAATTAAATAAAATCTCAAGTAGAGTTAAATAATATTAATAAGAATTACATTTTTCAAATACTTGAAGTCAAATAGTATAAAGTATAATTAATTACTTAAATTACACAATTATATTATAAAAATAACTAAAAATCCATTTTAATCATAAAATAACAAATAAGCTATTACATAAAAATATATTTCTGGAAATTAATATTAATTAGTTAAAAATAGTAAATAATTCGTAAAAATTATTTTAATACTATTTATTATTCCAAAATTATTCAAAACATACTAATTAACAATAATTTCAATAAAAATACAAAGTTTACCAATTTATCCAAAAATTAACATAAAACTAAATATTTTCCAAAAATTGCTCAAAATTACTATAAATTAGCATAATATTCAATACAAAAGATATAATTAATAAAATTCATTTTTATTTATCAAAAATACAATTTTTATACATAAACCAAATAAATTCAAAAAATTAAAATTAAAATATATTTCAGTAGCTATTGATACATACAACAATAAATTCTAAAGAAATTAAGCAAGAATTAAACTAAATTAAGCTAAAAAAAATCAAAAACTCAAGTTGACCTAAACTAAAACTTGAACATAATTTACTAACCAGACATTCTATGCTGAAAGCAGCTTGAAAATCAACTTGCCCAGACCGAGAGGAGCCGAACAAGCTTGGAATCACGAGCTGAAACAATTGGAAACTCGCTGACGTTACAGTTGCTGCTACTACTATACATTGTTGTCCGGTGGCGACAAGCAAGGAAGAAGTAGCAGATGGCAGTGGGAAGGACAAGGAAGAGGGAGGAGGTGACGGCGAGGCTTAGTGGTGGCTGGCGGAGCTCGGTTGCTGCTGTTGAAACCAAAAGAAGAAGAAGAAAAAAAAAAGAGAAGGAAGAAAAGTGCTGGAAATTTTAATACCCTGACCCCTTTATATATATATATATATATATATATATATATATATATATATTAACAACATACAATACATATATATAACAAATAAATTTGGACTTAAATAAAAGTATACCATAAACATTAATATATGATAAATACACTAAATTAACACTATTTAATAAATAAATAATAACATTATTAAATAAATAACTAATATTTAGCAATAAACTAAATTTTTAAATCACATTTAATATTAATACTATAATAAAATAAAATAAACATCAACACTAGAGTTTAATTAAATAACACAAAATAATCATAATAAATAGAAATTTAAAATATTATTAACAGTTCATATATCAAAATTAATTTAATAATTTTTATATAATATTGAGTTATCTTAAATTCCACCCCCCCTTTCTCCATAAAAATTCATCCTTGAATTTCAAATAAAAAACATAATACAAAAATTCATCAAGGAAAAAGGTAATGATAAACCACCTGCATCTTGACTTCAATCTCCCAAATGTGCTCCATGTTGTTACTCTGCCACAATACTTTGACAATTGGGATTTGATTTGAATGTGACTAACAAACTTGATAATCCACTATCACAACTCGCTTTTCCTCATACATCATGTCTTCATTCACTTTTACACTCTAGGGCTGCAACACGTGCAAAGGGTCTGAAATATACCTCCTCAGCATCGAGATATGAAACACTGATGCACTTGAGACAAATTTGGAGGGAAACCCAACTGATATGTAACTATGCCCACTCTCTCCATAATCTCAAATAGTCCAATATATCTCGGTGCTAACTTCCTTTTTTTTTTTAACCTCATCACACCCTTCATCGGAGACACCTTAAAAAATATATAATTTCCAACCTCAAACTCCACATCCTTATGCTTTGGATCCGCATAGCTCTTCTGCCTGCTAGCTGTGATCTCTAATCTCCTTCTGATCAAAACAACCTTCTCAGTTGCATCTTGAACAATCTTTGGTCTAGTCAACACTCTCTCTCCAATCTAAGGGTGAAAAGTAGTACTGAAATCAGGCCTAGTGTCCATTGCTTCCTGTAACTTTTGCCAAAATTGAGAGGTAAACACTGAACCTCTATTATATACAATGGAAACAGGCACTCCATGAAGGCACACAATATGTTTAACATACAACTTAGCCAACTTAGCAACAGAATAAATGGCTTTAACTAGTAAGAAGTGAGCTGATTTGGTTAACCTATACACAATCACCCAAATGGAATCGTATTATCCTTTGAACGACGTAACCTTACCACAAAATCCATAGTAATTCTCTCATATCTCCACTTAGGAATATGAAGAGGCTAAAGTTTCCCAAAAGGTTTCTGATGCTCAGCTTTCACCTTATGACAAGTCAAACACTTAGAGACATAACTAGTTACATCCTCCTTCAATCCATCCCACCAGTATTGTAATAACCCTGGTTTTTAAATTATTTTCTTAAATATTGAGATATGTAGTGTTAATAAAATTTAAAAGTTAAATTTAATTATTTTACTATTTTATGATTAATTATTATTATTTTATGTTTAATTGAATTTTCTATGTAAATATATTAATTTGGAAATTATTAGTTTAGATGTTTAAATTCCATTGTGTATATTTAATATTTTCAAATACTATTATTTTATATACATTAATTTAATGGATGGTTATTTTAATGTTATTTTTAAATATTAACATTTCAAGTACATTATTATTATTTTAATAACACTAGTTTATGTGCATTATTATTTCTATGATTTTTATTTTATTAAATATACATTATTTGTATTATTAATTATTTAATAATTATGGTTATTGTTATTGTTGTTTTTAAATAAATTTTATGTGTGTGAGATTATGTGTGTGTGTGTGTATTTATATATATATATATATGCATACAAAACATAGAGCATGGTTATTTTCTTCCCTTTCTTCCCATAATTCCAATCCTCCCTCGTCACTTTGCTCCTTCTTCTTCCTCATGATTGCTTAGCCATTACCAAAGCCATCATCTTCTCCTTCTCGTCGTCACTACCATTGAAGAGCTGCAGAAGCTACCGGTGGACAGCATGCAGAAGTAGTAGTGGCAGCAGCAGGGTACAGAGATCGCCGGTGACTTCCTGACGGTGAGAGCTGTTATCTCTTGGCTAGTTTGACTCCTTAAGGCTTGGAGAAGATGATGTTAGCCATGATTTGAGCTCAAACTAAGTTTAGGGTGAGTTTTTGCATATTTTTTTTAGTTTATGTCAAATTCTTTTTAATTTTTTTAGCTTGAGTTTAATGAATTATTGATAATTTCTTTTAGAGATGTTGATCTATGCATCTTAATCTACTCATAGATATTTTTAATTTATGTTTCTGTTTTTGTTTGATTTTTGGTTAATTATTGAATATTTTAATTATTAAAAATAAATTTTTTGTTAATTAATTAATTAAATTATGAATTTGGTTAAATTTTTATTGTTATATATTATTATTAAGTGTGGTGTTGAGAAATTAATTTTTGGGATTATTATATAATTTTTATAAATATTTTTAGTTTATGTACATTTTAGAATATTGAATTAAATGTGCATTTTGGTTGAATTTAGAGTTTAATCTTGTGTTTTAATTGATACTGGAATGTTATTTGTTAAAAAAAAAATAATTTTTATGAATTTATATAATTTTTATGGAATTTTATGCAATTTATGTGTATTTTGAATTATTAGATTAAATATTTATTTTTATAGGAATTATTGGTTAAATATGTGTTTTGGTTGATATTAGTATATTATATGTTGATTAAATAATTTTAATGATTTTCTATAATTTTTGAGAAAATTATTTAGTATATTTAAGTATATTGGATATTTGATATTATAGGGGTAAATGTGTAATTTTGCGCTAATTATAGTTAAATATTATATTTTAGTTGAGTTTATAATTATTTAAGGTAATAAAATGATTTTTACAAATTAATTATTATTTTTAACTAATTAATACTATTTTTCAAAAAAAAAATTCAAATAATATATTATATATATTATTTTGGAAATAAAATGGGTTTTAAACTAATTTTATTATATAATTAAGCTATTTAAGCAATTAAATGTGAAATTTTATTATGTTATGTTGAATAATTGTAAAAATTGAATTTTTATTAATATTATATAATATTTGAGATTTTAATAGTTAATTGTGATAATTTTAGAATATTATGTAAATAATAAGTGTATTTATTATTTTGAGGCTAAACGTGTATTTATTATTTTTGTGATATTAAATTGCAATTTTAAACATTATTTACAATTTATGTTAATTTAATTGTAAAATGGGAATTTTATTCCATTTATGAATTTTTATTATCAAATATTAGTTAAATTAGACTTTTATGTTTTAATTGGAAAATAAAGGTTTTTAAATATTTTTATGGGTTTTTGATGATTTTTATTATTTTACTATTTAATAGTGTTTGTATGTGTATTGTGAACCTTAGTTGGGGATTTGTGGAGTTTGAGGTCCCAACCCGAGGTGTTGCGCTGTGTGATTTTTGAAGTGTGTTTTCTATGTAGGATCGGCCCTACTTTTGTAGGGAGACGTCCGTTTTACAGAAGAGACTTTGTCAAAAATTTGGTAGATTTATCGTAAAACGTGACAACCTATTCGAGTCTAGTTTTGAATTTTTGATTAAGTCTCTCTATAGTAATCCTAGAAACATAGAGTTAGAAATTTATTCTGATGGTTGTTGTTATTTTATTTTTCTAGATGTACCGAGACTGAGGCCTAACGGACCAGACTCGCTAAGTATGTCTCGTGAAGTGCTAACCAGTGAGTTATTATACAATATATATATGCATTACATATAGAATGCATGACTTAGAATTTTTCATTTTCATTATATGTTTCTTTGAAAGTAATTTAATTTATAATATGATTTGGTATATTTTTGGTTTATTTTTAGTATATCTTGATATATATATGTTTGCATATTTTCTATATACATTTAATATATCACTGGTATGTTTAGAGTTTATTTTTTATATGTGTATGTTAGATAATTCGGTTTATTTTAGTATATATTTTTTTGGGTATATGTCAAACTAAATGCATGTTTTAGTACATATACATGTTTTAAATGTATATTCATTCATAATTGTTTTATTAAATGATTTGTGTACTTTAGATATATTTTTAGTATATTATGGGTTTGTTTTAGTATATTTCATGATTGATTTGAATTTATTATACATATATATATATATATACTTTAATTATACTTAGTTTATTTTAAGTATATTTTTGGTATATATATATGGTATATTTTGCTAGTATGAATGTCATTCTACATTATTTATTTTTTGATGTATGATTTATTTTAAATGAAGGATATCAATAGAACGTGCTACCTAGTGGGCAACACTAGGACCGTGAACGTACCAATGCGATAGATTTAGGTTTGAGTGTGGAATTAATTGTGGTGATTACGATTTGATTGATAATGATTTGATTGATGTGATTGAGTTATGATGTGATTGATAGTGTGATTGCTGGAGCTCAGTTGACCAAGTGTCTCGAGGCCAATCATATTGATAGTCAAACTGCTGGAGCTCGGTTGACTTAGTGTCTTGAGGCCAGTCGACTATCCAAAATGGAATAAGTGATTTATTTAGATTTAAGTGAGCCTGTATGGCTAGACGGATGATATGGTTAATTGAGGTTGTGATTTATAGGGTTCTATTTGATCCTTCATATATTAAAAGAAATGTTTTCTGCACTTATTATATTTATTAAAGTAGAGTTTGGCATTTGTGTGAAATGTGTGTATATGCATATATATATATATATATATATATATATATATATATATATATATATATATATATATATATATATATATATAAGAATGCTTGACTGGATATGGTTAGATTGCATGTATATATAGTATAATAATTTACTCAGTGAGGTCTGACCCCCCTCATTTTTTTTTCAAGAGATCCTATATCGTAGACCTTAGTAGTAGAGTTCTTCGTCGATGTTCTTCCGTCCCGGCTATTTTATGTAAATGTATATTTTGAACTTTGATTTGTATTCTAGAAACTGCAGTAGTAATATTATTGTATCAGCAGAGTATTATTTTATCTGATACTTTATACTTTGAGAATTGTATTTGAACACTGTATGAATATATATTTATTTACGAAAAGTATAATGAGTATTCATTTTCATATATTGATTTAAAAAAATTAATTCAATTGTACTTTTATTTATTTATTGCATGTTTTTATTTTTCTAAGGCTTGCTACGGGTTCTGGATTCAAAAGAATTCTTGTTCCCTAGCGTCGGTCATGACTCCTAATTTTGGGTCGTGACAAGTATAAATCTGGGATGTTGTGGTACATCTTAGTAACACCTGGATGTACACTATAAGCTATAAAATGTGCTTCTTTAAGGATATCTTCTCTTAAATTATCCATATTAGGAACACATAATCTACCACTGATCCTTAAAACACCTTCATCATCAAGTTTAAAATCAATGAACTTCCCCTCATGAACATTCTCATCAAGCTTTGCTAGAATAGGATCTCAACTCTCAGCTACCGTAATCCTATCTCTCAGCACTAATCTGACTCTAAACTAAGCTAGCAGTTCTCCTAATCTGCTTTTTTCAATATCAAAACTTGATCCACTAACTCGTGCAACTCTTGGATCAAAGGTCTCCTCTCCACACTAATGTGAGTAAGACTGCCCAAGGACTTCCTACTCAAAGCATCTGCTACCACATTAGCCTTGCCTGGATGATAAAAGATATCACAATCACTATCTCCTTTGCCTCAAGTTCATATCCCTCTACTGGAAAATGTACTTCAAACTCTTATGATCTGTGAAAATCTCACAAGTCACTTCGTACAAATAATGTCTCCAAATCTTAAGAGCAAAGATCACTGCAGCCATCTCTAGGTCATGAGTAGGATAATTTTGTTCATGCTTTTTTAACTACCTTGAAGCATAAGCTACCACCCTACCATTCTGCATTAATACAAAACCTAGGCTGATTTTAAAGGCAACACAATACACAGTGAACTTGCCATCCCCATTAGGCAAGGTCAAAACTGGAGCTGTGGTTAACTTCTCCTTTAGTAACTAAAAGCTAATCTCATAAGCATCATGCCATACAAACTTCACATTCTTCTAAGTTAGGTGAGTCATAGGATCTGTAATTCTCAAGAAATTCTACACAAGTCTCTTATAATACTAAGCCAAACCTAAAAAACTTCGAATCTCAATGACTGTCATCGGTCTGGGCCATTCAGACACTGCTTATATCTTCTATGGATCAACCAGAATACTATCTTTAGACACCACGTGTCCAAGGAATGCAACACTCTCTAACCAAAAATCACACTTCGAGAATTTAGCATAAAACTGATGTTCTCTCAATGTCTGTAGTACTATCCTTAAGTGATATATGTGCTCTTCCATACCCTTCCAATACACCAGTATATCATCAATGAAGACTACTATAAACTGATCCATAAACGGTCTAAATACCTTATTCATCAGGTCCATAAAAGTAGCTAGTGCATTAGTTAACCTGAAGGACATCAACAGAAACTCATAATGACCATATCAAGTGTGGAATGTCATTTTAGGAACATTGGCTTCATTGATCCATGACTGATGATAGCCTAACCTCAAGTCAATCTTGGAAAAGAACTGTGCACCCTGTAGTTGATCAAAAAAATCATCTATCCTTGGAAGTGGATACTTTTTCTTCACTATCACTTTATTCAGCTCTTTGGAATGTATGCACAGTCTCAGTGTACCATCCTTCTTTATAAATAGGACTAGTGCACCCCAAGGAAAAAAACTGGGTTTAATGAAATCCTTGTCTAGCAAATCTTGCAACTACTTCTTTAACTCATTAACTCTATAGGAACCATTCTGTAAGGTGACATCAAAATAGGAGTTGTGCTTAGAATTACATTTATATAGAATTCGATCTCTCTGTGAGGTGGTAAACCTAGCAACTAATTAGGAAAAACATCAGGAAACTCACAAGTAACTGGAACATCTGTGAGAGACAACTTCTCCACTTAAATATCCCTAACTAGTGCCAAGTATCCTAGACAACCTTTCCTCAGCATCTTCCTAGCCGTAATAGTAGAGATAAGATTTTGAGGTGCATAACTCTTGTCACCCATAAACTTACACTCTTCTTCATCAGGAATTCTGAAAATCACCTCTTTACTCCGACAATCAACAATGGCATAGTGCTGACATAACCAATCCATACTAAGGATCACATCAAACTCCATCACATCCAATGATACCAATTCCACTAACAATTCTGTATGTCCCACTAATACCGGATGTCTAGAAAGAACAACGTTGGTGTCTATAAATCACTTAAAGGAGTGGTGACAGATAAAGAAATGTTATCCTTAAAACTTGCCAGCACGACTTTGGAATAAAAATGGGGGATAAGAAAGAATGTGTGACACATGGATCAATCAAAACTCTAGCATCCAAATAATAGACCAGAAGTATACTTACAACAACGGCGTTGGATGCTTGAGCATCATGCTTAGTGAGGATGAAAACTCTAACCTAACCTTGGCCTCCCTACTGGTTGTTGGAAGTTTGACTAAAGCCTCTCACACTACCCCTACTACCTTTGCCACATCCCTATTTGACTACAAACTATAACATACTCAGATACTGAGCTGGAGGTAACTGATAAGGAGCTGGAGTTGAACTGGCAATAGACTCCTACAAAAACTGTTGCTAATAGCTAGAATAAAGACACGCTCTAGAAAAGTGCCCTATCTATCCGTATTTGAAACATGCTCTACGAGCCATGTAGCATGGTCCCTGATGGACTCTCCCACATGTTTGACAAGCACTAGTTGCTAATCCCAAGTTATCATAATTAGAACATTGGCCGTTGCTACTATTGGTAGCACCTAAACTGAATCTAATAGGTCTACACGGTCCACCACGACCATGTTTGCTACTCCTATGGACTCTCTACTGAGGTGTTTGACTCTACTGATAAGATCCTCTTTGATGACTGCTAGAGCCAATCTGAAATGTCTGGAATGGTGTGCTCTAAAATCCTCCTGAATGAACACCTCCTAACTGATAATAATCAGACATAACTCCTTATCTGACTAATATGAGTTGTATCTCCTTGGCTAACTTTATCACCAACTCAAGAGTAAGGCCTGTAGTAAGCATCATAATGAATGCAGAACCTAGTATAGTAACATACATCGTAACTGTGAAGTAATGATCTTTTATTAAGTCTTAAGCATATCAACCCAGTTTGAGAAACTCTTTGGTATAATCCTTAACAGATCTGTCTCCTTTGGTGATGCTGGTCAATCTAAGTCTATAGCTCATCTGCAGTGGCTCAAGGTAGAAACACCTCATAAATCTCTCTCAAACCTATGTCCATATCATCATCATCATCAATGGCTAAATGACCAAAATAAGCCAATCGAGGGCTGGTCCTTCTATAGATAGCTCAATGATCATGATCCTCTAATACTCAATGTGAGCAGTTTGAGTCCTCGTCTCAATGGTGTCTAAAAAATCTAGAGGGTCTAACATCCAATCAAATGATATCTTGTCAACTTTGGCGTACAACAATGCTGCCTCAAGGTCAAACATACCCTACTGATAAATAAGTTGTATCTATAGTGTGGTTGGAGGTATAGTAGCTTTTTTATACTCTTGATCAATAGGTTCCTCATCCTATAGCTCTCTCTGCCTACGGTGACCTATCGCTCCTCGAGGTCTACCTCTACGTTTGCCTTTATGCCTAACAGGTGGCTTTGGAGGTAAAACCTCATCCTGAAATGACTCATCATCCTCGGCCTCAATGACTGGTGGAGGGACACGTGCTCGCCTCCTCATTCTAAAAAGACAAAAACAAATGAGATTTAGACAAACAGACAACAAACAAATAATGAGCAAATAACTTAACAATTATGTAGAAAACTATACCAAGGAAAACTTATCGAAGACATGATTGAACCTAATTTACTACAATAGTTTCAAAATGACTCTGATAACCTAGGTCCACAACACTAAAAACCTAGGACTTTGATACCAACTTTTTACCCAAACTGGGGAGTTATGATCGGCGTTAAGGAACATGAATTATTTCGAATCCAGAACACGTAGCAAGTCTTAAAAATAAAAATGCATGCAATAATAAATAAAAATATACCATAATTAAAAATTTAATTAATATAAAAATAAATCTTTATGTCATAACATAATAAAAATATGTTCATACATGACTCAAATACAACTCTTTAATAGGTACAACATAAAACTACTACAATAACACTACTATTGCAGCTTCTAGAATACAAACAAAAGTTCAAATATAAAATTTACATAATCTAGCCAAGGCTGAAGAAGACCTACGAAGGAGTCTACTATTGAGGTCTAACGAAGAAGAATTAACTGAAAAAAATATTAAGGGGGATCAAATCTTACTAAGCGAATTATTATATTATATATACATGTAACCTAAGTTATATACAATCAAGCATCAGTATGTATATATATATATATATAAGCAATTCATACAGATACTGAAATCCATTTTTATATAATAATAGATGCATAAAAATATATTAGTTAAAAGATCATAGCAGAACCCTAACATAGTTCGCAACCTCAATCATATAACCTCATTAGCCATACAACCTCACTTAATTCTAAAATATTTCTCTTTTCTATTGTTGGACAGTAGACTGATCCCGAGACACTAAGACAACTAAGCTCTCATAGTCTCACTATCGGCGTGATTGGCCCTAAAACATTAGGTCACCTGAGCTCTCACAATCACACCTCTCTCTCACTGTAAATCTCATTAATCGATCAATCAAGTCTCACATCAAAATAATCTCATGATGTCAAATCCTAAATCTAATGCACTAGTACATATGTAGTCCTAGTCTAGCCCACAAGGTAGCACGTTTTACTACTATCCTTCAAATAAATCTTAATATTATTAAAAATAATAAAATGCATAATTTAAACGTGATAGATTCCATTTTAAAAACATATATACCAATTATATACCAAATATATATTGAACATATACCAAATGTATACAAAAAATATACCGAATATATATAAAAAATTTAATAAAATAAATCTTTTTAAATAAATTATAAAAATTATGGATGCTCATAATTATGCATTCTACATGCAATGCATATATAAAATAATAACTCATAGTTTTACTCTCCTCTAAACATACTTGACCGGCATGTTCCGATAGGTCTCGGTCTCGACATGACTATAGAAAATAAATAATAATAACAATATCATAATAAATTCCTAACTTTACACTTCTAGGATTACTAGATAAAGACTCAATCTAGGACACGACTCAAACAAAATTAAAAAACTCAAGATCGACTCGATTTCACATTTTACGAGAATTCTACCAAAAATTTGGCAGAGTTTTCTCTGTAAAACGAACATCTCTATACTAAAAGTAGAGTTGATCCTGCAAACAAATACACTTCAATAATACTCAAAAGCACAAAACCTCGGTCGAACTACGCAATTTCCCAACCGAGAAACACAATTCACAATAACTAAAATCCATTTTAATCATAGAAATAATAAATAAGCTATTACTTGAATATATTTCTAGAAATTATTATTAATTAATTTAAAATAGTAAATAATTCATAAAAAATATTTTAATACTATTTATTATTCCAAAATTATTCAAAATATACTAATTAACAATAATTTCAATAAAAATACGAAGTTTACCAATTTATCAAAAAATTAACATAATACTAAATAATTTCCGAAAAGTACTCAAAGTTACTATAAATTAGTAAAAATTTATTTTCTCATTTCGAAAACTTATTATTTAAATTAACTATACAAATTAACATAATTTTCAATACAAAACATATAATTAATAAAATTCATTTTTATTTATCAAAAATACAATTTTTATACATAAACTAAATAAATTCAAAAAAATAAAATAAAAATATATTTGAATAGCTATTGAAACATACAACAACAAATTCCAAAGGAATTAAGCAAGAATTAAACTAAATCAAGCAAAAATAAAATAAAATAAAATAAAAAACTCAAGTTGACCTAAACTAAAACTTCAACATAATTCACTAACCGGATCTTCTAAGCTCAAAGCGACTTGAGAATCAACTTGCTCGAACCGAGAGGAGTCGAACAAACTTGGAATCATGAGCTGAAACCACCGAAAAGTCGTCGACATTACTATTGTTGCTACTTCTACACATTATTGTCTGATGTCAACAGGGGGAGGAAGAAGCAGCAAATGATGGTGGTAAGGAGAGGGAATATGTCACGACCCAAAATAGGGGTCATGACTGGTGCTAGGGAATGGGAATTATTTCGAATCCGGAACCCGTAGCAAGCCTTAAAATAAAATAAACATGCAATAATAATAACAATATTTAATGCAGCGGTAATAAAAATCATAAATATTAAAATAATAATCCACCAACTGGATTTAAATCAAATCTTCATCATCACATATATATAAACTCTTTTAATACAAATCCAGTTCATATATAATACAACATCTCTTTAAATATTTAATGACTACTGCAGTGTCTAGATAAAATAAACCCAAGACTCAGATAAGCAGTTTACATAAAGAAGTCGGGGTGGAAGAAATCCAGCGTATAGGCTTGCTACTGAGGTCTGAAGATGATGACTCTCCTGAAAAATTAGTCAACGGAGGGGAGTCAGACCTCACTGAGTGAATTACTATAATATATATACATGCATACTAAATGACAATGCATACAATCAACAGTATATATCTAATATGTATATATACATGCAAATTCACACAGATGCAGTAAAATCATTTTTATATATTTTATTGAAAATCATCTTTTATGAAGGATCAAATAGAACCCTAGGATATCGTAACCTCAAACAGTGTTAGACAACACTCTAGCCATACAGGCTCACTTATTCCAAATATATTCACTTAATCCATTTAGATAGTAGACTGGCCCCGAGACACTAAGTCAACCGAGCTCTAGCAGTCTGACTGCCAATGTGATTGGCCCCGAGACACTTGGTCAACCGAGCTCCAGCAATCACACCTCCAAACCATATCTCACACATCAAATAATCATATCCAATCAATATCCACGAATAGTTAGTAATATAGCCTAAATGCTATAAGCGTATCGGTACGTACTTGGTCCTAGTGCTACCCACTAGGTAGCACGTTCTATCGATATCCTTCATTAATAAATATAAAAAATTCATTCACAAATAAATGATGCATGAATTTAAATAAAATAACAATATAAACCATATATATACTGGAAATATACCAAAAGTAAACCAGGTATATTTCGAGTATATATACGTCAAATAAATCCAATCAAATTACAAATTAAGCTAGAAATATATTTAAAAACATTTTTAAATATAATTTATTAATAAAACATGCATATGATTCAAAATATACAGAAAATAAACCAAAATAAACTAAAAATAAAATTAGGTAATAATTGAATTATTCATGCATAAATAATCAAAATAAAACATATTTTTCTAAATCATGCACCCTAAACATATATATATAATATAGTAACTCACACTTAGTGCGCTCCACAAGAGGGGTCCGACGAGCCTGGTCCACTAGGTCTCGGTCTCAGCGCAACTAAACAAACAATAATAATAGACATCAGAATAAATCTAACAGAAAATCCTAGAACTCGATCTAGAATATTAAACACAGAATCGAAATTAGGGTTCGACCGGACATCACGTTTTATGAGAATTCAATCAAAAATTCGACAGAACCTCCCCTGTAAAACGGACATCTCTCTACTCAAAGAGTAGAGCCGACCCTACAAAGAAACACACTTCGAAAAACAGGCACAACAACTCAATCAAAATCCCTCGGTCGGACTCCAAACTACAGTCTACCGACCGGGGTCCACAATTCACAAAAAAATTCTGAAAATATCGAAAATACCCTTATAACATAGAAATTCATTTTATAAGTAGAAATTACATAATTAACCTTTAAACATAGTAAAAACAGATAAAAACTCATTTTATTAGTAAAATCGTATATTATATATATAATTGAAAATAATTCACAAAAAATAGTTTTAATTAATTAAAAATACTACATAATTTGTAGAAATAATTTTTATACCTTAAATAACTATTAAAACCAATTAAATTACATTTTTAGCCAATTTCATGTAAAATTACCAAAATGCCCTTATATATATAAATATACTAAAATTACTTCAAAAATTCACCAAAAATTATATAATTATCCAAAATTAATTTTCTCAACATATTTATCAATAATATCAATAATTAAACTCAATTAACCAATTAATTTCAATTAAAAACACAATTAACCTAATTTTCCAAAAATTACATAAACCTAAATAATTAAAAATAAATACATAGAAATTCATAAAAATTCCAAATAAATTCCTATAATTCATTTCAACACCTATATTTATCATAAAACATAATTTCATAATTTAATTAATTAATTTCCGAAAATTAGAAAATAATATTAAAATATTCAAAAATACCCAAAAATCAAAATAATTCCCAAAAATTCCGAAAAAATTCACACATGTAGATTAAGTGAAGGGGAACAAAATTTGTGAAGGAATATTTCATGAATCAATCAAATTGAAGTTCAAAAAATCAGAAACCCTAAAATGGCCAAATTCAAAAAATCGAAACCTAAGCAAATCAAGACCATTTTAAGTGAAAAAAAGCTTCAAATCACACTCACCAGAGCTCAAGGAGAAGAAAGAAATCGGCGGTGTTGAAAATGGTGGCCAGAAACGTCGTGAACGACGGTGAGAAAGAATTCGGGTTCTCCGGTCAAAATCAACCTCCGAACGCCGAAAACGGGTGCAACAGGTGGCGGAAGAGGCTGAGGAAGGAGGTGGCACGCCGGACGGCACACCAACGGCAAGGAAATGGGACGGCAGGCGGCGGAACGGTGATGGGGACGGTCGGGAGTGAGAGGAAGAAGATGATGGCAATTTGGTAAATATATCAAACTTCAATTTTTGTTTAATATTAAATGTATATATATATATATATATATATATATATATATATATATATATATATATATATATATATACTTTATACTATATATTAAAATAATATTAAATTACACACATTAAATATACACCACACACTTATAATTTAATATTTTAAAATTTAATAATAAATAAAAATAATTAAATAACAATAACATTAATAAACAAATAATAAAATATTAGGGTAATTAATTAAACCCTAATTAAATAAAAAAAATACACATATATACGTTATTTAGTATTTTAAAAATATGTATGAGTGCATGCAAATCCGTAAATCTATTTAAAATAATTAATAGTAAATTATTTACGTGAAAATTTCCCCGAAAATGCAAGTCCTGAAAAATTTTTACGTAAAACACTTAAAATAATAATAAACAATTAAAAATTCAATTTTAATTAAATAAAGGCTCATAAAATATCAATATCATATTTAAGAATTATTAACACTGCATATTTCGATACAGTGTAAAAATGTTTAAAAACACAGGATATTACAAAAGAGGGAGGAGGTGACGACTAGGCTTGGTGGTGGTTGGTGGTGGCTGGCAGAGCTCGGGTCGTGCTGCTAAAAGAAGAAGAAGAAGAAAAAGTTTCGAAAATTGTAATGCTCTAACCCCTTTATATATATATATTGAACAACATACGATACACATATATAAGAAATAAATTTAAACTTAAATAAAAGTATGCCATAAATATTAACATATAATAAATACACTAAATTAACACTATTTAATAAAAATAATAACATTGTTAAATAAATAATAATATTTAACAATGAACTAAAATTTTAAATCACATTTAATATTAATAGAATAATAAAATAAAATAAACATCAACACTAAAGTTTAATTAAATAACACAAAAAAATCATAATAAATATAAATTTAAAATATTATTAATATTGTATATCTTAAAATTAATTTAATAATTTTTATAAAATATCATATTATCACAATAAATAAATATATATATATATATATATATATATATATATATAGGTGGCAAAAATTACCTATACTCATTTGTCCATCTTAGTCCATTCATATGAAATGGGTATGGGTCATTAATGAGTCATGTGTAAAAATTAAAAGGGTGATAAATGGGATACAAATTTTGAACCTCTTTTAAATAGGTTTTATACCCACATATTTTAATTTTTTTTTCTTTTTTAATTAATTTTTTTATATTTTATATTTTCTTCTTAATTTTTTTTTTATTTTATATTTTTTTTCTCCTTAGTTTTTCCTCCAACTTCTTTTTTTTCTTTTTTTTTTCTTTGTTTATTTTTCCTTTTCATTCCTTTCTTTATTTTCTTTTATGGGTCCTTAATAGGTCATGCGTAAAAGTTAAAAGGGTGATAAATGGGTTACAAATTTTGAGCCTCTTTTAAATAGGTTTCATACCCACATATTTTAAATTTTTTTTTCTTTTTTAATTAATTTTTTATATTTTTTATATTTTTTATTTTCCTTATTTTTACTTTTATTTTCTCCTTAATTTTCTCTAACTTCTTTTTTGTTTCTTTCTTTTTTTTTTCTTTTTTTAATTTGTTTATTTATTAATATATTCAAATTTATTAATGATTTTTAATATATTAATGGTTGCTTAATAATTTTTACTAACTTCAAGTTGCTTCGATGCAAAATTTGATAAAATTACACTATATAGAAGTCAAATCTAAAGGCAGTCAAATAATGATTCATCTGATCTCGTTACATTCAAATAAAAGAAAAAATCAAAAGCTCTAATAACAGAGCAGATCCAACCCTCGTTAATAATCAATAGCGACTGGAAATCCATAACTATAATTGATTAAAAAAAATCAAATCAAAATCAGTTGAATTGAGTGTAGTACCTTTGTTTCTAGTAGTGAAAGAGTGGAAGGGATCAATCAAAGGTATATTATTAATTAATTAATAATAAAAAAAAAAGTATATGTACAAATAATATAAATAATATAGAAATTAGAACATTGAACATTGAATATTTTTATTTAACTAAAATCACTAATTATTTTTAATATATTTTATATTTTTCTCATTTTTTAGTATTAATTTTTTTTAATTATTATTATTCAGAATTGAAAAAATATAAAAAGAAAAAAAGGAAAAAATTGAAATTACACTTAGAAAGAAAAAGACAAAGCAAAAGGAAGAAAGTAGTAAAAATGAAAAAAGAAGGAATGCTTATAAATAAAAAGAGGTAAAGATATAATAAATAAAAAAATGAGTATTTTTGTTTGTAAATTTTAAAAATTGCTTTTTTTTGTAAATTTTCAAAATTTATGTATGAATAAATGAGTTTAAATGAGTAAATAGGTGAGTAAAGTTTATATGGGTTATATAGGTTTTGGTATCCATATAAATATTAAATTCGTCATGAATGGGTGATTAAGAGTTTATTCAGTTACACCCAACCCATACCCACTCAATCCACCCATTTTGCCACCATATATATATATATATATAGTCTCATGTGTTGTTTGTGTTAGGATACTTGTATTTCAAATGAACATTAACTCTTAAATGCTTTGTATTTTCCTTATACATGTTTATCATTTTCCACTTTATGAATTATATAACTTTGTAATTTTTATTATTCAATGACATACAAAACTAGAAAGTTTACATGGTATCAGAGTGTAAACACTAATTTTTTTTTTCTCGTGGCCGATCACAATAATTAGCTTGCTCTTCTTACTACAACTGTTAGTAATAAATCCCAAAAATTATATTATATATATATATATATATAGTTCTTAAAGATAACTTTAAACGTTAGGGAGTGAATGATAATGATGATTCATGTGTTGTTTGTGTTAGGATACTTGTATTTCAGATAAACATTAACTCTTTTATGCTTTGTATTATGTTATACATGTTTATCATTTTCCACTTCATGTATTATATAACTTTGTAATTCTTATTATTCAATGACATATAAAACCTACAAGTTTTACATGGTATCAGAGTGTAAATGCTAATTTTTTTTTCTTGTGGCCAATCAAAGTAATAAGCTTGCTCTTCTTACTACAATTGTCCCTGATAATGCCACCACTTGTCACAGTTTTGCAATAAAACTAAATCTCAAAAAGTTTCTAGCTTGGAAAAATCAAATCTTGCCCTTATTACACTACCATGGTATGACAGGTTTGATTGATAGGCCATTTATTGCGCCACCATCCACACTGCCATCTACAACCAATCCAACACAGTAGACTACTAATCCTACCTTTATTGCTTGGTTTCAAAAGGATCAGCTTCTCCTTTCATGGCTGGTCTCATCACTCATTGAAGAGGTTTATCCGTATGTGATTGGTCTGACATCCTCTTATTCGATCTGGCAAGCCTTTACTAGTGCTTTCTGTGCTATTTCCCAGAATAGGAAATTACAACTTCATATTCAGCTTTAGGAACTTAAGAAGCATGACATGTCGATCTTAACTTATCTTAATAAAGCCATGAACTTAGTTGATGAATTGACAGCTACAGGCCTTCCCCTTGATACCGTAGAATTTAATGCGATAATTTATCATAATATTGGAAGTGAATAGCATCTAATTATTTCTACTCTTACCATGCGCCCAGAACCTGTTACCTTCCAAGAATTACATAGCCATCTATTAGCCTATGAAATACTACTTCATAGTTTCACTGAAACCCCACAAGCACACCTTGCTTTTTGCCCTTTATCAATTCTTCTGGGCATCACGGCGACCATCATTCTCCCCTCGTTGTCCCTCATCTGCATGCTAAATTTGTGGTTATTATAACCATATCGCAAACAGGTGCAAACACAGGTATCAGCAACGCAAATCCAATCCATCTCGTCTATAAGAAAATGCTACTTGGAGTCATCCTACACCAGCTCTCTATCGGTCAATAGCCGCTACCCTTTTACCTCCATAAAATTACTGGACAACCGGCACTGGTGCAAGTCACCACATGACTCTTAATCCACATGCCCTCTATGATGCTACTTCTTTGTCACGATCCAAAACTATGAGTCATAACCGGCATTAGGGAACGAGAATTCTTTCGAATTCGGAATCCGTAGTAAACCTTAAAATAAAAATATGCAATAATCAAAGTAAATAAATATGCATCATAATTAAAATTTCAAATCAGTGTAATAAAAATAATCTCTTTTATATTACAATAAGAAAATATTAATACACTATTTAGAGAAAGACCTCTGAATTAAAATCACATACAGAAAATATAAATTATAACTCATTACTAATACCAAATATGACTACTGTAGCTATCTAGAGTACAATATAAAATCAAATAGAAAATTTACATAAAAGAGCTAGTGCGGAAGAAATCCAGCCGATGAGTCTACTACTGAGGTCTGAAGAAGAAGACTCTCCTATAAAAATATCAAATGAGGGGAGTCAGACCTCACTGAATGAATTGTTATAATATATATACATGCATTTATTATATGTCAAATAAATTCACTCATCGGTATATATAATAAATATATATATATAGGCATATACACACAAATGCTAAAAATTACTTTATATATAATACTGAAAAACATCAGTTTATGAAGGATCAAATAGAACCCTATTTAATCGCGACCTCAAACAACAATAACATCACTCTAGTCATACAGGCTCACTTAATTCCAAATAAATTCACTTAATCCATATGGACAGTAAACTAGCCCCGAGACATTAAGTTAATTGAGCTCCAGTAGTTTGAATGTCAATGTCATTGGCCCCGAGACACTTGGTCAACTGAGCTCCAACAATCACACCATCAATCACATTACATTTCAATCAAATCAATCATATCATAATTTTCACAAATAAGTTAGTAATTCAACCATATAATTTATCGCACCGATACGTACTCGGTCCTAGTGTTGCCCATTAGGTAGCACGTTCTATCGATATCCTTCATTTAAAATAAAACATACATTCGAAAAATAAATAATGCATGATGATATTCATAATAGCAAAATAATCCATATATATACAAGAAATATACCTAAAATAAACTAAATATATTTCAAGTATATATATGTCAAATAAATTCAAATCAAACATAAAATATATAAAAAAAATAAACCAATAATATACTTAAAAAAAATTTAAGTATAAATCAATAATATGGCATGCATTTACTTAGGAATATACCTAAAGTATACTAATCATTTAATAAAACAATTATGAATAATTATATATTTAAAACATGTATTTTCTAAAACATGCAACCTAAGTGCGATTTATATATAAAATAACAATTCACAGGTGTGCGCTCCTCGAGACTAGTCTGACAGGCCCGGTCCACTAGGCCTCAGTCTCGGTGTGCAACTAAATAATAAAATAATAATGAAAATTAGAATAAACTTCTAGAGACTCGATCTAGGATTACAAAACACAGATTGACATAGAATTGACCCGATGTCACATTTTACGAGAATTCTACCAAAAATTCTGTAGAACCTCCTCTGTAAAATGGACATCTCTCTACTGAAAAGTAGAGCTGGTCCTGCAAAAAAATGCACTTCAAAAACTAGAATTCACATAACCCTCGGTTGGGACCCCAAACTGCAAAATTTCCCAACCGAGGTCCATAATTCACAAAAAATTCAAATAATACAATAATTATATTAAAAATCAATAAATTCCATAAATATCCTCAAAATATCAAAATATTACATAATTAACATTAAAACACCAAAAATAATTATTTTCTCAATAATTACATAAAAATCCCAAAATAATAATATAATTATTGTAGAATTAAGATTGAATTGTTTAGTTTGTTATAGAACTAAACTTGAATTTAGTAGTATTTAATTAGAAGAAAAATATTTTATAGTAGAATGATTTTAAGAGAATTTAGAGAGAGTTTGGAGAGAATTTGGAGAACTATAATATTGAAAAAATTTGGAGAACAATCTATCTTTTTCTATATCTTCTCATTAATGAATTTCAATCTCTTTATATAGAGATTTTCTTTTCACTATTTGAGAACTATTTGAGAACTATTCTCTCACAAGCAATATATTATTCATTCACATTCATAATACTCCCCCTTGAATAATAATATTTTGCAACTGTCTTGTTAAAACCTTGCTAAATAAAACCCAGTGGAAAAAACTTTAGCTTAAGGAAAAAGAGTACAATGCATGATTTTCTCCCCCTCAAGTTAATATGTATAATCTTCCTTCACATAGTATGCAGATGTTGCATTCTAATATCATGAACGTGTTTTCTAAAGATTGTAGTTGGAAGCGTCTTTGTGAAAAGATCAGCTGAATTCTTATTAGACTGAATATACTTGATATTTATATGATTATCTTTTATTAGCTCGTGAGTGTATGAAAAAAAATCTTGGAGGTATATGTTTGGTTCTATCACTTTTGATATATCCTTCGCTTAACTGTGTAATCCATGTTGCATTATCTTCATACAAAATTGTTGGACTTTTGTTGACTGGAAAACAATAAGATTCTTCAATATGATGTGTCATTGATCTAATCCACACACACTCTCTACTTGCTTCATGTAGTGCAATAATCTCATAATGATTTGAAGAAGTAGCAACAAGCGTTTATTTTTGGGAATGCCAAGAAATTGCAGTTTTGTTATTGTGAACACATAGCCTGTTTAAGATTTTGCTTTATGAGGATCAGATAAATGCCCTACATCTACATAACGAATCAATTCTTGTTTTGAATTATTAGAATAAAATAAACCCAAATCAACATTTCCTCGAAGGTATCGAAGTATATGTTTGATCCCTTTCTAATGCCTTTTTATTGGAGTTAAACTAAACCTTGCTAATAAATTAACTGCAAAAGAAATGTCAAGTCTAGTACAATTAACAAGATACATTAAAGCTCCAATGGCACTAAGATATGGAAATTTAGAATCAAGAATTTCTTCATTTTCTTCATAAGGTCGAAATGGATCAGTCTCAATATTGAGTGATCTGACAACCATTGGAGTACTTAAAGGATTTGATTTATCCATATTAAAGCATTTCAAGATCTTTTCTGTGTAATTTGATTGATGCACAAATATCCCATTGTGCATTTGCTCATTTTGTAAACCAAGGCAATACTTGGTTTTTCTAAGATCTTTCATTTCAAATTCTTCCTTTAAGTATACTGTTGCTTCATGGATCTCATTTTCTATTGCAATGATATTTAAATCATCAACATATGCAGCTACAATCACAAATCCATATATTTTTTTCTTAATAAAAAATCATGGGCAGAAAATATTATTCACATATCCTTTATTAATCAAATAATCGCTTAAAACGATTATACCACATGCGTCCAGATTATTTTAACCCATATAAAGATCTCTGGAGCTTGATCAAATACATTTCTTTGGGTTTTGTACTTAATGCTTCAGGCATTTTAAATCCTTCAGGGAATTTCATATAAATGTCACTATCAAGTGATCCATACAAATAAGCAATTACAACATCCATAAGATGCATTTCTAATTTCTTAGAAACTACTAGGCTAATCAGATACCTGAACATAATTGCATCCATAACAGGAGAATATGTTTCATCATAATCAATTCCTGGCCTTTGTAAAAAACCTTGAACTACAAGTCTAGCTATGTACCTTATTATTTTATTTTTCTCATTTCTCTTTTGTACAAAGACCCACTTGTATCGTACATGTTACACAGTTTTTGACATAGGAATAATTGGCCCAAAAACATTTTGTTTGTTTAGTGAGTCTAATTCAGCCTGCATTGCATCTTTCCATTTTATCCAATCATGCCTATTTTGACATTCCATGACTGATTTTGGTTCAAGATCATCTTTGTCATTTATGATTTCATATGCAACAGTGTATGCAAATATTTAATTAATACTTTTCATCTCATTTCTATTCAACAGTTTTCTTGTATTGGTATAATTTATTAAGATTTCTTGATTAATATCATTTATACCTTCCATTTGGGGACTTTCTTTATTTTTTATTTCTTCAAGGATATTTTCCTCGCTATTAATATGATTATCTACTCCCTTTCTCTTTTGAGGATTTTTATCCTTAGAACCAATTGGTCTTCCACACTTTTAGCGTGTTTTAGACTTATGAGTGTCTTTACTCTCAGGTTTTATTTTTGAAATTTTAATATGAGCAGGAGCATTGGCTACTGGTATATATGATTTAGTCACTCTTTTTGTATCAGTAAATGCATTTGGCAATTGATTTGCATTGCTTGTAAGTGCACAATCTTTTGCACTTCTAATTCACATTGTTTTATGTGAGGATCTAGATGCAATAATGATGGTTCATTCCATGAAATATCCCTTTTTCCCTTCTTTCTCCTTTTTTCCTAATGTTGGGAAAACAACCTCATTAAATTGGCAAAAAGCAAATGTGTTGTAAAAACATTACTAGTTAAAGGTTTAAGAAATCTAATAATTAAGGGTGTTTCAAACCGAACATAAATTCCGAATCTTTGTTGAGGACCCATTTTTGTGTGCTGAGGTGGCACCATAGGTACATATATTGCATAACCAAAAATTCTGAGATGGGAAATATTTGGCTCTTGACCAAATGCCAATTGTAATAGGGAGAATTTATGATATGCACTAGGTTTGATGTGAATTAATGAAGCAGCATGTAGGATTGCATGACCCCAAACTGAAATGGGAAGCTTTGTTCTCATTATTAATGGTCTAGCAATAAGCTGAAGGCATTTAATCAATGATTTAGCTAAACCATTTTGAGTATGTACATGGGCAATAGGATGCTCAATAATGATCCCAATAGACATACAATAATCATTGAATGCTTGAGATGTAAATTCACCAGCATTATCAAGTCTTACCCTCTTGATTGTATAATCAAGGAATTATACTTGTAATTTAATAATTTCAACTAGCAACCTTACAAATGCAACATTATAAGTTGACAATAGACAAACATGTGACCATCTACTAGATGTATCATTAATACCATAAAATATCTGAATGGTCCACATGGTAGGTGAATTGGCCCACATATATCACCTTGAATTCTTTCAAGAAACATAGGTGATTCATTCTGAATTTTAGATGGTGAAGGCCTCAAGATTAATTTTTTGAGAGAACAAGTTGTACATGACATTTCATATGATTGAGGAATCTTTGCCCCTTCAATGGATGCCATATGAATTCTCAATTATCCTTCGCATCATTACTGATCTAGGATGACCTAATTTGTCATGCCATAAATTTATTATTGAAGGATCATAAGATTTTTCTTTTATTGCCATATGTGACTCAATTACATGTGTATATATAATGCAATCCAGTATGGAGTTTTGGTAGTCTTTCCAATACTTGTATTTTTCCTGATTCATAGGAAACTATATTTAAATATTTGTTACCATTTATAGTAATGGATTGGGTATCATACCCATTTCGATATATGTCATCAAAACTCAATAAATTTCTTGTTGATTTTGGTGAAAACAAAGCTTCATCAATTATAAATTTTGTTCCATTTGGTAACATAAATTTAGCTTTGCCAATTCCTTCAATCAGATCTACAGGACCTAATATTATTTTTACAACTGCCTTTATAGGCTTTATTTTAGAGAAATAATCTTTATTTTTCAAGATAGTATGTGTAGTACCACTATCTGGTATGCAGGGATCTCCAATATTGTCTTTATATTGAGTACAATCCATATTAAACTTATAAATAGATAAACATATAATTAATCGATTAAGGTAAAAACATAAAATAATTATAAAGGAGGACATTTTATTAATTTGAAAATAACATACATAATAATAACATATTCTTCAGAATTGAAAATAAAATAAGTAATAACAACATACTTAAAATTATAGTTGCCTCAATTTTCATTGTCAGCAAAATCATCAGTAAAATTAGAAACATCTAGATGAGTTGTATCATTAACAGAAGTATGATGCTCATTGAATTTTATTTCCTTTTCTTTTTCTTTCAATGATGCCTTATAAAGTTGGCAAAGATGTGGTGGTGTACGACAAACTCGTGCCCAGTGTCCTTTACTACCACATCTGAAACACATAGTTTCAGACTTATGTTAGGGCCTTTCTTGAACACCATTGATGACTGATTTTAACTTCTTTTGAGGTTGAGTCTAAGTTTGTTATGGAGTATTATTATATTTATTTCCACAACCACAGCCAAAGAATTGACCTCTTCCACGTCTACGACCTCTACCTCTCCTACGTCCATGGCTATTATAATTTTTATGTCTGAAATAATTTGTAGCATTTGCTTCTGGAAATGCTACTAAGCTAATGGGATGGGACTGATGATTTTTCATCAAGAGTTTATTATTTTTCTTAGCTACAAGTAGGCATGAAATTAATTCAAAATATTTTTTAAATCTTTGCATCCTATATTATTGTTGCAGTGTAACATTTGATGCATGAAATGTGGAGTAAGTTTCTCCAGCATATCCTCGTCTGTGACTATCTGTCCATAGAATTTTAATTGTGATACTATTATGAACATTGTAGAATTATAGTCACTCAATTTTTTAAAATATTAAAAGCGTAAAGCTCTCCATTCATCAGTGACTACTGGTAGTATTACATCTCTTTGATGACCATATCTATCTTTTAGACCCTTCCAAAGAACACTTGGATATTTGACAGTCAAATATTCACATTTTAATCCTTCATCAAGATAACGATGAAGAAAAATTATAAACTTGGCCTTATCTTGCAATGAGGTGTTATTATTTTCTTTTATGGTATCAATTAACCCATTGATTGAAAATGCATATCTACATCTAGAATCCAAGACATATAATTTTGTCCCGTGATGTCAAGAGCAACGAACTCAAGCTTTGCTAGATTTGTCATTATGATAACTAATAAAAAAATATAACTCAATTAGAATTCATAAATTTGATGACTATTAAAAAAATCAAACATAATCAAAATTACTAATCAATTATATCATGAATGAATATTGCAAGAAATAATAGCGGTACAAAATATGATACAATAATACTTCAAATTATATCAAATAGAAAATCATCTTCTATATGAATTATTCCAAAAACTATTATAAAAGTCATGATCAAAACACAAATATAAATATACCAAATCATGTTTACAATTTAGAGTAAAGAGTGTATGAATTTGTGTGAATAAATAAAATTTATAGCTTATCTATTTATAATGAAAAATATAGCCATTTGTTACCATTATGTTAGTGTTGGTAATAAAAACATAGCCGTTAGAAATTTTTTTTAATATAATATATTGACAAATAAATTATATAAAGTAAAATTAATAAATAATGTTGATATGATTATTTATAGTAAGTGAGTTAACATAACAATATGTATAAATATGGGGTAAAACCGCCCATTGAATATAAATGGGGTATAGTCTTCTATTAACATAAATAATAAAAAAATATAAATATGCATAAATATAAATTGGTAGGAGGCATAACCATCCATAAGGTTAGAACCATTTCCAGCAATTTTTGCATCAATGTTGTAGTTAGTAAAACAAATAAAAATAACAATTAATATAAAGTTAGATTGAAGAAATAACTATAAATTAGTAGGAGGCATAGCCATCCATGATAATATATAATCAAATAATATATTCATAAATATTAAATATTAAGAAAGATGTACCTTATTGTTTTGATCGAGAGCTTTTTGTGCTGGTAACGTGTTGTAGAATTAAGATTGAATTGCTTAGTTTGTTATAGAACTAAACTTGAATTTAGTAGTATTTAATTAGAAGAAAAATATTTTATAATAGAATGATTTTAAGAGAATTTAGAAAGAACTTGGAGAGAATTTGAATAACTATAATATTAAAAGAATTTGGAGAATAATCTATCATTTTCTATATATTCTCATTAATGAATTTCAATTTCTTTATGTAGAGATTTTCTTTCACTGTTTGAGAACTATTCTCTTACAAGCAATATATTGTTCATTCACAAGCAATTTATTATTCATTCACATTCATAATAATAATATTATTAAAATTCCAATTTCTCGATAATTCAATATAAATTAATAAAAATTCACTTTATATATTCAAATAACATAATTAGCCTAAATACATATTAAAATTATTAAAAACCCATTTTTATTACCAAAATAATATATAGTATATTATTTGAAAATAATTTTGAAAAATAGTAAGAATTAGTTAAAAATAGTAATAATTTGTAAAAATCATTTTAGTACCTTAAATAATTATAAAACCAACTAAAACATATTATTTAACTATAATTAACACAAAATTACATATTCAACCCTATAATGCAAAAATACACATAATATACTAATATTACTTAAAAATTCTATAAAAATTATATAAATGCATAAAACTTATTTTCTCAACCTATATATTACTAATATCAACTAAAACACATTATTAAACAATAATTTCAATAAAACCCTAACTTAAACCTAATTAGCCAATATTGACATAATATAAACATTATTATAAAAATTACATAAAAATCATAAAAATTATAATCTCAACTCTAAAATTAATAAAAGTTAATAATAACTCCAAATATAAGAAATTTATAATTTAATAAATTAATTTATGAAAATTAATAAAATAATAATAAAATATTCAAAAATTAAAATAAATTTCAAAAATTAAAAAAAAAATTATTCATGAAGATCAAGCTACTAGGAACAACTTTTCTTAAGGGAGTTTGCCTAAATCAATCAAAAATAAACTAAAAAAAAACATAAAAGCTTAAAACCAAAAAATCGAGAAAACTCATAAACAATCGGGTTTAAGCTCAAACGGAACTTGGAATCGTGATCACCGGAGATTAGGGAGTTGATAGAGAGCAGAAGCTCAAAAAAAGTGGCCGGAAGTGATGGAGGCACAATGACAAGCAAAGAACGGGTTGGCGCAGGGAAGAAGATGAAGTCTATGTATAAGTTTCTTGTTTCTTGTGTTTTTTTTTTCTTTATGTTATGCTGTGTGTGTTTGGTGTTTTAGTATATGGGTATGCATGCATGGTATATATATATATATATATATATATATATATATATATATATATATATATATATATATATATATTCACACATGCAAATTAAACTCACATAAAATAACACTTAATAATAATAATAATTCTAATAAAATAAATAATAGAATTTGATAAAACAATAATAGAATTAACAATGCTCTAAATTAAATATTATTAAAATAGCTATATCCGAAATAATAATTATAAATAATGCAAATTAAATGTCCAAAATAATAAGTTTCAAAATAAAATATTTACGTAGAAAAATATAATTAAACATAAAATAATAATGATTATTCATAAAATACTAAAATGAATAAATATAACTTTCAAATTTATTAATACTGCATATCTCGTTAAATATTAAAATAAGTTAAAAACTAGGATTATTACATTCTTATCAAGGGATGGGCCAAATCCACGTAGGCAACGATCAAGGTTTGCTTGTAACTAAAGGTACTGCAGTATATCCTTCCCTTGATTCCTCTCCTTTAACACTTAAAGATGTTTTCCATGTTCCCTCTCTTACAAAATGATTATTGTCAATTCAAAACTTTACTACTGATAACTCATGCTTTTTTGAATTTTGGCAATCTCACTTTCTTGTAAAGGATCAGAAGACCAGGGCAATCCTATTACACAGACTGAATGAAGATGGGCTATACTCTTTTCCTTCACTAATAAAAAAATGCTTTCATTATTGAATATGTGATGTTTAAAGATTGACATGCTCATTTGGGTCACCCTCATTCTTCTATTATGTCTTCAGTTATCAGTCAAAATAAATTACATTGTTCCACTCCTTTTTCCATGTCTTTATGTTTAGCATGTAAGTTAGGAAAATTGGTGAGGATGACATTAGCTTCGGTCGAACACACAAGTCAGCATCCCTTTGAAATTATTCACTTTAATGTCTGGTGCCCTACACCTATTCTATCAAATTTAGGGATTTTTATATTTCTTTTTATTTGCTTATGATTTTACTTGTTTAACATGGATTTATTTTCTTAAAAATAAAAGTTATGTTTTTCATATGTTAAAACAATTTGAAGCTTTAGTTTCTCACCAATTTAATCACAAAATCAAAGCATTTCATTCTGATTAAGGTGGCAGGTATCAAAAACTTAATTCCTATTTCAAATAAATATGAATTATTCATCGCATTGCTTACCCATACACTCATGAAAAAAATGGAATTTTAGAACTTAAAATCTGACACATTATTGATAATGGACTAACACTTTTGGCACATGCTAACATTCCATTCATATAATGGCCCTATTCATTTTAGACTAGTGTCTAATTAATTAATTATATGCCTAGTTGAGTTCTTCACAAGTCTAATCCTTTTGAATTATTATAACAAAAAAAATCACTATAATACATTGATTTTAAAATTTTTGGGTGCGCTGCCTATCCATGGCTTAGACCTTACAATAAAAATAAAATTTCATTCTGCACTCATCAATGCATGTATCTTGACTCTCCCACACATCATGGTCATCTTTGTTTAGATATTCAAAAGTATAGAGTTTATGTTGATAGACATATTTAATTTGATGAAAGTGTATTTTCTTTCAAACTCTCACAAAGAAGTTCCCTTTTGCACTCCACCTCTTCTCATCTGTGGATTACAATCTCAACTTCATATGGTATGCCAACTATAGGTACTGTCTCTAATTTTCTATCTTTATTTATTAACTCATCCATATCTTCTAATAGTATTCCTAACTATTCTCCATTACCACCTGATCACCCATCCCACCCACCTGCCTTATCTTCCTAAATGTTTTTAACTTCTCTTTCCCATAATTCTTTAGCCAATGACACAACCACTTATACCTCTCCCCCTGGACTTGATTTAATTATTGATCTCCACCTATATGCCTCCTCTTCTCAACCAGACCATTGTACTCATCCAATGTAGTTGCATTCGATTATTATATAAAAATGCACTACTTACCTTGCTACCACCATACCTCATTCCCATTATTTTCTACAAACTAAACCCCTAACCTTTTACTAAGCCAACAAATATCAAGTTTGGAATAATGCAATGTCTGAGGAATCAATGCTCTCTTTACCAATTCTACTTGGATTTTAGTTCCCAAACCTCTTAATGCTAATGTTATAGGTAGCAAGTGGATTTACCGGATTAAAAGATGCTCTAATGGTAGCATATAGCATTACAAAGCTCATTTCATGGTTCAAGGCTTTACCTAATAATCTGGCCTCGATTACAAGGACATTTTCAATCCTATCATAAAAGCAACAACCATACAGACCATTCTTGTAATTGTAACTATAAAGTGTTAGCCTATTCATTAGCTTTATGTCTCAAATGCATTCCTATATAGGAAACTTACAAGAAATACTTTTATGGCTCAACCTCAAGGTTTTGATGACAATTCTCATTCGGACTATGTTTATAAATTACAAAAGTCATTTTATGGGTTAAAGTAAGCACCACGGGCATGGTTTCATAGACTTAGTGCTTATCTTCTCTCATTGCAATTTATTTCCTCTAAAAGTGATCATTCCTTATTTATTTTAAATAACAGGGCTAGTGTTGCATTCATTCTTGTTTCTGTGGATGACTTAGTGGTTATAAGTTCTTCTATACCCTTTGTTCAAGAAATTATTTAGAAATTAAAGCAAGAATTCCCCATTCAAGACCTTCATGATTTACTTTATTTTCTTGGATTGGAAGTCTAATGAAATTCTAATGGAATGTTAGTTTCCCAATATAAATACCTATGTGATTTACTCCATCATACCGACACGTCTAAGTTCAATGCTTGTTCAACACCAATTGCCACTAAACCCACACTTGTTAAAAATCACAATGAACCAATTGTCCAAGCCAAAGAGTATAGAAGAATTATTAGGGCTCTCTAATACATTACCATCACTCACCCTAATATACCTTACACAGTCAATAAGCTTTGTCAATTTATAAACTCTCTTAGTGATGCTCTTTGGATAGCTCTCAAACGCTTATTGTAGTTTCTCTATTGTACAATTACTAAAGCTCTCTTCTTTTCTAAGACTGCCTCTTTTATGCTTTCATGCTACATTGACAACAATTAAGGTGGTGAAACTGATGATAGACACTCTACAAGTGGGTATGGAATTTTTTTTGGGAATTCTTTAATTTCTTAGATGGCTAAGAAACAACCCTTAGTGGCCTATTCTTCTATTAAAAGTGAGTACAAAGTCATTGCTCTAGCTACTACTAAATTAATATGGCTTCGGTCCATGCATGTTCTAAGGTAGAGCTTCGCTGTGACAACATTGGTGCTATTTATCTTACTTCCAACCCTGTTTTTCATGCTCACACCAAACATATGAAATTAGGCTTCCACTTTGGTCATTATCAAGTTGCAAATAGGTTTCTCAAAGTTGAATATATTTCTTCTCAAAAACAACTTGCAGTCTTATTTACCAAGCCCTTTTCCACCATTTGGTTTCACCATCTTTCGACCAAGCTTTCCCTACATGATGATCCTAGGCTTATGAGGGGGTGTTAGGATACTTGTATTTTAGATAAACATTAACTATTCTATACTTTGTATTATGTTATACACATTTTTCTTTTTCCACTTCATGTATTATAAAAACTTTAGAAATCTTATTATTCAATGACATACAAAACCTATAAGGTTTACAGTTTGAATGCTTGGAATATTGTTCTTAAAGCTTGTAATATATATAGTAGAAGGCTTACTTGGAGAAGAGATATTATCTAGTTACGTAAAAAAGGCCAAAGGAAAAAGCTATATTAATTAGCCAAACTAGAAAAGTTTCGACCCCTACAATTATGTACTATATATGTAGAGGTAAGAGTGTAGCTATCACTCAACATGAGTTGTTTAATGTTGATAGGGTTTGGAATCATATTAGAATGGATACTATGTTAAAATTCCAGTCTTATTATAGTAACATATATATATTACTAATGTTATTTATTAGTAGATTTAATTAATTTAATTCTCTGAATATTCAGTTTAATAAAAATATAAATAATAAAGAAAAAATTTGTCTCCATATATGTATATAAAATCAAGGATAAGGAAAAAATTGAATAAAGTCATAAATAATAAAGAGAGAGAGGAAAATAAAATAACCTGTTGCAGTTGCAATAACAACATCTTCATTGGAATCTCTAGTGTAGAGGAGGAGCTTAGCTTTGTAGTGAGAATGGGCAAGATAAAACTGAGAGAGGGACATGTTGATGAAGCTCAATTTAACTCTTCCAATCCAATCATCTAAGTCAAGAATCATACCTATCTTTACTCCCAAATTTTCATTGTTTGCCATCATCACCATCTTCCCATAAGCAAGCTAAAAAATGAAGGAAAAAAATAATATAATTATTCTTCATCTTCATCTTAATTGATGCCCCAATTGAGCAGTGGTTTCAGCTTTTAATTTGTACATCAAATGAAGCTTTTTAATAGAAGAAAGTGACCTACTTATAGAGGTCATGTTTATAGGTGAAAACCAGTTTACAAGAAAATTCCACACAATACATTAAAACTACAAATTATATATATTATTAATAAGTAAGTGCTTTAACCAATAACCATTGGAATTAGTTGATAGATGCTTTTCTTTACTTAAATGACGTATTAAGTTTGACTCGTGATTTATATAGTCATATTAAATTAGTTATTAAAATTTTTTTATCACCATTATAATCCTACTCAGGTCAAAAGCATATTAATTAGAATTTAAATACTACTTTAAATACTAGTTGTTTAATTAGGCTAGCTATTCAAGCTTTAAGAGCTGACTAAGGATTAACTTTATTGCCATCTCCATATTCTCACTGAGCTATTATTTTGACTAACGACTTGGAAGGTCAGTATGTTCAGTCGTCTGCATGCACTTTATTTCTCTAGGTATTTCCTTGCTTTTATTTTAACAAAAAATTACTAGTTGTTTTAAAAAAGTGCATTTAATTTAGCTTGACCTTGATAAGTAGATTTACTCTTTAATTTATATATTAATTGGAATTTGAAACTAAAGAGGAAAATATGATATATATATATATATATATATATATATATATATATATATATATATATATATATATATATATATATATATATATATGTGTGTGTGTGTGTGTGTGTGTGTGTGTGTGTGTGTGTGTGTGTGTGTGTGTGTGTGTGTGACTTATTATTACTCATTATTATATATATTGGGTTCAGATTGAGAATGTTAGTGATATGAACTAGATTAATCATGTATGACCATGTTTTGACTTTATCATTTTATTAATAAAGAGGCATTTTCATTTTCATTTTATGTTTTGATAATTACTTGAATAGTTAATTCTTCCTAAGTTCAGCAAATATATGACTTGATGGTAAAACCCTTAGATTAAATATGAGTTCTATTTAAATTATCTCTAGTCATAACAATGTATTAAGGCTAGTATGGTGTTGATTGATGATTTTATTTTACTAATCATGAATATAAGATATTAAGTCAATGCATAGGTACTTATTTAAGAAATAAAGTGCTGGTTTGACCCATCACTAGAATGCTACAAAGATATTTGTCATACATAACTCTTATCTTAGTAATTTTGGCTTAGTCCTTTGACATTGAAATCACTATGGATTTCTACATAACTATTTTGTAGTTTGACACAATCTTCCATTATCTTTAATTGGATGATAAAATAGGTTGTTGTCGAGTATGAAATGAGTTATATGAGGAATGTGAGTGATTGAGAAGGAATTTGTCCCTCATTTAATCTAAGTAAGATATCTATGGGCCCCTTAACAACATAGACTGAGAAAAATACATGGCCATACTAAAGTAAACTAATAAAGAGTTATCATTCTCAGTCTACTTGGAATTAAGAAATAATATGAATAAATTTTATAAGGATGACATAATCTATGCCTTATATTCAATCAGGATATCATGTGACAAAGGGATTAGAATATTCAGTGTATATTAGGTTCTATCAGATTATTAACTTTACATGACTTGGGTAGTCATAATGTTTTGCTAAAGGCCACTTGTGACTTGTAGGCCTAAATAGAGATTTAGGTCCATTGCCAATGTCATGTAAACCTATAGGGTCATGCACCTTGAATGGCTTAAGAATCCTAAATAAGCTTTATCGAAATATATAAATAAAATATTTATTTATTTATTTATTTAAGGTAAAGGTTATCTTAAATAAATAGAAAATTATTTCTCATTTCATTTTAAATAAAATCAGAATAAGAATAAATAAGAAATTACCAAAAAGGTCATTTGGTAAGTGAAACCCTAATTTAGAGGTCTATAAATATGTCATATACTCTAGGGTTTCACTTACTCATTATTCTATCACCAAATTCATTTTTCTCTCGTTTAGTAAACAAAATGTAGAGTGCTTTTCATTCTTGATTTGTAAGAAATCAAGAGAAGGTGCTAGCACACAAACATTCATTTTTAATAAAGGGTTGTTCTCGTGGACACTTTTGGAGGATGGATTCTTTTGGAGATATCTTAATATGAACTTCTAAATTAAAAGCTCAAGGTAAGGTGTCACCAAAGTGAACCTCCTCTCTCTCTTCCAGAAATCTTGCTCCTTCTACATTTGTGGTAAGATTTTACAAACCCTAAATTTAATCAATTAATTGAATTATTTGGATCCAAGTTCAATTTGTGATTAAAATTTAATTTTTCCCCTGCATATGGAATCACAAAACCCAACATTGGTATTAGAGCCACTTGTAATTCTATTAATTTGATTCAACATATATATGATATATGTTTGTATGATTGATTCATTTTGAAAAAGGAATTTTTGAAAATTTTATCAAAATAGGGTTTTATTTCATGACGTCCTCTTAAATTTGTATGAAAACAGCAGTAAATATTAATTTGATTTTTTGGTTTATGTATTATGTTTTTATGAAAAAACTAAATATGCATTTTGCTTTATTAATATGATTTAATAAAATAATAATTATATTTTCAAAATATAATTACTTGTATATTTTTTTTATTTAAAATTAAAATTGAAATATTATGATTATATTGATTTTTTTCAAAGGGCGACCTATTTAAGAGTTAAACAGATAATGTAGAATAAATTTATTTTCAATAGATTAATCAAGTTGTAATATGATTATAATAAATTAAGGTTCTTAATGGTGGCTCGCTAATAAAATGTATATGTATTTTGATCTAATTTAAATAGATTAATTAGACTGAAATTTGATTACAAAAATCATCAATGTTTTAGGGTTTTGGCAATAACTTATTAAAAAATATTAGGTAAATTGTTTACCTTTGGGGGCACTACCCCGAACCCCAGCAAAGGGGTGTTGGCCCCTTGACACCTCCCTTAGACCCCACCAAGGGCACTGCCCCTTGGACCCTACTAGGGACATTGCCCCTAGGACCCCGCAAGGGGCACTGCCCCTTGACCCCGAATGGACTCATCATGAAATTTGTTTTTGAACATAATAATTTAATTAATTTGTAAATTGAATTATTTTTCAATATGTGTTTATTGTTTAATGCATGGTGCATAGCATGACCCTTGAACTAATGTGATTGGATTTTATTATTTTTATTTTATTCAGTTGTAATTTTTTATATACGGCCTGTGAGTCATTTTATTTGTTGCAATTATTTTATTTTATTAAATAGTAATATAATATTATTAATTACAATATGCAATGTAAATCAATACCCAAGATGCAAATTCAAGTTGAAGCCTTATGATGGAGATCCAAAGTGGGAGCCCAAGGAGGAGGTCCATGGTAGAAATTGAGATCCAAATTGAAGGCTCAATTTGTATTTGTAATATCACTTAGGTTTGACCTTTGATCTTCATATTGGCTTATGAAGATCAACTTAGTTATGGGCCATACAATGTCACATTTATCTTATTATGTTAGTATGTTATGTATGTGATGTCATGTATGTGATGCAATATAACAATAACTAAATTAGATAAAAAGTAACTAAACCCTCATTTAATATTAAGTCATTAAAATGCCTCCCACTAATCAACACTTATCTAGATTTGGATTGCTATATATAGGTTATGCCAAAGCATTATTTATCAAGCCATCTAAATAAGATAAGATGGATAATGGTGATATCCATATATCTGATTTGGTTAGACTTAACTAGGTTATCAAAACAGTTTTGGACCTAGGGCATTTAATAGGATATGTCGATACATATGATATCCTATAATTATCCAAGAATTACATGAGATGTAATTGGTAAAGTGTTACCTACTTAAATAGCCACACTTTAAGTGATAAGCCAAAGTTTACTTGAAGTAAGGTGAAATATGGATCTTGGCCCACTAAGAAATTTCAATTATTGAAATCATTTTGAGGGTTTTATAATTTATGAAAATTTAGTGGGATTTTTCTTATGCCTCATTCATAATAAAATAGAATGTACTATATATTTATTTGTTGTAGATAATGACATCAAACACTGCACCTACCATGTCACTGTTATTGATCCTTGAGAAGGATAAGCTAAATAGGACTAACTTTCTTAACTGGTACATAAATCTAAGAATTTTTCTTAGGCAAGAAAGAAAGGAATATATCCTTGATCAACCCATCCTAGAGGAACCAACTACTAATGCTCCTATAACACAAAAGGATGCTTATAGTAAGCACCTCAATTATTCAGTTGATGTCACTTTTCTCATGCTTTGATGCATTGAGTGTAAGCTTCAAAATTAAATAATGGAAATTGAGGCTTATACTATGATAAGTCATCTCAAGGAAATGTTCTAATAGAAAGCTATAATCAAAAGGTTCTATACCATCAAGGCATTGCTCTCTTGTAATTTAACTACTAGCGGCTTTCTCAGTCCTTATATCCTGAAGATGAAAGGTCAATTTGAACACTTAGACAAACTTGGTCTTAAGATTGAACAAGAATTGGCTATTGATATCATTCTTCAATCTTTGCCTGAAGCTTATGATGGTTTCATCATGAATTTTAATATGCATAGTATGGACAAAAATTGTCTTAAAGTTGCTTGGGATGCTTAAAACTGCTAAAAAGAACATCAATAATTCCAATAAGGATGTTCTAATGGTCAATAAGGGAAAAGGTATGAAAAAGGTTAAAAAGCGCAAGGGCAAGGCTCCCAAAGGCTTTCAAAAGCCAAAGCCAAAGCCTAAACCCAAGTCCAAAGCTGAACCCAAGCGAAGCCACCAAATGAGGCAATATGCTTTTTCTAAAATAAGCCAGGTCATTGGAAAAGAAATTGCAAGCTATATATGAATGATCGGAGTAAGAATAAAGGTAGTGTGACTACCTTTTTAGGTATTCATGTTATAAAAATTAATTTATCTACTTTTGATTCTTGGGTATTAGATACTAGATCATGATCTTATATTTGTACTAATGTGTATAGTCTAAAAGGAGTAGATCATTGGCTAGAGGCAAAGTGGACCTATGAGTTGGCATTAAAGTAAGAGTTGTTGCTTTAGTCGTAGGGACTTAAGAGTTAACTTTGCATAGTGGACTTGTTTTAAATTTGAAAAATTGTTATTATGTGCCTATTATGTGTAGGAATATTATTTTTGTTTCTTGTTTAGACAAGAAAGGTTTTGAATTTATTATTAGGAATAATAAATGCAATATTTATCATGATAACATTTTATATGGATTTGCTCCATGCACTAGTGGTCTTTATGTTCTAAATGTTAAAGACACTAATGAAAAGTCAATCAATAATATTGATACAAAAAAGTTTAAAACTAATTATTTAAATACTACCTATATCTGGCATTGTCATTTAGGCGACACAAATGAAAAAAACATTTCAAAGCTTTACCAAAATAGGCTTTTGAGTTCATTTGATTATGAATCATTTGAAACATGTGAATGTTGTTTACTAGGAAAAATGACTGAAATTCCTTTTACTAGAATAGGTGAGAGGGCTAATAACTTATTGGGCCTTATACATTCAGATGTATGTGGACCATTAAGCTCAACTGCTAGAGGAGTTTTCCAGTACCTTATCACTTTTATAGATGATTCCATTAGATATGGTTATGTCTATCTAATGAAACATAAATCTGAATCTTTTAAAAAGTTCAAAGTTTTCAAGAATGAAGTATAAAACCAACTTAGTAAAAATATTAAAACACTAAGATCTTATCGAGGTGGTGAATATTTAAGCTAAGAACTTATAAATCATCTTAGAGATTATGGGATCATTTCATAATTGACTCCTTTAGGTACACCACAATGGAATGATGTGTCCGAATGGAGAAATCAAACTTTATTGGATGTGGTTCGATTAATGATGAGTCAGTCTAATCTTTGAATATTTTTTTAAGCATATGCTTTAGAAAATATTGCATTCATTTTGAATAGAGTTCTATCAAAGGCGATTGAAAAGACACCATATGAGATGTGGACTAGAAAAACTCCTAATTTGTCTTTTCTTAAGATTTGGGGATGTGAAGCTTATGTGAAGTGTCAAATCTTAGATGAACCAACACCTAAATTTGACAAAATGTCTTTTTGTGGGATATCCTAAAGAAACTAAAGGATATTGCCTTAATAATGCTTTTGAGAACAAAGTGTTTATTATTTAAAACGGTGTATCTTTTGAAAGATAATTTATTTCTAAAGGAACTAATGGGAGCACAGTACAACGTAAAGAAATTCAAGACCCACAGAATAGCATTGTATTAAGTATGGGATCGTAGCTAGATTAACAAGTAACTGTTGAACTTGTACAAGTACTAGAAGGCCTAAAGAGGTCTGGTAGGACACATCAAATCCCTATGAGATATGGATTTATCATAAATGATAATAATGATGTGTTAATTATGGATTAAAGTGAGCCCGCATCCTATCAAGAGGACATAATTAGTCCTGACTCTAAGAAATGGCTATAAGTCGTAAAATCATATATGGAATCCATGTATGATAATTAGGTATGGACCTTGATTAACCCAATTAATGGCTTAAAAACTATTGGATACAAATGGGTTTTTAAAAAGAAAATAGACATAGATGACAATGTGCATACCTTGAAGGCAAGACTGGTTGTAAAGGGTTTCAAACAAACACATTATATAGACTATGATGAAACCTTTTCACTAGTTGTTATACTAAAATCTATTTGAATTCTCTTTGTTATAGTTGCATACTATGATTATAAGATATGGAAAATGGATGTCAAAATAATGTTTCTTAATGGAAACTTACTTGAGGATGTGTACATGAAATAGCTAGAGGATTTTGTCAATCCTAAGAATTCTGGAAAGGTATACAAGCTTCAAAGGTCCATTTATGGACTGAAGCAAGTATCTTAAAGTTGGAATCTTCATTTTGATGAAGCAATCAAAGAGTTTGGTTTTATTAAGAATTAAGATGAACCTTGTGTCTATAAAAAGGTTAGTGTGAGTGCAATTATGTTTTTAGTGTTGTATGTTGATGATATACTACTCATTGGAAATGAAATCCCTATTTTATAAAATGTTAAATTATAGTTAGGGAATTGTTTCTCAATGAAAGACTTGGGTGAAGCCGCTTATATATTAGGCATTATGATATATAAAGATATATCTAAAAGGCTTATTGGTCTAAGTTAGAGCACTTACATTAATAAAATATTGAATAGGTTTAGCATGCAAGACTCTAAAAGAGGATTATTGCCAATGTCATATGGCATTAGTCTCAGCAAGACTCAGTGTCCTATGACATAAGAATGAGCGAGACCGTATGAGTAAGATTCCATATGCATATGCTATTAGATCTATCATGTATGGAATATTGTGTACTTAACCGGATGCTTCATATGCCTTAAGCACAACGAGCAGATACCAATCAGACCTAGGTGAAAGTCATTGGACATTTGTTAAAAATATCCTTAAATACTTAAGAAGAATTAAGGATGCATTTTTACTATGTGGTGGTAAGGAAGATGAGCTAGTTATAAATGGTTACATAGATGCCAGCTTCCAAATTGACAATGATGATTATTGATCACATTTAGGTTATGTGTTTTTTTAATAGAGGTGTAGTGAGTTGGAGAAGTTCCAAGCAAGACACCGTTGTTGATTCTACAATAGAAGTTGAGTATGTAGCTACCTCAAAAGCATCTAAGGAGGCTGTTTAGATCAAGTTGTTCATAACAGGACTAAGTGTTGTTCCTAGTATATTAGATCCAGTGAACTTGTATTGTGACAATAATGGAGCTATAGCTTAAGCTAAGGAGCCCAAATCACATCAGAGATCCAAACACATACTCAAGCATTATCATCTCATTCGAGAAATCATTGAGAGAAGAGATGTGAAGATATGCAGAACACCTACAAATAATTATGTTGCTGATCCATAGACTAAGCATCTTTCATAACCTAAGCATGAGAGTCATACTAGGTCCATGGGTATTATTTTTAATATAGATTAGGCATAGTATAAGTGGGAGATTATTAGTGATATGCAATAGGTCAATCATGTATGACCATGTTTTGACTTTATTATTTTATTAATAAAGAGGCACTTAATTATCATTTTATGTTTTGATAATTATTTAGAGAGTCAATTCTTCCTAAGGTGATCAAGTATGTGACTTGATAGTAAAACCCTTAGATTAAATATGAGTTATTCAAATTATCCCTAGTCATAACAATGTATTAAGGCTAATATGGTGTTGATTGATGATTATGTCTTACTAATCATGAATATGAGATATTAAGTTAACTCATAGGTACTTATTTGAGAAATAAAGTGCTAGATTGACCCATCATAAGAATACTACATAAATAATTATCATAAGTAATTCTTATGACAGTCATATTGACATAGTCCTCTGACCTTGAAATCACCATGGATTTCCATAAAACTTTTTTTTATTTTGACACAATCTTACATTATCTTTAACCAGATAATAAAATAGGTTGTTGGGTATGAAATGATGTGCATAATGTGAGTGATTGAGAATGAATTTATCTCTCATTTAATCTGAGTAAGATATCTATGGGCTCTTTGACAACATAGATTGAGAAAAACACATGGTCATGCTAAAGAAAATTGACAAAGAGTTATTATTCTCAGTCTACTTAAAATCAAGAAATAATATGATTGAATTCTATAAAGATGACATAATATATGCTTTATATTCAATCAAGATATTATATGACAAAGGGACTAAAATATTCACTGTATATTAGATTATGTCAGGTAATTGACTTTACATAACTTGGGTAGTTATAATGTCTTGTTAGAAGTCACTTATGACTTGTAAGCCTAAATAGGGATTTAAGGCCCATTACTAATATTAAGTGAACCTATAGGGTCACACACTTTGAATAAACTCAAAACGAATATGGGTTTAACAAGCCCAAATAAGATCTGTAGAATTAAATAAATAAAATATTTATTTATTTGTTTATTTATTTAAGGTAAATGTTATCTTAAATAAATAGAAAATTATTTTTTATTTAATTTTAAATAAAATCATAATAAGAATATGTGAGAAATTACAAAAAAGGTCATTTGGTAAGTGAAACCCTAATTTAGGGGTATATAAATATGTTATATTCTCTAGGGTTTCACTTACTAATTATTCTGCCACTAAATTTTTTTTTCTCTCTTTTAGTAAACAAAACACAAAATTCTTTTCATTCTTGATTTATAAGAAATCAAGAGAATGTGCTAGCACACAAACATCATTTTCAATCAAGGGCTATTCGTGTGGACACTTGTAGATGATGAATTCTTTTAGAGACATATTAATCCGAACTGCCATACAAAAAGCTCAAGCTATAGTGTCACTAGAGTGAATCTCCTCAACCCCTTTTCCATATATCTTGTCCCTTTTACGATTGTGGTAAGATTTTGAAAACTCTAGATTTAATCAATTACTCTAATTACTTGGATCCAAGTTCGGGTTTGTGATTAAAATTTAATTTTTTCGTTGCGTATGGAATCACAAAATCCAATGGGGAAATCAATGAGAAATACGAGATGTGTTTATTAAAAAAGTGTAGAGATAAAAATACAAAATTATTAAATTAATAACATTAATGGCAAGAACTTTTGAAGGGGAGAGAGTTAGAGTAGCAAAGAGAATTAGTGTGTATTGTGAGTGACATTAATTTTTTCAAGGTGATTCTTACCTACACTAAGTGTATTGCACTATAGGGTAGGATTTGTAACACATTAACCAAGTGATTTACACTTAGTTATTGAAAATGAGACACATATCTTTTTATTACAAATCTCATTATTATATGTAATATATTTAGTGTAGGTAAAAATTTACCTTTTTAAAAAATATATATATTTACCTACTTTGATGATGTGTCATAATTTTTTCAAAAAAAAAAATATTTACTTTGATGATGTGTCATTAATGTGGCAATAATTGGTTCTTAACACGTGAATCACCACATCAACATCATGATCAGAATATAAGCATAGGTAGTATAATGTGATCATATTCAAATGTTAGGAAGTTTTGCATTACATTTTAGGAAGCATTTGGTTTAACCTATAAAAGTAATTGATAGAGGTTTTTTTTTTCAATCAATTATAATTTAAATATTTGATAAATTTTCAAAATTAGCACTTGCTAGCTGTTTTTATTTAAAACAATTGAGGATTTGATAAACTTCATTTTGGAGCTTTTTTCCATTAGCTGATAATTAATTTGTATTTATTTTTTATTTAGACTATTTTACCTCTTACTAAAATAACTAATTACAAATTACTTCATTTAAATAAAATGTATGAAATTAATTTTTTATAGTTCAAAATTAAATAAATATTTTTTTAAATTATAATATATAATTAAATAATTATAATACTTATACCCATAAATAATTTTTTATAAAATTATACAATAATATGTATGTTTTAAAATTTATTTTTAAATAATTTCTATTAATCATTTTAACAATATATAAATTAAAGACAATAAATTATTTTAGATAATTTATATAACTAAAAAATATTATAAAAAACATATAAATTATATTTACAAACAAATTATATTCTTAATGGTTATTTGACATACAACAACATTTAACAAAAATTTACTGAACAGTTCATATTCATCGGTTAATAACTATCAGCTATTCGTTATCCATGACTGCTATCTACTATCAACTGCTATAAACAACTGATCTAAACAAACCTTTAAAAGTTGATTAACTTTAATAGTATTTGATTGAAAAATTGGATATTATCAATGCAAATAATCAATTATTTGAATTTTTATATTTTTGGACTGTGAGATGGAGGACATGTGTAGATTTACTATTAGAATTATTTTTGGAACAAGAACTTATTAATTTTATTTTTATCATCTAATGTATCAATATTTAGAGTGTGTTTCAATTTAATCCAAATCGTACTATAAGGATGATAAATATTTTCTAACAATTAATTTAATAAGAACAATCTTCTTTTAGGAGATCCCAGGAACTATTGGTAAAATTGATTAACTTTTAAAATATATAAAAAGTGAAATTTATGCTTAATGAAGATGAGGACCTCGTCATTTTCAGAGTATTAAACTCCACCGAATCACAATGCTATTTCGAGGAAACTTTTTTTTCTTAAATTAACTAGATATTGATTGTAAAAATTCATTATAAAATTATAAATTTAAACTTCAGTTAATAAAAATTTAATTATTCAAAGATAATTTTTAAAAAATATTAATAGTGATTAATGTGCAAGTTGTCTTTTGCACAAATATTTATTTTATTTATTTTTTAAATAGTACATTTAATTTAGCTTGACCTTGATAAGTAGATTTACTCTTTAATTAATTTATTGATTAGAATTTGAAAGATTGTTAAATCAATGAGAAGTGTTTAGAAATATACCTCATCTGACGATGAAAATTGTGTGCATGTCTAGCATGTTCAACCATGAAGTAGCATCTAGGTCTATTTATTAATTCTCTCCTAAAAAATATATACCAGGCTGAACCCAATGTTTAAAAATTATAATTTAATATTTTTTGGACAATAAATTATAATATAGTATTAATCAGGCTTATCTTGGTAAATTTTCTCATATTATATATTTAGTATTAGAAGTAGGAGAGGTAGTAGTGTGGATACACAAATATGTAGAGTAGAGTTCGAACTGTCATTCTCTCAGTTGTTCTCCATTGTGATGGATATTTAATCACTTCAACAAGTTATAAAATAGCAAGAAAGATATAAATTATTATATTAATTAGTAAATACATGATAATTCAACGTACATACTTGATTTTAATCTATGTTTGTTGATTACTTGATTTATATTCAAATTATAATTTGATATTCCAATGGATTTCTCTATTGTGGTTTCTGCAAACCTCCTACTTTGGAAAGTTTTTTTTTTTTTTTATCAACTCATCCTCTAATTAGCTTAATACAATAGGTTTACTAAAATAAGTATTTCAACCACTAAAGGACAAAAGGCAGTGAAAGTTTTTGTTGAAGGACTTTATGTCTTTTCAAATTTCATACATGGATTCAACCTCAAAAGTCTCATAGCCAGATCGACAATTATTTTTTACTTTTGGGTAATGTTACATCTCTTAACAAAGGATGTAAATAATATGTTGATAAATTTGTGAATATTGAAAAATAAAATTCAGAGAAAAAGAGAGAAAATTTAAGAGAAATATTTTTTCATGATATTTAAAGAAAGGTTACACCCATTATATTATACACATAGGAATTCTAATCACAACTTAATTAGAAATAGAATAACATTTTAAATAGAATAAAAACTTTATTCCTAATTGTATACAAATATTTACTTTCTAATATATACAATAAAAAATATTTACTTCCTCAACACTCCCCCTCAAGTTGGTGAATGTATGTCAATCATTCTCAACTTGTCAAGTGAGTTGTAGAACATTTTTTCGGATACAGCCTTTGTGAGGATGTCAACTAGTTGAGTCTGAGAAGAAACAAATGGAAGATCAATTGTTCCTTGGTTCAGATGATCTTTTATGAAATGTCTGTCAACCTTTACATGCTTAGTCCAATCATATTGAACCAGATTGTTTGCAATTGTCATGGCTGCCTTGTTATCATAATGTAATAACATAGGCTTCGGATGTTTTAATCCTAGATCCTGAACAATTTTCCCTACCTAGAGCAACTCACATACTCTATGAGCCATTCCTTTAAACTCAACTTCAGCACTTGACCTTGCTATAACTTTCTATTTCTTGCTTCTCCAAGTGACTAAATTATTTCTAACAAATGTAAAGTACCTGGATGTTGATTTTCAATCAGTCCGATCTCCAGCCCAAGCAGCAATAATATAACCATTAATTTCATAATCCTTACTCCTCCCAAAGAATAACCCTTTACCCGGAGAAGACTTTAGATATCTTAATACTCAGTATACTTCATCCATATGTTCTTTACTTGAAGAATGTAAGAACTGACTTACAACACTTACTACATAAGCAATGTCTGGCTGAGTATGAGATAGGTAAATCAACCTTCCCACCAACCTTCGATACCGATCTTTATCAGTTGGAACCTAATCTCTTAGGACTGAAAGTCCATGGTTGACTTTAATTGGAGTCTCGGCTGGCTTACAATCAAGCATGCCCATCTCTATCAGTAGGTCCATTATGTACTTTTATTGGCAGAGGGAAATTTCTTGAGCTAATCTTGCAACTTCAATTCCTAAAAAATACTTCAAGTTACCCAAATCCTTAAGTTCAAACTCAGATGCTAACTATCTTTGCAAGATTATTGTCTCACTCGGATCATTTCCAGTGACCACCATATTGTCAACATATATAATCAGTGTGGTGACTTTACCTAACTTTTGTTTAATGAATAGTATTTGATTAGCATCACTTTGCTTATATCCGAGCTTTCTCATGAAAGTTGAGAGTCATCTAAACCATGCTCGAGGCAATTGCTTGAGTCCATATAATGCCCTTTTTAGTTTGCATACTCGATCAGTACATTTAGTTCTGAGTGGTGGATGCATATACACTTCTTCATCTATGGTTCCATTAAAAAATGCATTTTTCACATCAAATTATTGCAGCGGCCAGTCCAGGTTGGCAGCTAAGGAAATAAGAACTCAGATGGTGTTCATTTTTGCTATTGGGCTAAATGTATCTTCATAGTCAATTCCATACTTTTGAGTATACCCCTTTGCTACCAACAGAGCTTTATACCAATTTATGCTTCCATGTGAATTGAGTTTGACAGTGAATATCCACTTGAACCCTATCATTTTCTTTCCTTCAGGAAGAGGAACAAGATCCCATGTATGGTTCTTCTACAATGTCTCCATATATATAGTAAATAATTGATTTATAGTAAGTGCATGTGAGTTAGACAAATGGTTGGTTGATATGAAGTTTTTAATAGGGTATTTAGCTTTAGTATGAAGGTTTGGATCATATTATTTTTTTGGAACCCCTCTATTAATTCTATAAGGATAACAAGGTTCAATATTTGGAGTTAATAAAGGACATAAGTTTACCTTATTGTGCACATCCGCATCCGGAGTTTCTTAAGCTTCTGGTGTGGGTTGTAAAGATGTACTATCTTGATTACTCAGATTGTCTTTTATGATCTGTTCAGGTGAGATGCTCAGACTCAAAACATCAGATGTCTGTGAGAAGATTGGAATATTTGGGAGACTCTCGGACTTGAAACACTCAGAATGCTATCTTCAACATTTTGACCACTTGGAATGCTATCTTTAAATTCAAAGAGGTTTGAATTTTTCTCCCCCTGAAGAGAGCACTCGAAGTAGGAGAAGAAAGGAGAATTTTCATGAAATCGAACATCCGAGTGACATACATCTTCTTTGTATTTAGATCATAACACTGATATCCCTTTTTTAGATCTGCATAGCCAACAAAGATACACCAGATAGCCCAAGGGTCTAATTTTCTGAGTGTCTGATGAACATATATCGAGCATCCAAAGACTCGAAGCTCGAGATTATTAAGGGGTAGAGATATGACAAGTTCCTGAGGTTTCTAAAGAGGTGTTTTGAAATTGAGTACTCTTAATAGTGTGTAGTTTATGAGGTACACAACAAATCAAACAGCCTCACCCCAATATTCTCGAGGAACATTCATGTTAAATAATGATGCTCGGATAACTTCCAATAGTTGCCGGTTCTTCTGTTCGACTATACCATTCTATTGAGGAGTGCTGACATAGGATGTTTGGTGGTAAATGCCCTTCTTGTGGCAAAAATCATTTAGAATTGAGTTAACATACTCCCCACCATTGTCAGACTACAAGACTCAGATATTACTCTAGTATTGTGTAGCCACCATTTTGTATAGGTCCCGAAACTTGGAGCACACATATCCCTTATTTGAAAGTAGTGATACCCAAGTCATCTGGGTACATTCATCAATAAAAGTTACCAAATATCAAGCACCAGATATAGTAGGAATCCAAGCAGGTCCCCATATATCAGTATGAATGGTCATAAATGGAACTGAATTTTTATTATAACTCGGTACATAAGAAAGTCGATGGCCTTTTGCCAATTCATAAATAACACACTTGAATTATGAGTCTGTGGTATTCAAAAATAAATTCAATTTTATTTGTCTAAGATAATGAAAAGAAAGATGACCAAGATGATGATGCCACAAGATTACTTGATCTTTACTTGAGCAACTTCCACCAACCCTTATTTACTTGACTTGACTTCTAACTTGAATTATCATGCAACTCAAGACAGTATAACTTTTCACGTTTAACACTATAGCCAATAATCTGGTCCGTTGTAATGTCCTGAAATACACAATAATTACGCTAAAATTTGATAGTGCAATTCAAGGTTTCAGTGATTTGGCCAATAGATAGTATATTACAAGAAAGAGATGGAATAATAAGAATAGTATATAGATTATGAGAGCTAGAGTTAGATATTGATCCTTCACGAGTGATCAGTGTTATGCCTCTATTAGCAGTCAAAATATTTTATTGGGTTGATGGGAAGATGGATGTAAGATGGTGGGTGGAGTTTGTCATATGATTAGTAGCATCTGTATTAATAATCCATGTATTATTTCGAGTAAGATTTGTCATACCTGATGTTGCATAAGATCACAACTTGGTTTAGTACCACTAGAGGTGGCAATTGTAGCCTTTTTAAGCTTCTTACGAGGCTTTCTATTGAAATCCCACCATTTCGGATATCTCACAATTTCATAGCATCATTCCTTGGAGTGTCCAACTTCACCACAATGAGTATAAGTGTATGTGATGGACTTACTCAGTATTTTCCTTTCGAACTGGGGACAAGTCTGAGTTGTTACAAGTACATAATGGTCCAACAGTATCTTTGGCTCTTCCATTGTATGTCGCTGGTTGTGATCCCTTCGTACATATGTATAACTAGACTCGATATCAAGAAGTGGATCCTTCCAAAGTATTTCACTCCGAGCATTATTAAATTTTGAATCAAGCCCGATTGGAAAAATATGTGTTCGAAGTCGAGAAATATGTTTGTGGAGTGATACTACTCTATTAACATCCTCCCCTTGTGCACACGTCCGAGCATCGATTTCCTGAAATATTTCAATAAGTTCATTATAGTATACAGACAATGGCTTACCATTCTGACGTGTTATGAATGATTTCCCATTCAATTCAAATAATTGAATTTCGTTAAATCCATCATAGAAAGTTTTTGAGACAACATCTCATATCTCTTTTGCTGTTGGAAGACTAATGAATCTTTGCATCAATGTTGGACTCACAGAGTTAATCAGCCAACTTTTGACTCGATTATTATCAAGGAGTCAAGTTTCTAATGATTTATCTCCTGCTGGTGGCTTTGATATAGTGCCATTAAGAAAGCTAAATTTATTTCTACCTCCAATTCACATCTCTATAATTTGTAACCATAGAGTATAGTTCGTATCAACAAAAATAATTCTTGTGAGAAAAGGAGAATTATCTTAAAGGGTTTGAATGAAATTGGATGTTCTATAAGATACGATTGATGTGTTTTCGATGATCATGATTTTGAAGATTTAAGGAATTCAAAGGAAGAACAAAAAATACGATTTCAAGAATTTAATAAAAAATTCAATTTCAATGGATATATTTTAATACCATGAAGAATAAAATTCAGAGAAAAAAAGAGAAAATTCAAGGAAAATATTTTTTCATAATATTTAAAGAAGGGTTATATCTCTTATATATATATATAGGAATCCTAATTATAACCTAATTAGAAATAGAATAATATTTTAAATAAAATAAAAATTTTATTCATAATTGTATATAAATATCTACTTTTTAATATATACAATAAAAAATATTTACTTTCTCAACAAATATATATATATATATATATATATATATATATATATATATATATATATGTTTTATTTTTATTTCATGAACCGTTAAATAGCATAGGAATAAAATTAGAAAATTATAAATTAGTGATATTAATTGTAGGAGCTGTCGTTGGGAGAGAGTAGGAGACAGAATTAATGGAGTAGAGTGAGTGACGGTAATTTTCTTAACTAATTACTTTAATAATGTGTTTTTGACGTGTCAATACATGTTATATGTTGTCGTCAGTTCTTGATACGTGAATCATCACATCTGTGTCACATCATTACCGATGATTGAAATATAGGTGTGGATAGTATAATATCATCGGATTTAAAGGTTAATTTTGTATTACATTTTAAAAATTTGAATACTTTAATTTAATAATAGTTGATTGAAAAAATTCAATATCGTTAGTGCAAATAATTCATTATTTGAATTTTTATATTTTTGTATTGTGAAATGCATGACATGTGTAGATTTATGTTTAGAATTATTTTTAGAACAAGAACTAATTAATTTTATTTTTTCATCTAATGCAACACTATTTAGAGTTTGTTTTAATTGGATTTGAACAGGACTATACATATGATATAGTGTTTTCAATAATTAATTTAATATTTTTACGTATGATATAGTTTTAACTTGAAATATTATTTAAATAAGAGTAGTCTTCTTCCAATAGATTCCAATAAGCATTGGTAAGAACTTATTAAATTTTGAAATATATAAAAAGTGAAATTTTTGTTTAATGAAGATGAGGATTGCATTTTTTTCATAGTATGAATGTTGGTGTTAAATTACATATAGATTTATAACTCATTCTAACATACATTAATTCATTTTAGGTTGCATTTAGGTTAATTTAGTTAAAGAAATAGATACTTTTATATTTTGTTTTGTTTTTATAGGAAAAAGAGAATATGGAGGTGATTAATAGTGAAATGGAGTTCAAAGGAGCAAAGTAGAAAACAGAGCAGACACACTGTCGTGGTCATAACTTGATGCACCATCACTTGTTGCTCAATCCAGACATGCAATTCCAGGTCAATGTTTTATGGCGATCACGGGTTCCTAGTAGCTAGATCTTCTATGGCGAGCATGAATTCATAGTGAGCGCCACCCCTTTCACTTGAGACCTCTCTGTCACGATCATTGTTTGATGCGCGATCGCGACCTTCACGTTTTCAGTATAGAACATGCTAAGGTGGATGATCTAAAAGAGAAAATCTAAGGGAGGTGAAGGGATGTTCTAGAAGGAGACTATAAAAGGATATGGATCATGATTTTAGAGGGGGATCATCTTTAAAAATAACCCATAACAACCAAGACAATGCAAAGGAGAAAGAGGAGAAAAAGAAGCTAGAGAAGAATTCTCCGTTAAATACCCATAAGCTTATTGATAACAATCTTTGCCTCCCTTGCTTATTTTGTTAATCTCTTGGGTTGTTGTTGAATATTGAATGATGGATATTGAAGCCATGTTTGGCGAGTTGTATTTAGTTATTAGGATTTTGGAAACCCATTTGATTCAAGTTGGTTTAATAAATCTTATTCTTGTTTTGATGCATATTGTATTTGTTGAGCATTGTTGAATGTTGTGTTATGATCAAATGCAACTCTAGTTTTGATTTATGCATTGAAAAATGGTAAATCTAATAGACCGACAAATGATTTTTAGATTAATCAATGAATTAAGAAAGACTGATTTAATTTATTTCTCTATGAGTTCACTTAATGCCTTGCATGTTTGATGTTGTCTTATTTTTCTAGTGATGATGAGAATTAAGCCATAACTTTGAGATTTAATTAATGCATGTTTGTAGAGTTTAGCATTACTTGAGATAGAGTGCTAAATGATTATAGGAAACTTGAGGTATGCAATTAAATTGAATAGATATATTATTTGACTTTATGAGAATGTGGTGAACAACTCCCCAACAACATAGTCCCCTTATTGATTTATTTAGTTAATTAGTGATATCTTAGTTTACAATTTATTATTTGTTTGTTATTTAGTTTATTCATTACTTTATTCAAATTCAATTTAGAAGCTCTAAACAAACTCATCTAAAGCTAATAGGTGCTTAATTCATAATCCTCATAAGAAAGATATTTTACTTACTACTTTATTACTTGTCGACCCATATATTTGAGGTTATCAACAATGAAACTTCACAGAATCATAATAGTATTTTGAGGAAACATCTTTCTTAAATGTGTCAACACTAATTTGTTTCGTCAATGTAAAAAAAATTAAATACAGACTTTTCATTTATTAATTTCTTGTTTAAGGGATAAAATTTGTCATATAAAATTTACTCAAATAAGTATTATATTATCAACTAGTTATTGATAAAAATTCATTATAAAACTATAAATTTTAATTTCAATTAATAAAAAAATAATTATTTGAAGATAAGTTTAAAAAATAATAGTGATTAATGTGTAAGTCATCAATTGCACAAATATTTATTTTATTTTATTTTTTAGTCATAGTGAATACATTTCATGGTAAATGGAATTCATCACCGTGAATGGTGAGGTTTTAATGAATTAAAGAAATTAATTTTTTGTTCTTAGTGTTTAACAAAAATGTTGAAATGTGAAGCTCTCTTTACTGATCTGTAACCATTTTGTTTATTTACAATTTGGACATCTATTTAATTCTAAAAGCTACTCATACTCAGAATTAATGAAAAACCAATGAGGTAATTTATGCAAACCAATAAACCACCAAGCATGATGATTCACTCAAGTACAATGAACCAATTATAAGGGTCAAAACTAAAAAGTTTAAAGATGTTTTGCAAGTATTCATGAAGTCCATATGGTGTGATACAAATGAAACTAAAATCTAGGATGAGGGGGAGTTTCATTGTGTTCATTTAATTCAAGTTCAAGCTTAATATACGTTTATACCTTATTTGAAGCAACTTTAAGTTGATTCTTGACCTTTGTACCTAGGTAGCATGCTTTGATATTTTGGTTATAACTTTTGCTACAAAAGTTAGAGTGATGTGATTTAAAAGGCTATGGAAAGCTAAGCCAAAGAACCACAACTTTCATAATGTTAATTTTGGCTAATTTGGTTATCTATAAGGGAAAAAGGCTCAAACACTATCGTATATATATATTTAGACATGGCCATGCCTGATTGATGTTGGTAGCTATAGTGTGTGTCATTGACATGGCCATGCCTAATTACTATCTTTTTATGCTTGGAATTACACACAACTATACATAATTTAACCATGGCCATGCGTGATGGAACCATCTTAATATTTTAAAGGGTTTTATCCTTGTTTTTTAGCCATCATTGATGTCTATTTTATCCTTTATTCTAATTATACTATAAATATCTTGTTTAAGGTTGTAAAAGGGGTAGTTGAATTTTTTATGATTAATATCAATTATTTTAAGAGGTTAGAGTCCTTTCTTTGATTCTTAAAATAGCTCTTAGAATTATCAAGTGAAGGCTTAGTATTTTCAAACCTAGTTTGATGTAAATTTTAGATTGGCTTAGTTCAATATTAGGTTTTCTTTGAATGACCTTTAATTCTTTGTAATTGAGGTTCTTCAGTACTTGTTATTTAAGGGTCTTGTTGGGAGTTAGAATTTTCTCACTTGATTCATTGAATGATCCTTGGCAAAGACATCAAGATTGGATATGATTTTGGTACAAGTTAACCATGTTCATATCATTTGGTATTAGAGCTTTGGCCCAATAATCAAGTATGTAACTTTATTTTAATTGTTCTTTCCATTTTTTTTTAAAAAATCCTGAATTGTCTAGTCTTATTTCTTTCATTCCTTATGTGTTGTTTTGTTGTCATCTTCATTCCATTTGTGATTCCTTTTATTCCTTTCATATCTCTACCAATAATTTTTATTCATATCTTATTATTTTACATTTGTGTTATAAAAAAATTTAAATTAAAAAAAAGGTCAAGTTAAAGTATCTTTAATTCAGTATTTTATATATCCAAATTCAAGTACTTTGCCTATAATAATTCTAAATCATTCTTAAGTTGCGTTTTGGGTAGTTTAAACACTTATTCCAAATTTTCTTATTCTCATTTTATTAGATTATTGTCTTTATTTGCTGTGTTTTCCTTGATTCCTATAGTTAATTTGAGTTTAATTTAACTTTGTTTGAGTTGTATTGAGCTTGGTTTGATAATCAGTAACTTGAGTTCCATAAGAACTATAAGACAACGGTTAGAGAGAGGTAAAAGGCAAGTGGTGAGCTCATTAGAGGGTAAAAACCTAATTGAGTGAAACACGAGTGTTAAGTGATATCGTTTAAGTGTAAACACGTGAAGGAGTGTTACTTGTGAGTTTTTTTCATTTCTTTATTGATAATGATAGGTTCAAGTGGAGTAGACAAGGATCCCGAGTGGAAGCTCTTTATAAAGGCGATGCAAGAATAAATGAGTCAATTAATTAACAACCATTAAGAGGTCTCAGAAAAAATTGGGAGGATGAACAAAGTTAAACCGTAGGTGCCACAAACAATAACAATCAAAATGCACCTAGAGACGCCCAAAGAGGAAGATGGGTTGATGAAGATGATGAATCTATTTATGATAATGTTCATACCCATAGGAAGCAAGATAACAACCTTAGGAATATAAAGATGAAAATACCTATCTTTCATAGTAGAAATGATCCTAAAGCCTATCTATCATGGGAAAATAAAGTAGACTTTATCTTTAATTATCATAATTATTTAGAGGAAAAGAAAGTCAAGGTTGTCATAATTGAGCTTGTAGACTATGCCCCAGTGTGGTGGGATCAATTAGTGGTGACAGGAAGGCATTGTAGAGAAGAGCCTATCTCCACATGGTAAAAGATGAAGACCACCATGCAAAATTGATTTATGCAAAATCATTAATATAGAGATATTTGCATAATCGACTTCAAGGCCTTAGGCAAGGTTTAAGAAGTATTTAAGAATACTACCAAGAGATGGAGACAATTATAATACGAGCTAATATTGAAAAAGACCATGAACAAACCATGACTCATTACTTGAATGGGTTAAATAAGGATATTACTAATGCTGTGGATTTGAATCCATATGTGGAGTTAGAAGATATATACCACATGGCACTTACAGTGGAGCAACAAATAAAGGGTAGAACGTCTACATCCCATGTGACCATAATAACATCCAATCGAAAGAAAAAATGGAAAGAGGGTGATAAAAGCTCTTCCAAGCCTAAATATGAACAAGGAGGCAATGAAGGAGGGAGTTCAAAGCAAATTGAAGCACCCATGCCTAAAGCAAGTTCTATTAAATGTTTTAAATGCAATGGGAGAGGACACATGCAACGAGATTATCCAAACAAAAGGGAAATGATCATTATTAATAGGGAATATGATAGTAAAGATGATGAGGGTAAAGATGAGTTCCCCCACTTAAAGATGCAAGTGATGTTGAAGAAGGTTTTAAAGAGGTTTATTATAAAGATTTTCTAGTGACAAGGCAAACATTGAGTACACAAACAAAGGTAGAAGAAAATGAACAATGTGATAACATCTTTCATGCAAGGCGCCGAGTTAAAGGCAAGGTATGTTATTTGATAATTGATGGAGGTAATTGTACAAATGCAGCTAGTACTTTGTTAATTGAAAAGCTTAATTTACCAACTTTAAAACAATCTATGCCATATAACTTACAATGATTGAATGATTGTGGAGAATTAAGGGTTACTAAATAAGTACTTGTTCCTTTTTCTATAAGGAAATATATTGATGAGATCAAGATCCTTTGTGATGTTGTTTCAATGCAAGCAAGTTATATTCTTTTAGGGCGGCCATGGCAGTTTGATAATCAAGCTATTAATGATGGATTCACCAATAAATATTCATTTATCATGAATGGTAAAGAAATTGTACTTTCACTTTTGTCACCGAAAGAAGTTTATGAAGATGAAATGATAATAAGAGCGATAGAGAATGCACACATCAGAGAGAAAAAGAAAATAATGTGCAACAAAAGGAGAGATGTGAGAAAACAAATGAGAGGTGTGAGCAAACAATGGAAAAGAGAGAGCTAAGAGTGGATGTGCAACAGAAAAGAGAGGCACAGACAAAAAAAAGAGCTTAACGGGAAAATAAAGAAAAATAGGTGAGTTTCTATGCAAAAGGAAGTGATGCCAAGAGAGCATATTTTTCTTAAATGCCAATGATTGTACTTTTGTACAAATAGGCACATTTAGCTACTAACAAACTTGATGTTTATTTGCCTAGTGTTTTTATGTCTCTTTTACAAGAACATGAAGATGTGTTTCTCAAGGAGATGCCCAAGGGATTACCACCCTTAATAGGGATTGAAAATTAAATAGATTTCGTTATGAGTTCCTAAATTCCAAATAGACTACCATATCAATGTAATCCTAAGGAGACAAAGGAGTTACAATGACAAGTGGAGGAATTATTGGATAAAGGGCTGACTAAGGAAAGCATGAGCCCATGTGTCGTACCTGTTTTGTTAGTACCTAAGAAAGATGGTTCATGGCATATGTATATTGATTGTAAAGTTGTCAATAAGATAATGGTAAAGTATTGCCATTTTATCCCTTATTTGGATGACATGCTTAATTAGTTGTATGGTGCATGCATTTTCTCTAAAATTGATTTTAAAAGTGATTACCATCAAATTAGAATGAGAGAAGGGGATGAGTGGAAAACTAATTTTAAAACAAAACATGGGTTATATGAGTGGTTAGTTATGCCTTTTGGGTTGACTAATGCATCTAGCACATTCATGAGATTGATGAACCATGTTTTACGTGCATTTTTAGGGAAGTTTGTAGTTTTTTATTTTGATGATATACTTTTTTATAATAAGTCATTAGATGAGCATCTTGAACATGTATGTTTGATTTTTAATGTTTTGTGCATGGAAAGATTGTTTGCTAACCTTAAGAAATGTTCTTTTTGCATGAGTAAACATGTTTCTTAGGGTTTATGGTGTGTGCACAAGGCATTGAAGTGGATGAAGAGAATGTTAAGGCAATTAAGGAATGGCCTACACCTAAGTCAGTTGGTGAAGTTCATTCATTCCATGGATTAGTAAGTTTTTATAGAAGATTTATGCGTGATTTTAGCACCATTGCCGCTGCATTGACAAAAGTGATAAAGAAAAAAATGGGATTCAAATGGGGAGATGCACAATAGGAAGCATTTAACATGCTTAAGGATAAGTTGATTTTTTCCCCTTTACTTTCTTTACCCAACTTTGCTAATACTTTTAAAATTAAATGTGATGCCTCAAGTTTGGGTATTGGAGCTTTACTTATGCAGCTTTACTTATGCAAGAAGGAAAGCCAATTGCTTACTTTAGCAAAATATTGAATCAAGCAGTCTTGAAGGATCCCTCATATGTCAAGGAGATGTATGTGTTAGTTCGAGCCTTGTAAATGTGGCAATATTACTTGTGGCCCAAAGAGCTTATAATTCATACAAACCATGAATCTTTAAAGTACTTAAAAGGACAATAAAAGCTCAACAAATGACATGCCAAATGGAGTGAGTTTATTAAGTCTTTTCCATATGTCATAAGGTATAAGTAAGGTAAGGAAAATATAGTTATTGATGTGTTATCTTGAAGGTATACACTTCTTTCCATTCTTGATGCTAACTTATTAGGTTTTGAATATATAAAGGATTTATATGTTAATGATCATGAATTTATTAAATTTTATATTGCTTGTGAAATGGTTGCATTTAAAAGATACTATAGGAATAATGGTTTCTTATTTATAGATAATCAATTATATGTGCTTATGAGTAGTGTGCATGAACTTTTAGTTAGGGAAGTGCATGAAGGTGGATTAATGGAACATTTTGGTGTTGTTAAGACTTTAGATGTTTTGCACGATCACTTTTATTAGCCTAATATGTGAATTAATGTTCAAAGAATTTGTGATAAGTTCATTGTGTGTAAGCAAGCTAAATCTAAGTCTAAGCCTAAGCCTCATAGATTATATATGCTACTACCCGTACCTAATATGCCTTGGGTTGATATCTCTATGGATTTTTTTAGGTTTACCTAGGTTTAAAAATGGTAATGATTCAATATTTATGGTTGTGGATCAATTTTCCAAGATGGCACATTTTATTGCTTGTCATAAAACTTATGTTGCCTCAAATGTTGATTTTTTTTCTTTAAAGAAGTTGTGCAATTACATTGAATGCCTAGAACTATTGTTAGTCTTAGTTATTTTTGAAAGACTTTGTGGGGTAAGTTAGGATCTAAATTGTTGCTTTGTACTATATTTCACCCCCAAACTAATGGTCAAATTGAAGTAGTAAATCGTACTTTAGGATAATTTTTTCACACATTAATTAAAAAGATTTGAAATCATGGGAAGAATGTTTTCCATATATTGAGTTTTATTATAATCATAGTGTGCATTCATTTACTCATTATTGTCCTTTTAAAGTTGTTAATGGTTTTATTCCTTTGAGTCCATTAGATTTGTCTCCTTTGCCAATGAATATGAGAGTTGATCTACATGGTAAAAAGAAAGTTGATTTTGTTAGGGTGTTACATGTGTATGAATATCAAACAAAAGAATTCAAAAGTTTCCCAAAAAGCTAACAAAGGACATGTAAGAGTAATCTTTAAAGTAAGTAATTGAGTTTGGGTTCATTTTAGGAATGAAAAGTTTCCTAGTTTACATATTTCTAAATTGAATCTTAGGAGTGATAGTCCTTTTCAAGTTCTAAAAAGGACGAATGATAATGCTTATAAGATTGACTTGCCTGGTGATTATGGAGTTAGTGCTACTTTTAATATTTCTTACTTATCTCCTTTTGATTTTGATGAGGTTGATGGTTCAAGGACGAATCTTCCTGAGGAAGGAGGGAATGATGCGAACCAAGCAAGCACTAAGCATGATGATTCACTCAAGTACAATGGACCAATTATAAAGGCTAGAAATAAAAAGTTTAAAGATGTTTTATAAGTATTCATGAAGTGCATATGGTGTGATACAAATGAAATTAAGATCTAAAATGAGAAGGAGCTTTATTTTGTTCATTTAATTCATGTTCAAGCTCAACATACGACTGTGGCTTATTTGAAGCAACTTTGAGTTGATTCTTGACCTTTGTACCTCATTAGCATGCTTTGATATTTTGGTCAAAACATTTGCTACAGATGTTAGATTAAGGTGATTTGTAAGGCTATGGAAAGCTAAGATAAAGAGGTATAACTTTCATGAAGAATATTTTAGCTAATTAAGTTGTGTTTAAGGGATAAAGGCTTAGACACGGCCATGCATATGTTTAGAAGTGGCCATGCCTGATTGATATTAGCTGACATGGCTATGTATGTAAATGAGATGGCCATGCCTGGTTACTATCTTTTTATGCTTGGAATTGCACATGGCTATGTGTAATTTAAGCATGGCCATGCATGATAGAACCATCTTAATATTTTTAGGGTTTTTATGCTTGTTTTTTAGCCATCATTGATGTCTATTTTACCCTATGTTCTAATAATATTATAAATAACTTGTTAGGGTTGTAAAACATGTGGTTGAATTTTCTTTTATTAATATCAATTATTTTAAGAGGTTAGAGTCCTTTCATTGGTTAATATAACTATTATATATATTAAAGAAGAAAATAAGAAAATGAGTTGATGCTACCACTTGATCTGTGTAACACATAATCGCGATTTACCCAATAACCATTGATGATAATCAGTAGGTCATCGTATTAGCCCTCCGTAAGATGGAGCATATAGGTTATGTATGCCCAGCTTGAGTATGTTAGCTTGGGAGCGAGAAGGAGGTAACGCTTTGGTAAAGCAATCAATGACTTGGTCACGAGAAGCAGAGTGATGCAACCTTGTTGAATTTTCTTATAAATAATATGAAATCAAGTTCTATGTGCTTCATGCATTCATGGAAGATGGGATTTTTAGTAATTTTGGTAGCTAATAAATTTTCATGAAATAATAGAGCTGATTAAGTAGGAATAAGAAGATCTTGAAGAAGGTAATGCATTCATTGGAGTTCACAGGTGATAGTAGCCAAAGCATGATACTTGGCTTCAACAGATGACCAAGAAATATGGCTTATTTCTTAGATTTCCAAGAGATAAGAGCATGTCCTAGGAACACACAATAACCAATGGCAGAACATCTAGTGTCGGGGCAAGCTGCCTAATCAAAATAAAAAAAGGCTTGAAGCTTAAGATCATTATTAGAATGGAGAAAGAGACTTTGACTTGGAAGGAGAAAGAGAAAAGGCTTTTAAGTATCACAAAACATGATAGGCTACAACAAGATGTTCATCAGTTTGAGCATCAGGAAATTGTGAAAGTTTCTGAATTGCAAATGAAAGATCATGTCTAGAATTAGTAAGGTACAAGAGCTTGCCTATAAGTTGATGATAGGTTGTAATGTCAACTAAAGGATGACTGCGAATGCATGAGAACTTCTAATTTGGAGTAAGAGGTGTGCGAACAGGTTTGGAATAAAGAAAACTAATATCACGCAATAAATCCAAAGTGTATTTGCATTGGCAAAGGTTGATGCCAGATTGAGAATGAGCTACCTTAAAACTTAAAAAGAATTTTAATGAACTAATATCTTTAATTCGAAACTCAGCATAAAGATATTGTTTAATAGCATTAACTTGGTCAATGTCATTGCTGGCAAGAATGACGTCATCTATATAGACTAAAAGAGCAATAAAAGTAGAACCAATAGTTTTGACAAACAATGAACAATTAAAGGCTGCTTGTTTGAAACCTTGTATTAGTAAAGCATTAGTGAGTTTGGAATTCCATTACCGAATCGCTTGTTTTAATCCATATAAGCTTTTCTTAAGCTTACAAACTACATTAGGAGCATTCATATAAAAGCCTTGAGGGAGATTTATGTACACCTCCTCATGTAAATCCCTAAAAAGGAATGCATTATTGATGTCAAGTTGAGATAAATGCCATTATTTAGTAGTTGAGAAAATAAGTAATGTCTGTATGGTTTTCATCTTTGCAATTAGAGAGAAAGTATGAGTATAATCAATCTCAGATTGTTGCATGTACCCTTTGGCAATAAGATGAGCTTTGTAATGCTCGATAGAACCATCAGCCTTATATTTATCCTTGTACACCCACTTACAACCTATAGCTTTTTTAGAATATGGAAGCTAAGTTAATTTGTAACTGTTGTTGGATTGCAAAACTTGAAGTTCAACTTGCATTGCTTGTTGCCAATGAACATTATTTGCTACTTCATGATAAGAAGTAGATTCCCTTATGACACTAGTTTGATAAAGAAAATGTCGGTAATAAGGGGTGATATGATCATAGGTTAAGACATGAGAGAGATAATAGGGCTGGTTTTATTTTCCAAAGGGTGATGATAATCTTGAAGGTAACTTAGTAATTTAGGTATTCAGATTGAGTGACAGGTAGGTTGAGCAGAACCATCAATGAGAGAAGATGACAAAGGAATGCTAGTAGGATGCAAAGAAGTAATACTTGCATCAAAATCTGAATTGTTAGTATAAAATATATCAGTGATGACATCATCATTAAAACAAGTGGTATTAGAATCATGAACAAAAGGAAAAATATGTTCATTTAACCTAACATGTCTATAAATAAAAACTTATTTAGAGTTTAAATAATAGGGATGAAAACCTTTCATACTAGTTGGATACCCTAAGAAAACACATTTACTGGCTCTAGAATCAAACTTGCATTGACGAGGAACAACATTATTGGCAAAGCATTGACAACCGAAGACTCTAAGTTGATCAAGAGTTGGTAAGTGAGTGAATAAAACTTGATAAGGACTATGATTGTCAAGAATAGGAGAAGGAAGCCGATTAATTAAGAAAATAGCATGTAAAATACAATTTGTCCAACAAATAAGTGGAAGATTATATTGAAACCTAAGTACTCTTGCCATATTAATAATATGTTGATGTTTTTGCTCAATAGTGCTATTTTGCTATGGTGTATAAACACATAAAGTCTAATGTATCATGCCTTTTGAAGCAAAGCAAGTTTCCATGTCAAATTCTTTACCTTGATCAGTCTGAATTATCTTTATTTTGGTTGAAAATTGTGTATTGACATAAGCACAAAATTTTCAACCAAACATCAAGTTTCAGACTTATTTTTCATGGGAAAAACCCATGTATAGCGACTCTTATCATCAAACACAATCAAGAACTATGTGTGACTATATATGGAAGAAATAGACATGGGTCCCCAAATATCCATGTGAATGAGATCGAAATAATTATTTGACATAGATGAACTAATAGGAAAAGAAAGCTTTTGATGTTTGCTAATATGATACACATCACAAACAGACTTATTAAAAGTGATAAATGAATATAATTATTTTAAAATATGCAGTCTTGGAAGAGAAGGATGTCCAAGCCTGAAATGCCACAAAGAACCAGAATTGACACTATTGACAACTTATGATGCGATAGCTGATATATGTGATTTCAAGCATTCAGATTCTTGAATCAAATACAAACCACCTTGCTCATTTACTATACTAGTCATCCTCAAACCCTAAAGATACTAAATATAAAAAGAAACAATGAGAAGTGTTAATAAATTTACTAGCTGAAATGAGATTAAAATTAAAGCTAGGCACATATAAAGCATTATACAAAACTAAACTAGAGGATAAATGAATATCGCCCATATATAAAGCATGAACCTTCTCAAAATTTGGTTATTGGACAAACACATCAAATACGACTTTATAATAATGAAATTTGTCAAGAGAATTTGGAATGTGATCAGTTGCTTTAGTATCAATAATCCATCAACACTTTGGTATTCGTTTTACTACCGACAATATTTTAGGAAGAAAATAAATACCTATTTTTGGAAATTGGTTATGCTTAATAATAACATTATTGACAGATGTAGAAAAACCACCAGATTGATTGTTTGATTGAATAAGAGCAAACAACTTTATATATTAATCCTTTGTAAAGTGATAATTGTCATTAACACTTGAACTTTCCTCCATGACAGTTTGTTTTCCCTTATTGGTCTTTGATGGACCTACAATATTATTTTGTACCATAAGAACATCATCAATGTGATTAATAAAACCAATTGATGCCGCCTTGCAACCAAGAGGATAACCATGCTTCTTGTAGCACTTATCATTTAAGTGGGAAAGCATACTATAGTAAGTACAAACTAGTCATTTTCCTATCCCTGCAATTGAATATCTCTTCACAAACTAATTTCCTCTAGGAGTTTAGTTTGAATTTAAGCCTCCTTTCCCATCAAAAAGTACATTTGACTCATTAATCTCCTGATCTGGAATCCCTTGAACTTGCCTTTCATGTTGCAATGCAAGTGTGAAAACATTATTGATTATTGGCAAGGGATCCATAAGCAAAATTTGAGATCTCACTATGGAAAAATTAGTATTCAAGCCTTTTAAAAATCTAATTGTTTGATCTTGTTATTGATATTTCCTCATGATATCCAATATATTGCAATTACAAGGAGGAATGCAAATGCATATAGGAAATGGTCTCAGATTGAAAAATTCATCCCATAAGGTTTTTAGCTGAGTAAAATAATCTATAACTAATATAACACCTTGCTTTAGAAAGGCAAATTCTTCTTATAAATCTGTAATTCGCATCGCATCCCCTTGAGAGAAGCAATCATATAAATCTTGCAACAAATCACTAGCGGAGTTAATCCAGATCATGCCTTGAGTAATAGAAGGAGATAGCGATTTGATTATACATGAAACAACCATAGTATTGCATCTTTCCCAAGCAACATAGTTTGGTTCTTTTTGAGCAAGAACAAAGATAGCACTATTGACAAACTTTAGCTTGTTCTTTGAAATGAGAGCCATCCTCTTCGAATAAAACCAAGTATGGAAGTTATTTCCATTAAGCAGAACTAGCATCAACACTAAGCCTAGATTCTCATTAGGAAGTCGATAGAAAGGATTTGAAGGATTCTCTTCTTCAGATATGTCAGTATTCACCATTTGTGCAAAATAGTTGAAAGAAAACAAAGAAAATGAAAGAGAAAACTTGTTTGGCAACCAAGAAAAATTTTTTTAACAATCAAGAAAAACAATAAATTGAGAGAAAATGAGCTTCAAGCAATGCTACCATAACAAAAATGTTGAAATGTGAAGCTCTCTTTACTGATTTGTAACCATTTTATTTATATACAACTTGGACAGTTATTTAATTCTAGAAGCTACTCATACTCAGAACTAATAAAAAACCAATGAGGTAATGCCACCTCATAATAAGTTAGTTATAAGTAAAATAACTATTGTATATATAGAAAAAAAAATTGATGTCGACCACTTGATTTATATAACACATGATCATGATTTGCCCAATAACCAGGGATGATAATCAGCAACTCATCTTGTTAGTGTTGGAATTCCAATTGCTTATGTGGAAAGGGAAAAAGTAATGCAATAAAGCAGTTGCAAAGGAATCTTCACTTCAAGCCATTAGAACATTTGGCATGGACCAATATGGATTTAAAAGTATAAAGAAGTAGCTAAAAAAAATCATAATTAATTTATGGTGTTTGGTCATCTTAATCTAAAGAAAGAATAATCAATGGTAAAATGTAAGTTTCAAGTATCCATGAATTCCTTTCCACGTATAAAATATAAAGATTAATTATAATGATAATATCAATGACTATAAATTACTAAAGGATATGTTTTTAAAAATAATTGTGGGAGTTAATTGATAAAAATTATTTTTTTGTTGAATAACATTTTGTATTTGAATTATTGTGTTTGTGATTGTAATAAATATATTATTAATTTTACTCGAATTGAACTGAATTAATTAGAATTTAATAAATTTTGGATATATATAATTTAGATAAAAAAAAAATGATAGTTGTTACAATTGATAAGTAATCGAGGTCTATAAAGAAAATTTAGTTTTCATTGGAAAAAAAAAAGAGGATGGAAGTCTTATAACCTAGGGTGAGCATGGAAATTAAAATATTCGTATTGAATTGAATAACTAGATAAAAAATCCCCAGAACTGGATTGTATTATTGACTTTTTGACTTTATTCAGACTAAATTGTATTGATAAATTTTTTTTGATACGGTTAAAAAATATTCAAACCGAGAATTAGGCCGAATTTAACCGAATTGTACTGAACTTTATTGAACCGAAATAACCAAAATTTATTTATTTATAATACATAAGTTATACAAATAAATTTAACATATAAAAAATATAAATATTATTTAACTAATTTTAAATAAATAATACTAATATTATAATTAAAAAAATAAATTCTTTTATTAAAAAATAATAAAATAAAAGAGTTAACTAATATTTTTCTAAAAAAAGAATTAACTAATATTATTTAAATAATATCAAATACATTTGACCAAAGAATTAATTGCATTTGCTCCTCTTGCTTCAAAATATATTGTTAAGCAATTTACATGTTATTTTGACATTCATTGCTGGCAATTATTCACTTGTTATATGCTATATTGTTTTTACAATTGGATTTATGTAAGCTATATTCGATTTTAGTTGTGTAAAATTAAATTTAAATTTGAATTTATTAATTATGTAACTTATGTTGAACTTTGTTTGTTGGACATGAGTTATGAAATTATATTAAAGTATAAATTTAATTGATGATAGTATATTTAATGAAATTCCAAGTTTCATGGATATTTAAATATTTAAGAAAATAATGTATATTGTATAATTCTTCAAATCTCTATTATGTATTGGATTGAACAATATTGAATTGAAATATTCAATCACTGAATTAAACGGATCAAAATTTTGGAATAATACTAAATGGAAATTTTTATTTTCGATTTTAGTACCAATTTTTAATATTTTCAAATTCTTAATTTTCAATCCAACTCTGAAAATTTTCAAATCTTCATATTAGACCGAATCGTAGTTAGCCCTATTATAAGCAAGCCATAAACGGTGTATATCAAACCTCAAATGGTACTGCTCTACCGGTACGTACAGACTCTTCAACATTTTGAAGGTAAGTAATTGTAGCAAAGCATTGATTAGATTTAACTTCTTTCTATTTTTTTAAAATAAATTTTTACGCACCAAGAACTTTGTAAAAATTATTTGAAAGTGGTACGATGTGTATTCGTATGCTTTATCCAATTCCAGTCATTTACAATTTCTTGACTTTTATGAGGGATCGATTGTTATTTATTTATTTATTTATTCTTAATGGAATGAGCAACAAAATTTGGTTAGAAAAAAAAATTCAATTATTTTTCCTTATTTAGTTTCAATCCATTGGAATAAAAGTTAAAGATGATATTTATGCTCCCCGTGTACTTTTTACGGGAATCAAATGTTGGACTTGGACGTATATTCTTTAAGACATTATATAATAGTATTAACTTTTTATTAGTTAAAACATTAAATTAATAAAAATTTAGTATTTAATTAAAAATTATAAAAATTAAAACCTAATAGTAAATGAGTAAATTTTAAATGATTTGATATTATTAATTTAATATTTTTATTTTTTTTTGCATTTGATCATCTGATATTTGGTATTTTATAGGACCCGACTAATATGAATTCGACTCGGTAAAGATCTCGAAGGATGACAAAGGTCTACCTCAAGAGTTTTAAATAACTGCGTATTCAGAACTCAAACCCGATACCTCTGGTTAAGCTGGAAGATTCCAAATCAACTTATTCACACCTTTTTGGATATTAATTTAACATTTTAAGTCAAAGATTAAAATCATTATAAATTTCTTTACCTCATCCTAAAGAGAATTTAACTCTAAAGTAGCAAAAATAACACTTTTTTTCAATTATTATTAAATTCTAATTAATTTGATTCGATTTAGACATAATATTAATAATAGTAAAAAATTTTAATAATTAATTTAACATAATTGTGTACACTACGACTTGAATTGAAATATTATTTAAATTAAAATAATTAAATTGAACGCATTTTGAAATGAGCTCAATAATCAATATTTTCTCGGCAAGAGCATAAAAATCTATAGAGCAAAGAAATGTTTTTAATAACCTTAATTTGGTGGACCAAATTGTCACCAACCACCAAATGTCAAATCACTACGGAACTAAAATAGAGATTTGTCCTGTATAAATCCCATATATACATTCAATGTCAAATTCCAAAACTTAATTGTTTTCTACATTACTAATGTTAGAAGTCGACGTTGGTGGGTTGCTAATCTCAGAATTTTGTACTCTCCCACCATCGCCTGTCTGCCCATTCAAGTTTTGACCAACACGCTCACTGTTATAATCCTCCTGGAGTGTTGACTCATTGGCACCATCTGGTGCGGCACCGCATGCATTTCGTGCACCCTCATTGTGAGCAGCACAAGTGCAACTTCCCACATTCACTTCACCTTTCCTGGGATTATGTACTTTTGGTTCTTTCTTGCTGAATTCTCTTAACAACATGAGCATTTTACTCCTGAATGAAGCATCAGATTCAGAGGCCACAGGATATGCCTGTTTTCATGAAAGAACATGGCAATATATGATAGGAAGCTGGCAGCCGAAACTCCACCAGCAATCGCGAATAGCCCCCAAAAACTATCGAGATCAAGAACACTAGAAGAAATTGAGCTGCTCTGATCTGGGCACTTGCTCTCCTCTCCGAACCACGCATCTTCAATTCTTCGCATTTCATCGCCCTGTAACACTTTCACAATCGCCCGTGACACGTCGCGTGCTAGAGGAGAACCTTTAGGAAAGACCTGAAAATTGCAAGCTGCTGAGACTTGTCTAAACATTAAGTACTGGGCATTGAATTTTTTAAACAGAAGAAAAAGGTACTTACAAAGCCAACCCCATCATTTTAAACTGTTGGGGGTTTCGACCTGGCATTTTCAACATAAACGTAGGTGCTTCAACCAGGATGTAGTCGGAACAATATCGGCATAAAATGAGCCTCATGTAAGGTGACGTATCAAAAGCAGCTGCAAGACCAGGGCTTTTTCCAGTGCTTTCTGAAAACAGCTTGTGTAATCTTCAGGAGAATTGTAGGGCACGAGCTGGTTAACCCAAATTTTTCAGAATTCCATAAACAAAAAAGGCATGCTTGTAGCCTACCAAATCCCAATTTCGATTGAGTTCAGTTACGTCACTAATTTCAGGTTCAAGCCGCTTGACTGTAAGTAAGCTTGCCAAACTAGCCGTGTAACTTTGGGTCAGTATAAGCAGAACAAAACTCCACACTATAATTACTAGTCTTGCCCAGTTCTTAAACACCCTCTCCCCTGAAATTTAATTCAGATTGAGTCAAGAAGACTTTATTTAAAATAAAATGGCAACAGAGTGATAAAGGGAATGAGATTACATACTATGTGCAAAATCCATGGTGGAGAAGGAAAACCACAAGCTAGTGCCTACTTGATAATAAGCAGATCCTTGGAAATCTTCATTTCTTCTGTTCTCAAGAACCCAAACCACAAATCCAACGAATAGAAATAAGAAGAAGGTGATCACCCAAAGATCGCTCGACAAAGGCTTCAGAAAAATTACTGCACTACTTTTCTTCTTGTCTTTCATACGCACAAGCATTGATACATGAGATTCAGTAAATGGTAGTGTGAAGTCTACGTACAGCGTCCTGTTCGCAATTATAGTTGTATCTCCCACCACAGCATCATAATTCTATATGCATTGAACAAAAAATCAGACTACTATGAATCATACTAGTGTAATGATCAAGTGTCTGTCTCATAATACACAAAGGAGCTTGAATATTCCTGCAGTACTAAAAAAGAAATTGAAGTAGAGAGAAAAAGATTTAGATTTTACACCTATTATTTAAATATATATGAAACTTTCAAGTTTGATATTAATTTTGTTAGAATTCTACGTTGCCACAATAAATTAATTGTTCGGAGTTTATCACTTTTGTGGTCTTATTTAGGTAGAACTCGATTATAGTATAATAAATTTTAAAATTCGATGGTTCAGATAAAAAATTATAAAATTATTTTCTAAACAAAATTATTTTTTTAAAATTATTTTTGAATTTATCAAATTATAACTAATTTAGTTTGATTCAAGAAAGATGATAAAACAACAAAAAAAATTCGAATAATTTAGGTAATACCCCTGTATACGCCTTTTTTTAATATAACATATGTATATATTATAATTCGTTTGACCTTATTCTTAATCATTAAAATTACTCCAACTTTGTCAACTTGCATAACACTGATGATTGAAATTAGCTAATAATTTTTTTTTTATTTAAGTTATAGGTTTCTAATGAATGTAATTAAATTCAATTAATTATTGAAAAATTTTATTGCTTTTGTGATTCTAACAAAATTAATATCAATTAATTAGAGTTTAATAAAATTTAAATAGTGATAATAATTATTATTATTAATAAATTTTTAAGGTTATTTAAGTTAAATGTTTGATATAAAATAGGTAATTTTAAAAATAAAATTTGTATTGATTTTTAATCTACAAAATGTCTTATTCGTCAAATACCACTCAAGTCTTCTTTCATCATGTATATATATTTATAGGTACGGACATTTATACATTGAAAAATCATTATTTGTTGATTAATGTTATATACATAACATGTCTTAATCTTGGACTTTTTTTTCCGAATTCATATATTTTCACATGTCATATTTAAGAATTGAAAATGAAATGATGTGTGTGGCACAATAAAAAAAAATTAATTTGTCTTATAGGGACATTCGATTGCACTTGCACCCATATTGGTTTAAATCAATTATCATTCTTTATATTTATTTTTATGTGATAAATAAAAGTAATATTTTTAAAATTTTCTTATCTATTAATATTGTTATAAATTATCACTTATTTTTATAGGTAGTAACTTAGTAGTATTTCTTTTAATAATTTTAACAAAAACCATTAAAATTTAAACAATTTTTAAAAATTAAATAAACATCAGCAATATTTATTACTGGCCTTTATGCAATGTAGTATTTCATGGTTGATCACCTTCTTGACCCAAAAGAGAAAAAAAATATATTGTACTAATAATAATAAAATTAATAGCAAGTAGCAACCATCACTAGTATAAATTTTTTATATAAATTACGAAAAATATACAATTAAAATATAGTATTTTTATATGTGTCCCAATTTGTTAATAATAAACTGCTCGTTTTACTGTTTAAAGTTTAGTTGATTATGATAAGAATACATATTAAGTAAAAGTTTATTCATAAATTAATGAATTATTTATCTTTTAAAAAAAATTGGATTGACTAAAAAAATAATGAACCTATTTTCAATTTTACAATCTCTTATTAATTATAAACTTAATTTTTCAGTCATAGATGATAAAATACTGAAAACATATGTAACATTTTATTAATTTGATTAAAAAAATTAATAATAACTAAAGCTTGTAATGCAATTAAACATTATTATTATTACTATGTTTTTAGACTTTGAAAACAATATTATTCTAAAGCCTAATACACAAACATTTGCAAAGTGAGAAATCCCTTACCATGCATTAATGTGGTAATTAAATCAAATTAAATTATATATATTGCCAAAAATTAAAACATTACAAAACCCATGTTAGGGTAAATTATTAAAATGGTTACTAAATTTTATTTGCGATTTCAATTTAGTTACAAAATTTTAATTTATAACTTTTTGGTGACTAAACTTTAATTTTTATTTTAAAAGTAGTTTCTGTCTAAAATTTTAAGTTTTAAAGTTATACAATGGTAGACACCTGATTCGGTTGACCCGTGTTAGTGGACGAATTAGGGATTGCTCAATTTGCCCGTGCATTATTAAGCCCGATGATGACAACGTGAAACTTGGACATGAGAATGAAACCTGAATTTCTAGCGGAAAGTGGAAATAAAAATCCAAAGCTTAAAAAATCCAAAACCTAGCCCAACTATCCAAATTTGGCCCAAGCCCGCCTAGCTCAATGCAGACCCGGGCCAAAGGGGCATCGCCTCAATGCAATGAGGCGATCGCTTCTTTGGTAGTTGCTAATGAGGAGATCGCCTCATCACATAGGCGATCGCCTCATCAATGAGGCATCACCTCTATGGCAGCCCACTTGCAACTGCATTTAGTGCAACTTCAATCATGACGGCCAGGTGGTACAGGCCCCACCCTCCAGACCTGCTTCTTACGTGAGAAAAAGATTTTTGGGGAAAAGAAAAAAGGCTATGAAGGCTCATGATGGGCTAGAGGGCTTAGGGGCATGGGAAAGCTAAAGGAATAAAAGGAAAAAAAGAGAGAAAAGAAGGGGAGGTTGGGGAGAAAATGGGAGAGCTTTGGAAAAGAAAAAGGAGAAAAAGAAAAGAAAAGAGAGGAAAGAAAAAAACGTCCTAAAAGGAAGGAGGAGAGATTGAAGCAAAGAGAGTTCACATCTCCATAAGAGAAGGAAAAAACTTATGTCAAAGGTATATATCACATCCTATCAATGATCTCAATCAAAACATCTCTGAGGACCTCTTATTTTGGTATAAAACCTGCACTTAAACTTGACATGTTCATCATTTTGTGTGTTCTTGCGTATGTGTAATTAAGTCATTAGTATATTTTAGGTATTTCTAGTTTATCTTGCTCAATATCCCACTTTATTGATGTAATATTTGAACACTTTTGCATGTAGTTGTAGTTTGATGATTATAGAGTGTGTATATGCATGTTTTGTTACTTAGAGTAGAAGTCTAAGCATGTGATAGTCGGCTTCAGCCTTCTGACCAGGTGTCGCTTGTTGTCAATGAGGCAATCGCCTCATCAATGAGGTGATCGCCCCATTGACAGGCCTCTAGAAAGTCTTCCTTTTATGTGTGTGTTATATACCTTTTTTGCCTTAAAAATATTAGGGGTCCCTATTGATGAGGCGTCGCCTCATTAGTGAGGCAATCGCCACATTGACAGGTTTGGCCTGCTTTTAGCTCTACTTTTCTACTAATGCTTGTCGCAGTATTTTTTGACCTTAAATACATGTCCGTATCATTGCATAATGATGTTTAATCTTGATTGTTTGATATTTTCTTTAGTTTATAATATGAAAACCCTTTTTTATAAAGCCTTTTTGTAAGTATTGTTATATGTGATTTCATTTTTTTTCTTGAAAAGAAGGACTAACGATGTGTTATTTACAGGAATTACTTGATGATTTCTGTCATTGAGTAGTCACTTTTGCTAGTTATCCTTTATACATTATTGCTTTTATGTTATTTTATTGGTTTATTTTTGATATATGTTTGGTTTATTTTCTGTATATTATTTTGTTTATTTAGCTAAAAAGCGTTGTAATCCTTAATCCCTTCCCCCCATTCAGTTTTGAATGTATGGTTGTAATTATTATTTATTTTATTTTTGTTGAACGTTGGGACTTAACAGCATGAAATTGGATTAATGTGCAAACTTGGACTTAACTATAAAATTTGGAAAGTAAATGAAGGCAAGTACAATTTTGAATGTAAATGAGGAAATAATTAAAAAATTAAAGGTAATAAAACACAAAACACAAATGGAGGTCAACCGTAAGGTTGGGTGAGCATTGAAACCCTCATACCCAATTTTTGAACCCAATCTCTAATGATGGCTTCTGCAAATCTTCGTGGGATCCAGTTACTATACAATGAGTCCCAACTTTTATCTAGGTGGTGACTCCATCTCCGAATAGGCCCAAGACCTATGTCGTATTTCCTAGTGGGCCTCAAGCCCACACAATGCCATGGTCGCCAAACACTTGGGCGTATGCTAAACCCCGCCACCTACAGTGGCAACTCTATTGGGGATAGAGAAACTGATTCCAGTGTTTTGCGTTTTATCATCTTTAATTATTTTCTTATTTCTTCCTGCATTTATACATTCACTACACATTTTGCACACAACAAGCACTTTAGTCCCGAATAAGCCCGACAATAGTCAGTACTTCGCTACCTACATTTCACTCAAACCTAGTGGTGGAATATTTGATTATTGTCACTCACAACATGTACTAATCCACGTTGTTTGACCCTTAAGTGAGGAGACATATATGGATGTATATCTTTGTAGGAGCTGAAGCCTTTTGTACCCAAGACTTAAGCTTATGTAATGACCTAGTAACTATCCTCAGGAATGTTACCGCATGCATGTGTATTATGCCATATAATGGACCCCTAAAATAAATCTCGAGCCCATTCGATAAGCAGTCCAAAGTAAAATGGGCCCTCATGTCCAACCAAAGCCTATTTAAATAAGCTAGTCAACAGAGGCCTCTCATGCCTACTCAAACCCATTTCAACTAGGCCTTGACAAGCGAGTTTATAGTGCTAAGGATCTTGGCTCATAAAAAGTGGACTTGGGCTTTGTTTAAAGGAACCATTACTTGTCTGAATAATTTTAAGAGTTTTCTTACATACATCGATTTTATTATCCCCCGCTGATAATTAAAAATCAAGCCAAAAATCCTAGGAAAAGATACTCGCCATTGAATACGTGTGTGGGAGGAATAAGGGTGGAAGTTTGCACGTTTAAGTTCCATGCTTTGATCTTGTATATCTTTTGTGTGTGACCTTTTGTTTCTCAAATTTGTAAATAAAATTAACTTGCATATCATGCATACACGTCATGCATCATTCTAATCTACTATTTTCCAGCAATATAGATCCTTCAAGTTTAGTAGGGTGGGTCTGAGATAGTTCAGGTCGTTTGGTCAAAAATTCAAAAATAGGAATGGCAGGAGCATTTGATCCAGAAGCATTTAGGGCACCGTTGAAAGAGGAAGTAATGATAAAAACTTAGGCTATGATGAGAGAAATGATGGGGGAGATTACTAAGCTTATCAGAGAGAGCCAGCTAGCACAACCACCTAATGCATCGCCAATCGACCCGGTGGATCTTGATGAGGAAATACTGATTAGAGGAAGGGAAGAAGATGATGTGACGGTGTTGGCCAATTCAGTGAATCAAAGAAATGTCATCCCAGCCTAGGATGTGGGTTAGACTTAGTGGGCTAAGAATATGACCAAAGTGATGAACCATACACAAGTGATGATGAAGGAGAAGGGTATGGTCGCTCCTTTAGATTATGATCAGAATTTGGAAAAGGGTGATGAACCGCTGCCTTGTAAGTTTAAATTCCTAGATATGAAGAAGTATATTGGTGCTGAGGATCCCTATTTTCATTTGAAGCAATATGTAACATACATGAAGGCTACTCAACTAACTAAGAGCCAAATTATCAAGCAGTTCCCTATTTCATTGGAAAGGGCACTGATTCGGTGGTATTACACCTTGGAACATGGAAAAGTTAGCTGAGTAGATAGAGCATGTTGTATATTACCTAAGTAAGAAGCTTCTGTCCTACGAAGCTACTTATAGTTTAGTGGAGAAAACATGCGTAGCAATAATTTAGGCATTGAAAAAGCTCTGACATTACTTCAGTCTTATAAAGTGCAGGCAGTTTTTAAACATGATCCCCTTAGGTACCTCCAACAGACCCCATCTCTTACAGGAAAATTGGCTAGGTGGCTCATTTTACTTATAGAATTCGACATAGAGTATATGGCCAAAAAGACAATGAAAGGAAGAGCAGTAGCAGACTTCTTGGCACAAAGCCCGGTGGATGATGACCAAGAATGGAAGTTGGAGTTTCCCAATGAGTATCTAGGGGTGATAGAGATACAAGGTTGGGAAATGTACTTTGAAGGAGCTATCAACAACAAAAGGGCCGGAATAGGGGTAATTTTGGTTACGCTTGAAGGAGAAATGATCCCGATGGTAAAAAGACTTCAGTTTGAAGCAACCAATAACCAAACAGAATATGAAGCCTGCATCTTTGGTTTAGAAGCATTGTGTCATGTAGGGGCAGAAAATGTCACTGTTAATGGGGATTCCATGCTAGTTATAAAACAAGCCACCAAAGAATGGGAGATAAAAGAAGACAGATTACGACTATACTGGGAATACTTGGGCACCATCTTTTGCTCCTTCACTTAGTGTAAATTTGTCCATTTGCCAAGGGAAGGAAACCAGGTAGCTAATGCCCTAGCCACACTGCCCTCCATGTGGGAAAGTGGGATACAACTAGAGGCCAGGTCCTTAATTCTCACAAAGTCTCGAGCCCCCTGTTACAAAGAGGTGAGAGCAACACCAGTTGACGCCACTGAGAAACCTTGGTTCTATGATTTACAAAGGTATATAGGAACCGGACAATTTCTGGATGATGCTGATAAGAAAGAAAGGATATCCTTATAAATGTTGTCTCGACAGTTCATAAGCCACAATGGGATGTTATACAAAAGGATGCTAGCCGGGGTACACCTTAGGTGTGTTGATAAGGATGAAGACCGAAAGCTTATGGAAGCAATTCATGAAGGGGTATGTGGGCCACATATGAATGGGGGACCATCTTGGCAAAGAAAATAGCCCATTATGGGTACTTTTGGCTCACCATGGAAGCAGATTGTGTTGGATTTGTGAATAAATGTCACAATTGCCAAACAGATGGTGATGTTAGCCACCTACCATCTATGGAGCTTCAAGGAATGACTTCTCCTTGGCTGTTTGCTATATGGGGGATTAACATCATAGGGGAGGTGAGGCCAAAAGCAACTAACCAGCATATCATTGTGGCTATCGACTACTTCTCTAAATGGGTTGAGGCCGAATCCTATGCTACTGTGGGGTCAAAGCAGATGTCGAAGTTCATCAAAAAGAACATAATTTATAGGTATGGATTGTCGCACCACATAGTTACAGACAATGGCATTCAATTTTAGGCAGAAATAGCCACATTATTGAAAGACTATAAGATTAAGCACCACAGGTCATCTCTGTATAGGCCATAGGCAAATGGGGTAGTGGAAGCAACAAATAAGAATGTAAAAAAGATCTTGGCGAAGACGCTGGAAAATTATCGAGATTGGGCCGATTACTTATAATTCGCATTGTGGGGGTACCGAACTACTTCTAGAACTTCGACAGGAGCCACTCCGTACTCTTTGGTTTATGGGTGTGAGGCTGTTTTACCGGTAGAGGTTGAGATAAAGTCATTAAGAGTCCTTCTAGAATCTAAACAAATCAATGTATCAGGAAATGTTGACAGCCAACCATGAATGTCTACAAGGCTGGGATGTAGTTTTCTTGTTCGATAATGCTTGGCCTGGTAATGCCTAATGTCTTGAGGAGGTTCGATCAGGCCCAACTTTTCATAAAACCACATCTACGGGATTGCAAATGATTAGATACAGACAATATGACAGTTGGAAGTGAAGGAAGGGACAACAGGAAACTTACCTCCAATAGGAATGGGCTTCCTGAGAATTGTCATGTCATCATGAAGTCATCCAATCTGATGATAGTCTCTACTAAGATGAAAGGGAAGTGATTGAACCCTAACTCCACTTGATCGAGGATGGAAAGGATATTTGTATTGCAGTGCCCTGAGGGAGAAACCAGTAGAAATTGAGCATACAAACAGAGGGCTAACATGTGGGGCCAGTAAGTTTCTTCTTTGTGCACATTCATGGTGACCTCAAGGAAGGACTCTAGTTTGATTTCTAAGTTAAAGACACAGTGAAAAGAAGATCGGGGTGGAAGGTTGAACATATGTGCCATTTGTTGCTAAATGGAGTAGGAATCCGGGTTTTCAAGGACAAGAATTGTAAGCCAGCAAGCAGAGTCCGTATGATGATCGAGAATTGCCTCGAATTCCTTTGGCAAGGGACATATTTCTATTGTGTTGAACCAGAAAACGTGTTTATGGGGATCCTAAAATTGAACTGTGGCATGGATAAAAGGGAAATTGATTCTCCTAGTGTGGAGTGATTTAAAGATCGAAAATTGAAATGACTCTAACCTGGCTCAAGATTTATTGTCTAAACCTTTCACAATCAATTGTAGGGGCCTCAGACTTTGTTCTGTCATGTTTGTGGCTTTTCAGAGGTGCCTAGAGAGAGAAATAGGAGGTTAGGGATGAAGGGAACTTGAGAATTAGGTTAAACACAAGAATGTGGGTTTTTATAAGGGCCGGACCTCTTGCTGCTGAGGTGATTGCCTCATCAATGAGCCGATCGTCTCATCAATGAGGTGCTACCTCAACAACAAGAGGTGATCACCTCTTCACTAGGGTTTGATGAGGCGATTGCCTCATCAGCAGTATAGGCCAATTGTGCTTTTTCAAATCACACAATCTAAAAAGGTGTTGTCAGAATATAGTGGGACAGTTATGTATGCAAACATTGAAATTAACTCATATGTGAAGAAATGAGAAAAGAAAAACAAATGAATTTAATCGAGGAAAATGATGAATTCTGCAATCATTTTGTCTATAAAATCAAAAACCAAAATTTTGTGTTCACTATTCAAAGACTACACAAGTTTTAACCCCCGTACATCAATCACCCGATCCAGTACCCTCAGGGTCGACCTCTCTGCCGGCTTCGCTACCACTCCTATCTTCATCCCCATCGTCCTCATCAATCTGAAATACGTCAGTCTGATGCTCGAGGGTGGTAATCCTCACTCTGCTAGTCTCATCCCGATCCTATTCGGACAAAATGCAGGTTAGTAAACCATGCATACATATAGAAAATAAAGAGGTTCTTACCCTCTACTACTGGGTGATCTCCAGCATGTAGTCTCTTTGGGCCTCTATCATGCGATACATATATAGGCCTTACTCTAGTAAAATTTGCATTATTGAAATAAATGTTGGAACTAACATTTGATTTCAGAATCATAATGAAAGTAGGTCAGGAAAAGAACTTAAATGAGTAGCACCACTAGGGGTGCATGTAGGGGTCAGGTCCTCGTCCAAAGTCAAGAGCTGACGCGATAACTCTCTAAGAGGAACCCAACATCGAGCTAGAGGGTCGGGGACATGAATGAAGCTACCTGGGAAAAACTCAAAACCGGGGGCAGTAGTCGGCCTGGCTTCCTTGCCAACCGCAGGAGTCTCCTCCCTGCTCGACGCCTCAAGGGCTCTCTCTCCCGCACTTGGGACCTAACTGGGGCCACGGGCTTAGCAGGTGCATCTTGAAGACAAAAATAGGAGAAACATGTTAAGAATGCAGTCAATTTACAAGAAAAGGGAAGTCGACAGGGATATACCTAAGAGGTTGAAGCAGCCTGGAAGGGGACCATCAGTAGAAGGTGGGTGTGGATAAACTCCGCATACCGGCTCTTCACATGAACTGTGTGATCCACAGCTGGTGAGCCCATAATAGCTTGAGTGAGGTCATCACCCTCTAGCTTATGAGCCTAAAGCATATTGTCAAGAGGAGACCTAGGGACCCGCCTAGCTCTAACACCTGCCCTCCAGTTCAGGACCTGCTCTCCCAAATACCAAGCTCGATATCTAGGCCCATAAAGGAGTACCCTCTTCTGAGCTGAGGCCCTAGAGCGAGTCATCTCAATGGTCCAAGTGTCCTCAAGCCCCCACAAGTCATTCCAAATCTGCAAACAATAAAAAAAAAGAGGAGATGTCAATATGTAAGTAAACTGAATATGAATAATTTACTAATAAGAAGGTTTGTGTTTTGCAAGTACCGCATCCTGTGTTGGAGAGTTCAGGTGCTGCATGTGGATGTGAACTCATGCAAGGTGCCTCTTCATGATACATTTGGCGCACCACCTGCTGAGGGCTGAAAAATGATCTCCCACTCGGGTAACGTCCATAAGCAACTTTAGCTCCAAATCCCAGATCTAAAAAATAAAATAGGAGAAGTTAAGAAAAATGACGTAAGTAATGGTAGGTCAAAATAAGATAAAGAAAAAGGGATCATGATGCACTAGAACAACATGTCAAAAGCTGCAGAATCTCCTAGCCCCTCGGACCATCTCGTCTATACTCTGGTACAAGTATGCTAGGGCACAACTACCCTAATTGAATGTGGGAATCTGGTTAAGATCCTGAAGGTCCGGTAGGAACATCAAGTTGATGGAGCTGGCATTGTCAACGAAGAAGGTGGTACCGAGCAGATAGAGCAAAAAGGCCCTCACCACCTGGTTAATCTCACGGGGAGAGATCATCTCTGCGGCCCGATCCCGGGTGTAGAAACTCCTGATCGAGTCCAACTTAAGGGTATGAGTCCCTTTCATATCAAGAGTCATCCCCAAGAGTTGCTCAATGTATATAGCCTTATCTGGAGATAGCTGGTGTAGACTCGCATTAAAAGGAACAGGATCCTTGACGCAAGCAATCCCCGTGATGGCAGCAAATGAAATTGGTTCTAGAGTAAGCTCACCAAACGGGAGGTGGAAAGTGTGGGTCATATCAAACCACCTCTCCATCAAGGCATACAATGGCTGGTAGTCCATGCACCCCTACTCAAATAGAAGTGAGAGTACGAAGTCCTCGAACCCCGTCTCCTGAATCTGGTCCCTCTACTTATCAGTCAAGTCGCTATAGAAGACTCGAGCTCTATGGAAATTACCGGCACCCTTGAATGTCTGAGCATCATGTTGCAAATAAAGAGATAGGGAAATAAAATTTATGCATTTTACAGTTTCAGGGAGAAATTCAGAATGAATGTACATGTAAATAGCGTGGTTTTCTCAGTTGATGAAGTGATTGCCTCACCATAAAGGCGATCACCATATCACAGAGGTGATCACCTCATTAAAAAGGCGATCAGCTCTATGAAGGGGCAACAGGCAATCGCCTCTTCACAGAAGCCTATCACCTCATCGATGAGGCGATCGCCTTATCGATGAGGCGATCACCTTATCGATGAGATGATCGCCTCATCAAAGAGGCGAATGCCTCTGTGAGGTGCAGATGGGGATGATTTTCAATTTTTAATGATTTAAACATAAATTTCACATCTTGTTCAATTAAACAATGTCTTAAAATGATAATTATACAAGATTAATCACCAACATAATATGATTTTATAGGAAATTTTAGGGTACTAACCTCTCCGAATGTAGAAGAGTAAATGTGAGACCCTAGATCTGCCAGAAGAGGAATCGAGTCCTCACGGGTCCATCCCAGACTCCTAGAGGTGCTAATAAGAGGTAGAATATGATCCCACTCGAGCATAGGGGGTGTTCTCTCATTCTCCATTGACTAAAAGGGGAGGAAAGAAGCAGGGAGTACAAAAAGTGTAAGAGGAGGAAAGGGAAAAAGAGAAGTGACAAAAGATAAAAGGAAAAAAGAAAAGGGAAAAGTTATTTTTATATCAAGCAAAGGTGTGGGGTTTCCCAAAAAAAAAGTGTGTGTTGAATGATTGAAAAATCATGAATGGAAATTAGTGTCGCATACTAGGGAGGCGGAATTCAGAGTATAGATTTTTAAGATAAAGTTTCAGGAAAAATGGGCCAGGAAAACCCATACCGAAAGGGGAGGGCTATTCAAGTTTGAATCCCCGAAGCTCAGAGAAGAGGGCTATTTAGGTTTGAATCCCCGAAGCTCAAAAAGAGAGGGTTGTTCGGGTTTGGATCCCCGAAGCTCACAGGAGAGGGCTGTTCGGGTTTGAATCCCTGAAGCTTGAAAAGGGAGGGCTATTCGGGTTTGGATCCCTGAAGCTCAGAGAAGAGGGTTGTTCAGGTTTGAATCCCCAAAGCTCGAAAGGAGAGGGTTGTTCGGGTTTGAATCCCTAAAGCTCAAAAAGAGAGGGTTGTTTAGGTTTAGATCCCCGAAGCTCAAAAGGAGAGGGTTGTTCGGGTTTGAATCCCTGATGCTCGAAAGGAGAGGGATGTTCGAGTTTGAATCCTCAAAGCTTAAAGAAAGGGTTATTTGGGTTTGAATCCATGAAGCTCAAAGATTGAGATGACTATTTGGGTAGTATCCCCATAGTCAAGAGTGAAGGACAATTGGGCTAGGAAAACCCGGAAGTCTATGTCCCTGGAGAATTTGATAATCAGACCAGGAAAATCTGAAAGCCACATCCCCAATGGTGATCTAGCTAGGAAAACTTGAGAACTAAAGTTAAGGTTAAGTGATGATCAGGCCAGGAAAACCTGAGAATCGAGTTGCAGCATTATGATGATCAGGTCAGGAAAACTCGAGAATCATGTTTCAAGTGCTGTGATGATCGGGCCAAGAAAACTCGAGAATCATGTTTCATGTGTAGTGACGATTAGGCCAGGAAAACCTGAGAATCGAGTTTGTGTGTATTGATGATCAGGTCAGAAAAACCTGAGAATCATGTTTTAGGTGATTGATGGTTAGGCCAGGAAAACCCATAAGTCTATGTCCCCGGTAAAACAGTAATTAGGCCAGGAAAACCTGAGGTCAACAGTTTCCAAATTTCTTTATCAAATATTAATGATTGGCTGATCGGGCCAGGAAAGCCCGAGGATCAAGGTCACATTTCAGAATTGAAGAATTTATCTCTTAGGTGAAACCCAAGAGTTTGGTATGTTGCTCATCTTATTGTTTGTTTATTGTTGTGCATGTGATTTTTTAAAAAATTATCATTGCATGCATTTGATTTTTTAAAAAATCAGGGGGCAAACTGTAGACACCCGATTTGGTCAGCTCGTGTTAGGGACGAATTAGGGATTGCTCAGTTTGACCGGCCCGTTGTCAAGCCCGATGATGAGAATATGAAACTTGGATATGAGAATGAAACCTGAATCTCTAGTGGAAAGTGGACTTGAAAACCCAAAGCCTAAAAAACCCAAAACCTAGCCTAACTATCCAAATTTGGCTTAAGCCTGCCTGGCCCAACGTAGGCCCGGGCCAAAGGGGCATCACCTTAATGCAATGAGGCGATCGCCTCTTTGGCAGCTGCCAATAAGGCGATCGCCTCATCAATGAGGCACCGCCTTTATGGCAACCCACTTGTAACTACATTTAATGCAACTGCAATCATAATGACCAAATGGTATAGGCCCCACCCTTCAGACCTACTTCTTTCGTGAGAAAAAGATTTTTGGGGAAGAAAAAAAGGCTATGAAGGCTCATGATGGACTAGAGGGCTTAGGGGCATGGGAAAGCTAAGGAATAAAAGGAAAAAAGAGAGAGAAAAGAGGGGGAGATGGGGGAGAAAAAGGGGAGAGCTCTGGAAGAGAAAAAGGAGAAAAAGAAAAGAAAAGAGAGGAAAGAAAAGAAATGTCCTAAAAGGAAGGAGGAGAGATTGAAGCAAAGAGAGTTCATATCTCCATAAGAGAAGAAGGAAGAAACTTGTGTCAAAGGTAGATATAGCAAGGATCTCAATCAAAACATCTATGAGGGCCTCTCATTTTGGTATAAAACCTACACTTAAACTTGACATGTTTATCATTTTGTATGTTCTTGCTTATGTGTAATTAAATCATTATTATATTTTAGGTATTTCTAGTTTATCTTGCTCAATATCCCATTTTATTGATGTGATTTTTGAACACTTTCGCATGTAGTTGTAGTTTGATGATTATAGATTGTGTATATGCATTAACTGTTACTTAGAGTAGAAGTCTAAGCGTGTGAGAGTCGGCTTCAGCCTTAGAAATACCACGTTGACAGGTTTGGCCTGTTTTTAGCTCTACTTTTCTACTAATGCTTGTCACAGTGTCCACTTTGATATGTATTTTTCAACCTTAAATACATGTCTATATTATTACATGATGATGTTTAATCTTGATATTTTGATACTTTCTTTAGTTCATATGTGAAAACCCTTTTTTATAGAGCCTTTTTGTAAGTATCATTATATGTGATTTCATTTTTTTCTTGAAAAGAAGGACTAACTATGTGTTATTTACAAGAATTACTTAATGATTTCTGTCATCGAGTAGTCACTTTTGCTAGGTATCCCTTGTACATTGCCGCTTTTATGTTATTTTATTGGTTTATTTTCATTATATGTTTGGTTTATTTTCGTTATATTATTTTATTTATTTAGCTAAAAAGCATTGCAATCCTTAATCCCTTCCCCCCATTTGGTTTTGAATGTATAGTTGTAATTATTATTTATTTTATTTTTGTTGAATGTTGGGACTTAAAAGCATGAAATTGGATTAATGTGCAAACTTGGACTTAACTATAAAATTTGGAAAGTAAATGAAGGCAAGTGCAATTTTGAATGTAAATGAGGAAATAATTAAATAATTAAAGGTAATAAATGTAAAACACAAATGGAGGCCAACCGTAAGGTTGGGTGAGCATTCAAATGCTCATACCCAATTTCTAAACCTAATCTCTGATGACAACTTTTGGGAACCTCCGTGGGATCTAGTTGTTGTACAGTGAGTCTCGACTTTTATCCGGGTGGCGACTCCATCTCCAAATAGGCCCAAGACCTATATCGTATTTCCTTGTGGGCCTCAAGCCCACACAGTGTCATGGTCGCCAAACACTTGGGCATGCGCTAAACCCCGCTGCCTACAATAATATTACCATTTTAATCCAAAAGATTATTTCCTTACAAATAAGTTCATAGGTTCCAAAGATAATAAATAAAATAAAAATAAATATTCTTTTTTTGTTCATGTCTTCCATTATAGAGAGTCTTGTCCATTATTTGTGTTTATTTGACTTGTCTAATACTAATAATTTGAGAGTTTAAGATAAGAATTATTCAATGCAGGACAGAAAGAGGTTAGTATTAGTATTCACAAAGAAATATCATAATCAATATTGTAATTGTGTTAAATACAATAAAAAGTTGTGTATTATTATATTTTTTAGATCATTTGTTTGGTTTAGATTAAAATAATTGCTAGATGAATTGGAAATTAGAGAGCTCAAATTCCAATAATCTATCACGATTACAGCAATTGAGCATTTTCTAAACAAAGTTAATATGAACTGTATGCTAAAATTTTTTATTAATAAACAATCATTTAAGATTAAAATTATAAATTAAAATTATAAATATTTAATTTTTTATAAAATATGGTGACAAATGTTAACTATTCTAGTTACAATAGTCCATTTAATTCTTATATTATTTCTCCGTATTTAAAATTTTTTTTAAAAATACTATGCTTAGCACAAAAAAACTTTTATTGAATTTTAATTTATTGTACAGTTCACATCAAATATTTAATTTATTGTATTTAATAAAGTCACAATATATTGATTATGATATTCTTAGTGAATATTAACTTTTTCTTATCTTGCGTCAAATAATTTTTGTCTTAAAACTCTCAAAATGTTAGTATTAGACCAGCCAAATAAATACAAATAATAGATAAAACTTTCTACAATGAAAGGTATGAAGAAAAAATATATAATTTTACTTTATTTATTATTTTTAGAACCTATAAACTTATTTATAAGGAAATAATCTTTTAAACTAAAATTATAATATTATATAATTTTAAGGCTTAAAATTTTAGATAAAAACTATGTTCAAAATAAAAATAAAAATTTGATAAGTAAAAAGTTACAAATTAAAATTTTATAACTAAATTAAAATCGCGAATAAAATTTAATGAAATACCTGTTGAAATTACCCGCATGTTAGGTGCAAACATTTAAAGGTGGGAAACATTACAGCATACAAAAGGACCTTAAGTGTGTAGTGTTGGAACTTGTCTTATAGTTGTCTAAGTAGGAACATATATAAGCTTGCTTCTTCTAAAACGGCACTTATATATACATTATGTACTTATTTCTAGAGTTCATTATGTGTTTGATGAATATAAAGAACAAAAAAAAAACAAAGGCTTATCATCATAAGCATCATCATCATTATAATCCTTCTTTTGTGTGTTCTCTCTTACACTTGTGACTAATTTTGTATGAGCAAAAGCCTGCCTTAATTTGTTGTTTAGTGCACTTCACTATCATAAGTTGTCCCAATTGATATAGGACCATTCCCTCCTATAGAACCATAGCCACAGCCACAATGCATGTATTTATGTTAAGAAAAAATCTCATATAAGGGTAGGCGGAAATGACAAGACATATTGTTCGAAAAAAAAAGAAAAGAAAAGAAATTTCAATGCATTAATCTTCCCATCTAACCTATCAACAACGTTACAAGAAAAAAGATGATGCAAATCCAATACTTTTTGTATTGTGATTATATGCCCCTCAAAATTAGTATAAACATATATTCATCTTAATTGCCATCAAAGTAATAGTACTAAACATATATACCTTTTAAAAAACTTGTCCTATTGCTCTCTCTAGAGCATTTCCCTTGGTTAAGCTTCTTTCTTTTTCATTTTTGGGATCAATGGGATCAATTTTTAGCCATTTTTTACTCAAAATTGATCTTTCCCCTTTTTACTATTTTTATGTTATTTTATGATAAGTTATAGGTTATTTATTTCAAAGGGTTTTTCCCTTTTTTACTATTCTTGAATGGGTGTTTTACTTACCTTCAGGAGAGCTTTTTGAATTTGCAAGGAAGTTTTAAAGACAGTAATTCTACTGCTAAAGAAGTAGAAGCATTTTCTATTTAGATTCTAACAATCCTTCTTCAAGTGAAGGCTTATTTTCTTCAGACATGTTGATCTACAGTTTGGCAAGTTACATGGATCCAATTTTTAATCTTGTCTTGCACATTGTTGTTTTAGGGCATATTATGTTATCTTTGCTTCCAATGAACACTATGGTTTAGGGCATATTATGTTTTAGGGCATATTATAGACTTGGTCTCCTTGTGAATACCTGGTTTCACTTTATGATGATTCAAAACTAGTTCTGATGCTAGCCTTATACAATGAACACTATATGTGGTAGCAAATTAAATGCCACCACTGTATTAGACTATTGTAATTTATTCCTTTTAGGGTTGTTACTCGTAACTTGGACTTCTTCCTCTTAGCCCAATATGTCCAATAATTGATGCTTTAATGACCCCTTAAGCAATGGCATCACTAGATGAAGAAAACCCATACAACCTATCTATTGAGGCACGTGTTCCTTTCTTTGGGTTGAGATATAGCTTTTTCCTTGTAAAATTTATCAACTGCTATTAATGGTGGTACAGTTGTTCCTCTGCTCGCCATGCAGAGGATCAGGGAGTGATAAAATAAGTAAAGTTAACTTCATTTAGGAAAGAACTTATTTAGTAGCATGTTTGAACTATCAACTTAGGTTCCTAAGAATCAATTATAATTCAAACTTTAATTCAATTGTGCCTAGCTCTTAATTATTTTATTTTAAAACAAATAAAATGAGCTAGGTTTTTCCCACATATGGCACCATTGGATAACTCTGAATTGATAATTTGACATGGAACCTGCATTGATAGGAAGAATTGGTAAAGGGGCAGGGTTTCCCACACAGACACTCTGAAGATTAAGTCAATATTCGTATAAAGAAAAATATGATAAAGTGAATAAGTAGGATAGAATAGATAGTAAAGGATGATTTCTTGTATGATGAGGTGATGGAATGATGTCTTGATGTAAAGTGTGATGTTATGTGGAGATAATGAATGAATAACATGAGATGTTATGAGCTATATTTATAGGGAAAAGATTATACATAAACCTCTTAAGAATAGATTTCTTTATACTTGTAGGATTGCCTTGTTTAGGAGAGAAGTAGATGTCCTTTATAGAGTAAGCTTACTAATTAAGAATGACATATCTATTGGGAAAATTAATAGAGTAGGCATAGTGGAATAATGTTCATAAGACAAAATAAAAAAAATACTACATAAATAATCAAACAAGTAAATAAATGGAGGCGGTAAAACCTGCAGTATATATAATAAAAATGACACTAATATTTTAATGTGGTTCACCTTTAATTCTTTTGTTATGTCCATGGGAAAAAATCTGAATAATTCTTCCACTCTAAAAATAGTAAGTATAAGAGAGAGTCTTCTTTAGATCAATGCTAAAGGTATACAATAAAATAGTTCTCACCAAAATAGTGACACTCAAAGTGTTTTCCAAATACCCAAAAATATTTTCCTTACTGTTTTGTCACTCACCCTTTGAGATAAATTTTCCAAATCATTAAAACTCTCTCACACTCATCAAAGCAAAATTGCTTTGGCTCTCACCTCATTAAAGCTAACTAGCTTTAGTACCCATCTTACAAGCACACATAGAGCACTCAATTTTTGCTCTCTTCTTGCCTGTTGCTTGCTTATTACTATTTTTGTGCTCCATCCATGGCCTTTATATAGGCCTTAAAATGTATAAAAAAACTAATCAAACTTTTTAATATTTACTACACCAAATTTAGAGCAACAAAATGTGACTTTCCTTTTCTTAATTTTTAAAATATGTGGACTCCTTTTAGGAGGAACCCACAACAATAGCCCCCCTCCAATTACATGGAGATCATCACTATTCTAACGGCCAATGACAAAATTGAAACTTCTCCCTTAGTAGAGTCTTCACTAACATGTTTGTTCCATTTTCATCTTTATGGATCTTCTCAAGCTACAGTAACATCTTCTCCAATACATCTTATATCTGGAGATATCTTACATTAATGTGCTTTGATCTTGAATGAAAGAAGGAATTCTTACCAAGGTGGATAGCACTCTAACTATCACAAAATAGCTCATACTATCTTGCTAAAAACTAAGTTTATTTAATAACTTCTTTATCCATAACAACTCTTTACAAGCTTTAGTTGCTGCAATAAACTATACTTCATTTATAGAAAAAGCAACACATTTTTGTAATTTTAATTGCCATGACACAACTCCCTTTACAAATGTAATTAGGTGACTAGAGGTTGAATTTCTCAAGTTAACATCACCCACCATGTCTGCATCTATGTATCCAGCTAACACAAGTTTGGTATCTCTAAAACATAAGCATATTTGGGATGTTCCATAAAGAAACCTGAAAATTCATTTTATTATAGCCCAATATTCCTTTCTTGAATTTGAAAGGAACCGATTCACAATTCCAACTAAGTGTGCAATATGTAGCCATGTACACACTAAGTCATACATTAAACTACCAACTGCTAAACCATATGGAACTCTATTAATATCTTCCTTCTCTTTATCAGTGGAAGGGCTTTGTTAAAAAGTCAATCTAAAGTGATTAGCAAGAGGGCATCTAACCACTTTAGCATTTTACATGTTGAACCTCTAAAGTACCTTATTAATATATTTCTTTTGTGATAACCACAATTTATTAGTGCCTTTTTCTCTAAGAATCATCATGCCAAGAATCTACTTTATTTGTCCAAGTCTTTCATAGGAAAAGATTTACTCAATTGCTTCTTTAAGATGTTGATTCTGAAAACATTATGACCAACAATCAACATGTCATTCATATAGAGCATTAACACAATAAAGTCATCATCAAAGAATTTCTGAATAAATACGCAATGGTCTAAAGTGGTCTTCTTATAGACTTACTCCCCCATAACAAACTCAAGCATTGTCTCAGTGCCTATTTCAAGCCATATAAGCTTTTCTTCAATCTATAAATGTAGTACCCTCTTCCCTTTTCTTTGAAACCCTATGGTTGCTCCTTGAATATTTCTTCTTCCAAATCACCATGAAGGAAGGAAGTTTTAACATCCATTTGCTTAATATATATATTAAAACTTGTTACTAAACCTAGCACAGTACGAATGGATGTCATCTTTATAATTGAAGAAAAAATCTCATCAAATTCAATACCCTTTCTTTGGTTGAATCTTTTTTCAACCAATCTAGAATTGAATCAGGGCTAAAGACTATGTTCTTCATGCTTGATCCTAAATACCACTTATTCTTCAAAGCTCTCTTGCCATTAGGCAACTTCACTAGCTCAAACATCTTATTCTCATGCAAAGACTTTATCTTATCCTGCTTGGCTTTAAACCATTTCTGCTTCATAGCTTCTTCAAAGCTTTTTGGCTCTCCCCTATTAGTTAGTAACATAAATTAGTCTCTAGGATATCTAGTAGAATGTTGTTTATTTCCATTAGATCTCCTTAGTGGCACTGGAGAAGCTTCATCTATCGATGATTGATCATGAACACCATCATCATCATTTTCAGATGGAATCTCAATAGGAGCATCTTCATTACCTACATCTAGTAGAATAAATTCATTTTCATCTCCAACTTCCCTTGGCATATATGTTATAGGAACTAACTTTAAATTTGAATCATCTTCAGAGCTAGGGATATTCTTCTTAACTCTAACAATATCTTCAATTGTCTTATCTTCAATAAACATAGTATCACAACTTCTGACAAGCTTCTTCTAGACTGGATCATAAAATCTATAGCCAAGTTGATCTTGACCATAACTAATGAACACACACTATCATGTCTTATCATTAAGCTTAGACCTCTCATTCTTAGGAATATGCACAAAGGGTTTACACCAAAAAACCTATAAGTGATCATAGGAAATATCTTTTCCTGACCACACCCTCTCTGAAGTGTCAAACTATAGAGAAACACATGGTGAAAGGTTTAGCACATGCACTACTGTAAGTTGAGCTTCACCCCAAAATGTCTTAGGCAGCTTTTGATGTGAGAGCAAAATTCTAACTCTCTCTATCAAAGTCTTGTTCATCCTTTTAGCTAAACCATTCAACTGCGACCTCTTTGAAGGTGTTGTTTGATGTCGTATACCATGCTCTTTATAATAAATATCAAATGTTCCATAATACTCTCCATCATTGTCTGTTCGGATGCACTTTAGCTTCTTACTAGTTTATCTCTCCACTAGGGTATGAAACTCTTTAAAGACATTTAGCATATGATTTTTTAACTTCATGGTGTATGCCCATATATTTTGAGAATGATCATCAATGAAAGTTATAAAGTACTAATAACCACCAAGTAACTTAGGCATTTTCCCACACAAGTCTAAATGAATTAAATCCAACATTCTTCATTCTAAAAGGAGGAGTACTCTTGAAAGCAACCTTATTTTGCTTTCTTGTAAGACGAATGGCACATTTCTCCATATGCACAAGATCTACTCCAGATAATATATTTTTCTTAGCCAGCATTATCATCCCTTTCTCACTCATGTGGCCGATTCTTATATACCATAACTCAATTGTAATATCTTTCTCCATAACATTCACCATGTCTTTAGAGAGATTTACATGCATAAAGTATAGTGCTGAGTCATTTTTTCTTTTAGCCACCACCAAGGAGCCTTTAGTGAGTTTCCATTGGCCATTATGGATGATGTTGTAGAAACCTTCATCATCAAGCTTGCTTATTAAGATAACATTTAGGCGAATATCTAGAACATGCTTGACATTCTTCAAGACTAGTCTTGTGCCATTCTCCATTTCCAAACACACATCTCCTTCACCAGCAACTTTTGTTTGATTGCCATTTCTCATCTTTATAAATCCAGAATCTTTTAAAATGTATGATGAGAAGAATTCTCTACCATATGTAGTGTGAACGGAAGCACCATTATCAATCACCCAACTAGTCTTATGGGTAATAAGATTAACAGTACCATCTTAAAAAAGGACATTTAATTCTTTGAGAAGATTTGCTTTATCATCATCACTACTGTCATCTTTTCTCACATCTTTGCCTTTGTTCTTATCCTTGAACTTTCAACAGAACTTCTTGATGTGGCCTTCCTTTTTTAAATAATAGCATTCAATATTTGCATGTTTCTTTCACTTGCCTCTGCTCTTATCTCTTTGCTTTGAGCTTTAAGTCTCACTTCTCCTTTTGGAATTTATAACAAGGATATATGACTATATTTAAGAGGCACCCTTTGATTTATGTCTCATCCCTTCATTTAGAATACCGCTTTGACAAATTCCATATTCACTACACCATTTCTATAGAGTTTGTAAGTTAAATCTTCAAAGTCTCCCATGACTCTGGTAGATAAGCCATCACCATAAAAGTAAGAACTTCATTATCAAAATTTATGCCTATTCCTAAGAATTAATCCACAATCCTTTGCATTTCATTCAAGTGATTGACGACAAAAGAGCCTTCTCGATATTTTATCTGCATTATTTTTGTCAAATAAAATAATTTATTATTGGTCTTTGAAGTGTACAACTCCCTAAGCTTGTTCCATAACATCCATGCATGAGTTTCATTACAAATGTGGTTGTACACATTGTCTTTAACAAACTGTCTGATGAAGCCATAAACTTACTCATGCTCAAATGCCCATTCTCATCAGTCTTACCCTAGGGTTATATTGTAGCAAAGACTGATAGATGCAACTTCATCATAAATAGGATATCATTCATCTTTTTTCTACATATCTAGTAATTTGTGCTATTTAAACTAACCATCTTGCTAGTCTTAGCCTCCATTATTGCATTATTTAATAATGCCTCCAAATCAATAACCAATAGCTCTGATACCACTTGTTGGGAAAATAAACAAAGTTCACGTAGCGGAATAATGTTCATAAAGACAAAATAAAATTACTACATAAATAATCAAACAAATAAATAAATAGAGGCGGTTAAACTGGCCAATAGGTGAATAAAATAGGCAATAAAATCTATAGTATAAATAATAAAAATGACACCAAAAGTTATCGTGGTTCACCCTTTATTCCTCACATTATTCTTTAACTTGTGAAGGTACCTAAAAATTAAAATTGATTTTAATTATTACATAAGATAAATTTGCAAAAATTTGCATTAATACATAAAATTTTTAAACTCACTACTCAAATGGATACATCCATCTATATTGCACCAAGCTTGCAACTCTTGCTTCATAAGCTAAATGAATTAGAAGATGTTCTATGGAGTCAAAAAAACTTGGTGGAAATATGTGCTCTAACTTACATTGCACAATCGGAATATCTTCTTCCAAACGTTTTATGTCATCCTCTATTATGACTGTAGCAGTTAAATCTTTAAAAAAATGCTCAACTCTGTCAATGTTTATCATATGTTCGTAGGCAATAACTCATGAAGTGTAATCGAAATTAACCTCTGTATAAATATATGATAATCATGACTCTTCATTCCATATAATTTATTCCCACTCAAATCAACACATCTCCCTAAGTTAGAAACATAATTATCTAGAAATTTCAACTTCTTAATCCACTTACAAAGTTGCTCTTTGCCATCTTTATGTAATGTGTAACATGCCTTAGGATATTTACTTGCATTTTCATCCTGATGTAACGCTAGATGATGGTAAAATTCCTTCAAATCTTCCCTAGACTTCACATTATCCTTGGTTTTCCTTTTAACATTCATCATTTTATTAAACATATTATTAAAAAAAATTTCTCAATGTGCATCACATCCAAATTGTGCTTAATGAGAATGATTTTCTAATAAGGTAAGTCCTAAAATATACTTCATTTTTTCCAACCCCATCCACATGCTTTTGAGATTCTACAATTTACCTCTTCTCCACTAAGTTCTGTCACTTTCTTAAAGCCAAATTAATCAATTTCATTAATTAGGTCTACACCTGACAATATGGGGGGTGTAGTTTTTTTAATAGATCATCCCTTCCTAAACCATCTCTTATTCCTTTGCTATAAATGATCTTCTAGCAAAAGCTTTCAATAATTGTCAAACCATAACACTTTTCCTCCTTTAGAAATAGAAAATGCATCAAAATCTTCCATGCAATAAGGACAAGTATACTTTCCTACCATACCCTAACCTGACAGCATCGAATAAACAGGAAAATCACTTATTGTCCACATTAGTGCAGCTTGCAATTGAAAATTTCTTTTCATTGAAACATCGTATGTTTCTACACTAACTTCCCATAGTTCTTTTAGCTTAACAATGAGTGGCTGTAGAAAGACATCTAACTTCATTTTAGGATTTGTTGGCCTAGGAACAATGATAGTAAAAAAATATACTCTTCCTTCATACATATCCAAGGTAGCAAATTGTATGGAGTTAATATTATAGGCCAACTTGAATATTGTTGACAAGATTGCCCAAACAGTTGGAACCCATCAGTGTATAAACCTAACCTCACATTCTAACTTTCAGATGCAAATTATGGATAAGTCAGATTGAAATACTTTTAAGCAGGAGAGTTTGAATAATGATGCATTATACTACCATCCTTATAAGGTTTCTCTGAATGCCACCTTATATGCTTCGCAGTTGCATTGGATGCATATAACCTCTATAGATGAGGAGTAATAGGAAAGTACGACATTTTCTTATAAGAAACATTTTTTTTTCTTGGAAGATCCACACTTTTATCTCTTAAAATGAGGATGAGAATAAATCTTGCAATAACGTAAGTCACTATCTTTACCCCAATATAGTATACAATTATTTTCGCAATAATCAATCTTTTGAACTGGCAAACCTAAACCTCGCACTAACTTCTTTGTGCTATAAAAGTTGTCTATCATTAGATTATCTGTGGGAAGCAATTCTTTCATTAATGTACAAATTTCATCATAGCACCTTTTAGATATATGGTGTTCAACATTAATATTTAATAGTCTGGACATTGTAGATAATTGAGAATGTCCATAAGGGTTTCCATTCCACACCTCTTACTTTAATGCTCTGAGCTTATAAAAAAGATGTTGAGTTATAGGATTTAGGCTCTCTTCTAATTTAATAGGATTAATAGAAGGACTAGTATCATTATACACCATAGACTGCATTGCATCAAATGTCTCACCATGCTCTATATGTACAAAATCATCAATTTGGCCAACATTTTATTCTATTCACTGAGGCACATTGGTTTCTCCATGATGATACCAATAATAATTATCTGCCACAAATCCATTTCTTCCAAGATGCACTTTAATGGTATTCTCTTCTAAATATTTCTTATTCTGACACTTATGATGACTACATGGACACTAAAGCTTTTCATCGTCTATACATTCTAGATGCATTTTTGCAAATTCCACAAACTGCTTAACCCCTATTATAAAATTAGGCCTTATCCATCCATTATCCAATATGGCATACATCCACTGCCTATCCAAACTCATATTTATACTTCTCGAAAATGCAAATAATAATAAAGTTTAATTACATATTAAACACAATTAATTTGTTCAGATGATTTAAAGGTACTTTATTTTTTATTGGTTACCTAATTTTTAAAATTTTATTTATATCTCCTTAATTAAATTCAAAAGTATGGCCCTAACCTACTCGAAAAAGCAGTGTATACATAACTACAAATGGACACTTTTACCATGCATATGTAGAAATTTTGGTAGCATCTCCCCTTAGTTCTCCAATTGCACGATATGAAAAATATAACAATTCATACGATATGTTAATTTGTACAAGGTTACCATATGAGCATGCATATTTTTCTATAGGCAATCAAAGAACATATAGAGAAATCACTGACTTCCTACATATATATGATTTAATACATGTCCATTTGCAATTAAGAAATATGCACAATGCATTCCCAAGTTGTCCATTGGGATAGTTAAGTGAAATCTTACTATCTAGTAAGGAGATCACTGAATGGGCATCTATGGAAAACTATTATTTTAATATTTTTCAATTATTCTATAAAAATTTTAATAGAGTTTCAACAATATTGAAAATGACAAATTTTTTAATGTCTCAAATATATTTTCAAAATTAAAAACCTCTTCTAAAATAAGCAAAAGTATACCATTAACTTTGAATATAAAAATACTTGTTGCGCAGAAAATCCAAAAAATTTGATGATGAAATAACGCAGTCAATTAAACAGTAATTGCTCTGTTCCATGGTTCCTACGATTAAAAATACAGTTCCATGAGTTGAATATATATATATATTCTCATGTTCAATTTAATAAAAATGTGGTGCAGCAACAGAATTCTAAAATATATTTGACTCATCCTTAGTGGAATGCCAAAAAAATCACTACCTTGTGTACTATGTTTCTCAACTTTTTTTCCTTAATAAAGGACAGTCTTTTATGCATAGATGCAATAGGCAACAAACAACCAGCAACAAATGACATATTGATAATTTATGTGTGGATAAAGAATAATGTCCTTGACTTTTGATCCAATGGAGATGATGAAAAGGCATCTAATGATAAAAGTCTGATTATATAACATTTACTTACCTTCTAATCCATGACTTCTTAATCTCTTGAAAGCTCTTATTTGACTGATGAGATTTAGATATAGAGATAAGTAAAAAATGTAAAGATTTTTCTTAAATAATCTCACAATAGAACTCACACTTTATTGCATTCCACCTCATCTTCTTACCGATAATAATTAACTCCACATGACCCTGTAAAAAAATAGATTTAAGTTGTTGTTTCATTTTGTCTGTACTATAATGACTAGGAAGTTGTCCTTGTCCAGAAACATGGTCAGTGTCACCAACCACTCTATTGGCTTACTCGATTTCAACTACTTCAAATGCTTAAAAAAATCTGACCACATATATAGGATCTTACCTAAATTTTATAATTCACACAAATAAAAGCCAAATCCTACCATCAGTGTCTTGTTAATAGTCAATGCTTAGTTATATGCAATTTTCTCACCTAGTTTTGTTCCAAAAGGAACATTTTTCTCTAAACTAAAATCATTTATAATTATTTTATGTGTGTTAGCCCTTTAGCAACTCAAAAGACAAGCAAGTAGAACTAAAAGATTGGCTAATTAGCAGTTGTTGCACAACACAAGTTCCTTTGTAGTTAAAATGATTTTAGCTAACCATTTGATGCATGGTCATTAAGCAATGACCCATGTCACCAGATAAGAGAATAAAATAAGAAAGAGAATTTAATTTATTCTTATTCCAATGAGAATTTAATTTATTCTTATTCCAGTAAACTAATTTATTCACATGATTTTTTTCTTCATAATTAGAACTAATCAGTTCAAATAATGAGCAGATATTGAGAATGAATCAAATATACTTGGGCATTCATATTTACTTGGGCAAGATGTCATTAAAAATTCCAACCAACATCAAAATTCCAACAAAAAAATAAAGCAGCAGTACATAAAAATTAACCTTTTTGTTGAGGGTGAGAAAGCTAAACTAGTAGCAGTAGTACTCTTCCACTGAGGTTAAGATAGAGGGGACCGATGCTAAGGATGAGGGGAAGGAGGCTACAAGAGGGGCATTAAAAGCCCCTATAATGGAAGAGAAAAAGGATGGAGAAGAAAAGACAACTAAAGAAGATGGTATGCAGGCAACATAGATCTGTCAGTAAAGAAGATTGAGTAGCAAAATCAAGAATAGAATGCAGAGGTTAGCACTTATGAACCAGCAAAGCTTAGCTAATAATGAGGTGGGAGAAGAAGAAGATCATTAATGATAAGAATGAGGTGACTTGTGAGAGTGTGGTGATCAGTGAGAGTGAGGTGAACGTGAGAGTGAGGTAGAAAAGAAATTCATGGTGGTGATGAGAATGAATTGAAGAGAAATAATTGGGAAAAATTTGAGATCCCGTAACCCTAACCAAAAAGGGGAAAATTTTATAGTAATCAGCGGGAAAGGGAAAAAAATTGGTGGAAAAAAAAAGGTTTGGGAACAAAAATTTAGCTACTTGTTCAGGACTACGTAGTTTTGAATCATAATATGTAGTTTTGCACAATTCTAAAATTTCAAAATCATGTATTACAAACATAATATTTATGATATTTATCACATAAACATTATGTATAATAAAAAATTTTTAAAGTAATTAATATATAAAATCATACACATAAGCGTGCATATATATATATATATATATATATATATATATATATATATATATATATATATATATATATATATATATATATATATATATATCATTTAGTTATTTTATCTCCTTTATTTTTTAAACTTATGTTAAAAATTCAATTTCACTTACAAAACTATAGCTTATATATAAAATTTTGTAAACTCTTAAATAAAAGTTTACAATAGGTATATTTCCAAATATTTAAATTAATACAACTTGGTTCAATGTTTCCAAATATTTTTAAAAATTAAAAAGTTTGAAAAATATAGCACAACATATATTAAATTTAAAAATCAAAATAGTTTATATTATTTTGAAATATTAAAATTTTTTGAAATAGCGTATATACATTTAAAATATATAAAAAATTATTTTTATTAGATATATGTCACATATCAGTGACAAAACCATCACAAATTTCTAACATAATTAGTTTCCATAACTATTTTATGACGGAATTCAATTTCTATCACAAATTTGTGATGTGTTTATGACTGATTTGTGACAGATATCTATTAAAAAATATATATTTTAAATTGCATTATAGTTTATTTCAAAAAACAAATTAATACTTCAAAATATTTTAAACTATTTTGAATTTTATTATTAATATATATTGTGATGTATTGTACAAACTTTTTTATTTTTAAAAATTGTGATATGTAATTTATAACAAGTTGTTTCAAATGTACCTCAATGGTGGCTAAATTAAAAAATTAAGGGTGAAATTTCAAATTTTGTAACTATATAGCTCGACATATATTATTTATTTTGATATTTATTATATTTTATGACTTTTATAGCATTGCATAATACAATTTAAAATATTTTTATATCATAATTTTAAAAATTAAAAAGTTTGTACAATATAGCTCAACATATATTAATAATAAAATTTAAAATAGTTTATAATATTTTAAGTATTAAAATAAATTGACATAGTTTTTATGGATATTTTGAAATAGTGTATAATACAATTTAAAATATGAAAAAGAAATATTTGTAATAGAAATCTGTAACAAATTAGTCAAAAATCTGTCACAAAATAGTGACGGAAAATTGATTCCATCACAAAATTAAGACATAAATTGAATTCCATCACAAATTTGCAACGGAAAGCTAATTCCATCAAAATTTTGTGACATAATTCAATTTCCATTACAATTTTGTGGCATTTTTTGACCGATTTGTGATAGATATCTATTAAAAAAATTATATTTTAAATTGCATTATAGATTATTTCAAAAAAAATTAATACTTCAAAATATTTTAAACTATTTTGAATTTTATTGTTAATATATATTGTGCTATATTGTACAAACATTTTAATTTTTAAAAATTGTGATATGTAACTTATAACAAATTGTTTCAAATGTGCCCCAATGGTGGCCAAATTAAAAATTTAAGGGAAATTTCAAATTTTGTAACTATATAATATGACATATATTATTTATTTTGATATTTATTATATTTTATGACTTTTGTAGTATTGCATAATACAATTTAAAATATTTTCTTATAACAAATTTTAAAAGTTAAAAAGTTTGTACAATATAGCACAACATATATTAATAATAAAATTTAAAATAGATTTTATGGATATTTTGAAATAGTGTATAATACAATTTAAAATATGAAAAAGAATTATTTGTAATAGAAATTCATCACAAATTGGTAAAAAATCCATCACAAAATAGTGACGGCCATCCCAAAATTATGATAGAAATTGCATTCCATCACAAAATAGTGGTGGAAAGCTAATTCTGTCACAAAATTGTGATAGAATTTTCTGTCACAATTTTGTGATGGAATAAGCTTTCCATCACAATTTTGTGACTGAAATCAATTTCGGTCACAATTTTGTGACATTTTTCTGACCGATTTGTGACATATATCTATTTTTTTAAAAAAAATTATATTTTAAACTACATTATAGATTATTTAAAAAAAATAATGCTTCAAAATATTTTAAACTATTTTGAATTTTATTGTTAATATATATTGTGCTATATTGTACAAACTTTTTAATTTTAAAAAATTGTGATATGTAATTTATAATAAGTTGTTTCAAATGTGCTCCAATGGTGGCTAAATTAAAAAATTAAGGGTTAAATTTCAAATTTTGTAACTAGATAGCACAACATATATTATTTATTTTGATATTTATTATATTTTATGACTTTCGTAGCATTGCATAATACAATTTAAAATATTTTTATATCACAAATTTGAAAAATTAAAAAGTTTGTATAATATAGCACAACATATATTAATAATAAAATTTAATATAGTTTATAATATTTTTAAATATTAAAATAAATTGAAATAGTTTTTATGGATATTTAGAAATAGTGTATAATACAATTTAAAATATGAAAAAGAATTATTTGAAATAAAAATCCGAGAGAAATTGGTCAAAAATCCATCACAAAATATTGACGAAAGCACAAAATAGTGACGAAAATTGAATTCTGTCATAAAATAATAACGGAAAGCTAATTCCGTCACAAAATTGTGACATAATTCAATTTCATGAATTCCATCATAATTTTGTGATGGAATTAGTTTTTTGTCACTATTTTGTGACATAATTCAATTTCCATTGTAATTTTGTGAAGTTTTTTTAACCGATTTGTGACAGATATCTATTAAAAAATTTATATTTTAAATTGCATTTTAGATTATTTAGAAAAAAAAAATACTTCAAAATATTTTAAACTATTTTGAATTTTATTGTTAATATTAGGGCTAACAATTCATGTCAATGGGTCATAAACGGATAATGTCGAGACACGATAATAACACAAATATGACTAATCCGAACATGACCCATTTAACTAATCATGTCAAACCTATAAACCCAAACACAGATACGTTTAATTAACGGGTTACATGACACGACCTGTTTAACCTATTTAACATATACAGGTCTAAATGTGTTCAAACACATTTAACATGGACACGTTTTGATAGGTTTAACACAGATACATTTTGACACGTTTAACACTGATATATTTTGACACGTTTAACACATTTAATACCAAATTACGAAAAAAAAAAACTAATTAAACATACAAATCCTTAATAATAATTTGAGTTTAAACATCCATACAAATTCTAAAAATCATTACAATATTTTAAACTTAATATAAAATGTTAAATTATTTTCCAACATATAAAATAACAATAATAATTTTTCTTCAAGTTCATAATTCCCATTTTCTTCAAGATCTTGATCCTTCCACCTACATATATACATAAATGTGTTAATTTGCACATTATTTTCAAATAAAATAATAAAATACAACTACGATATATTCATATCATCAAGTAAAGACATTCATGGATAAGATTGGACAAAATGAGATTGTTTTTAAATCTACATAAATGTCGTTTCTATCCCTAAAAATTAAAAAAAAAATCATTTTAAGATCCTAATGAAATATTATAGAACTGATATTGTGTGTGTGTGCGCACACACACACACACACATTTATATATATATATATTGCCTCAAGAACATGCAAGCTTTTAAAAATCTAATAAGAACCAAAGATTTTACTCAAATTGAAGGAAGAAGCAGACTTAATAAGTAGACTCAAATTTAAAAAAATCATTAAGTGATAATCCAAATCAAACAAAATTCAAAGAAAGGTAGATAATGATGGAAATAACTAACATCGTCACCATGAACAGATTGTGCCAACTGCTCTCTCACTTCACTCTCCACTTTCATAGAGACTCCTTTTCAAGGGCTTCTTGAGCCTCTGCAACCTAAAAAAAGCATTAGATAACCTTCTACAACAAATGATTGATGTATGGAATCTTTAAACTTAAGCAAAAAATTATGATACCTTGCTCTCAACTTCTAGCAACTCAACGATTAGCTCTTCTATTTCTTGTTCGATCAAAGGTTCCTACAATACAAATGCAAATGCAAATGCTACTCAAATGAAAAGCCAAAACATTTTAAGCATGTGACAAGACTCAATTATGCATACTAACTGGATTTAGTCTTTGAAATGGGCTTTAACATTGTATGGTTACTAGATTAAGCTTATTTTGTACAACTATTGCTGCTGTTGTTTTTGCCATGCTCTAGGCCATGTCGGACTAAAGTTATATTTTATGTTAAATATGATTCATTATGCTAGAGCTTAAATATTATTTAGTAATTTATTTCTGGCCAAATAATGTTATTAGCTCATTCATCAAGGTGTCCACTAGTTTAAACTTTTCAAATAGATGCTTAATATAAATTGGAAGCTCTACTAGTACTAGTGAGAATCAAATGAGAAATATAAACAAAAACTTTGATTGATACCTGAACAACAAAAGAAAGTATAACACAAATAAAAGACAAAGAAAAGGACTTCAATGACTTGCCTTAAGTTGTATGCCATTGTCATGTCCAGAAGTAGATGGTTCATTGTCGTTGTCATCATCATCATTTGAATCAACAATAAAAGATTCACTAGAAGCACTCTCTACATTATCAACTTGCTTATGTTTTTCTTCTATCTTCTAATGGGTCACATTAGATGCGTTGCATTTAGAAAAAAGTTTTGGGTGTGCATTTATCTCAAAGATTGGTTGAGTTTTGTCACTGTCTAGAAGTTCTAACAAGAGGAATACCGAGATGTCATTATCAATTGTCTTCGGAATGCTAGCCACAGCAACTTTGAGGCCTCATTTTTTATTTCCTGCTTCCAAATGTGTTGCATATATAATTATATCCAGTGCTAATACATTCTAGGATAATATATAAAATCAACTTGCTGATGTGCATAAATATTTCTAAATGTGTTAAGAAACTAAATTGTGAATTGTGATATAACTAAAAAATGTAGTATTATTACCAACAACTTGTTTAAGCATCCCAACAACTCCAAAAATAGTTCGGATCTTAGGTACTCGAAGAGAGTTGCATTCTAGTACTCCATCTATTATTAAACAAACCAAGAAAAACATTAATTTCAATTGAAACAAGCAATGGTTACCAAATCAAGAAGAGTTGAGAAAGAAAAAACACAAACCAAGAAGAGTTAAGGACCTATCAGCCCGACTAATAGATAAAGGAGAAGCAGAAGAAGACCCAGAGCTTCAATCAAAAACTGATATGGAAATTCCCATAATCTCGTATACAACTTCTATCCAAACTTTGCCCTCTCCATTATATTCATAACTTGCTAAAAAATTAGTTCTTTATTATTCAATCAGTTCTTCACTATGCATACCAATAAAATAAAACAAATCAAAATGAACACAAAAATTGAAATTCACAGAGCTTGCTCAAGTAAAAGCAGAAGGATCATGTCATAGTAACCTTAAGTATGTGAGAGTGGCTAAGGGTATTATCCATTGAAGTAGACATAAGATTTGAGGTGAGGAAGCCATTTCGTTGTCGATCAGAGAGCTCTAAATGGAGCATTTCTTCTGTGATTGTAGAAGGAAGAAAAGATGAGCCTTGTGAACATGCCATAATTTTTGCACCATCTGATTTAATCTCATAACTTATCAAGGCATCCCCCAAAACATCTTTCAAGTAATGAGAAAGAAATATAATGAAGAACAAGTAAGAAGAATTTACTATACTTTGCGATCTGCTGGAGGTGAAGCTGCGATCTGCTGGTGGCGAGATGAAGTGGACTACTGCGATCTCTGATGGACAGGTGTGAGACGATGAGCAAGAAGAAGACTCGAAGAATAAAAAGAAGATGCAGTAGATGATTAGAGGGAGACTATGTAATATGAAAATGAAGAACAAGTAGTAGTTAGGGGTTTTTTTATAATTGATATGAAAACCAATTTTCAAAAGTTCAAAACTACATAGTTTTTTATAAAACTACGTAGTTTTGTTTAAGGCATTTTTTATACTAAAGTTATATTATGATATTAAAGTTATATTATGAAAAAACTTTAGGGCATTTTTTAATATAATATTAGGCTATTTTTTAATATCAAAACTACGTAGTTTTGTTTAGATATATATTGGGTTAACATTAAAAATTAAAACTAAATTAGATTAATATTATGTTAGAAAAAATTAAGTTAATAACTTATTATCACATTTATATTAGTTTTGATAAACTAAATTAGGTTAATATCAAAACTAAATTGGGTTAATATAAAAACTTAAAACTAAAATTTTTATCATAACATCAAAACTATTTTTATGAAATCTATATAATTTTAATATAAATATGTGATTCTTACTCTATTTTACAATTTAAAATCTAACTTAATAATAAATTAATGTTATATGATTAGAATTATCTAGAGTAAGTATTTAATTACTTTAATACTAAGCATTTTAGCTATAACTCATACCCAATAATTATTACTCTAATTTTATAGTTGGTAACTTTTTACTAATCTTACAGTTAGTAATTTTAATAGTTAGTTGATGAGATATATTTAGTAATCTTATAGTTAATAGGTTCGTAAGTTCAATTTATTTCTACTTAATAGTAATATTACATACTAAAACTATATACATAATTGAAATCTAACTTAATAATGTAGTATTATGTAGTATTTATTTGAGCCTAATACTTGAAATAAATATAATTGATGAATACTTAATGTAAATCTAATTATTTAGATTAAAATTATCTACTTAAATTATCAAATAACACCTCACACTAAATTTATGGAATTTTTTTATTATTAATATTAGTTGATACTAAATCATATAACTTTAATATTTTTATTATATATGTAATTTTCAATTTTATTTTCTTACCATTAAACTAAATATTATATATAAAAATTGTAATAATATGAAGACTACATTTATATGTATGTCAGAACTATATAATTTTATCATAAATATACAATGCAATTTGCAATGCTAGCAATAGCATAAACATTTATAGATAATAATAATGTCACCAATGTCCAATAGCATAAATTTTTATAAATAATAATGATTCAGCAAAACTATATATAAATTTATATCAATACATGTTTAAATGGATTACAGGCTAATCGTGTGCCTGTTTAATAAACGTGTTTAAACGAGCTACAAATTAATCATTTAACCCATTTAATAAACATGCTTATATGTGTCTAAATTGGTTAGGTGGGTTCAACCCGTTTATACATGATTTTATTCGTGTTTTAAACAAATTGACCCATTTATGACCTGAACCCGTTTAACCTAAATCCAAACCCGCTTAACTCCGTGTTCTGTCATTTAAACGGGTCATGTCACAAATTGTCAGCTCCAGTTAATATATATTGTGTTATATTGTACAAACTTTTTAATTTTATAAAATTGTGATATGTAATTAATAACAAGTTGTTTCAAATGTACCCCAATGGTGGCTAAATTATAAACTTAAGGGTCAAATATCACAAAAATTTCAAATTTCAAATTTTGTAACTATATACCACGACATATATTATTTATTTTGATATTTATTATATTTTATGACTTTTGTTGTATTGCATAATACTATTTAAAATATTTTTATATCACAAATTTTAAAAATAAAAAAGTTTGTACAATATAGCATAACACATATTAATAATAAAATTTAAATAGTTTTTAATATTTTTAAATATTAAAATAAATTGAAATAGTTTTTATGGATATTTTGAAATAGTGTATAATACAATTTAAAATATGAAAAACAATTATTTGTAATAGAAATCCATCATAAATTGGTCAAAAATCCATCAAAAAATAGTGACAAAAAATTGATTCCGTCACAAAATTGTGATGGAAATTAAATTCCGTCACAAAATAGTGACAATTCTGTCACAATTTAGTGACGGCAGAATGCTGTTTCCATCACAATTTAGTGACAGAATTCAAATTCCATTGTCACTATTTTGTGATGGAATTCATTTTCCATCACTATTTTGTGACAGAAATGTCATTCGTCACAAATTATTTTTAATGAAATATTTTGCTTACTAGAATATTTAGTGACAGATTGTTTTTCATCACAAAATTTCCATCACAAATCCGTTACAAATTTTTTACGCGACCGTCCCGCCATATTTTATTAATGGTTTTTGTGTTTATCACAAATCCATCACAATTTTCTATTACAAATCCATCACAAATCAGTCATAAAATATCCTCAAATGCTTTTCCCACAACATTTGTAATGGAAATTTTTTCCATCACATATGTTTGTTACTAAATCTTATTTTAGTCACTATTCCATAACAAATTTATCACTATTTTATGACAGAAATTTCCGTCACTAAAATTTATTTTTTTTGTAATGGACTCTAAAGGTTTTATATATTAGAAATCTTTTATAGTTTATTGAATTACATTGCTTTCAAGTCGAAACTAACCAAAAATATTATTTTATTAAAGTTTTAGTGTAAATTTGTAATTCTATCATGGAATTAAGCAATCAAATAATATACATAATTCATTAATTCTTTTTTTTAAGGTAGGGGGTGGACTAAAGTCCAAATCAATTTATTTTACCTCCTACCTACCCTAAGATTCAATCTTGGAACGTCCAGCTATAAACATTAGCTGATTACCGCCAGACCCAACCCCTTGGGGCCATTAATTCTAATTAATATGCATTTCAAATTATTTAATTTCTGCTTTTGATGTAATGGGTATTAAGAAGTTAACTGGCACTATTGAAATTATTAGTAAGCCAAGTGCTCCTTTTCTCTAAAAAAAAGAAACTAACCTCTTTTTTCAACATTCTCTTTTTTTTTTCTTCTAATCACTCATCTTCCTTAAGTAAGGAGAGGTGATTTTTTGCTATTCTTGGCATGAAATCACTCATCTACACCTTCTTTATCAATTTATTTTTTGTATTTAAACACAACGTTAATCTATATATTTATGACCTCATGCAATTAATTAATTATAGTTTATAATACATATTATAGCAATAGTTTTCTTCTTAAAATCAAGTAAAAACAATTTCACATAATAATTGAATTTTCATATAATGTTTATAAAAGCAAATACAGAAGAAGATTTTATGGAATTGTGTATGTGTGTATTAGAATAGAATTAGGGACATTTATATAGAGATTACAATGAGTTGTGTTGGTTACAAAGATAAACAACAAGTGTCCTAATACATAACAAACTATATGTTTCACCTAATGATAGTACTACTTCTCAATATCACTGTGTACATCACAAAATAGAATTGTAAGGATGAAGAAGGGGGTAGACACAAGACCTAAAAATTTTGAAATCTTGATATGGTAGTGTTTTGCCATAAAATTTATAAGGAAATGTGTTTTGAAGAGTCAGAGTAGGCATGCTATTTATCAATAAAATTGAAGTGTCAAAAGCTTATGGCCAATATTTAAAAGGAATATGTCCATGAGCAAGTAAAGTCAAACCAATGTTGACAATATGTCGAATTTTCCTTTTGGCTAGGCCATTTTGCTCATGTGTGTGTGGACATATGATTCGATGTATGATTCAATTAGATTTTAAGAATTTGTTTAATTTCTAAAATTCGCCTCCCCAATCGGAATGGAAGGCTTGAATATTAACATGAAATTGAGTGTGAACATATTTATGAAAATTAACAAAAACATCAAAGACATCACTCTTATTTTTAAGGAAGAAAATCCATGTAAATCTATTAAAATCATCAATAAAATGAAAAAAATAATGGAAACTAACATTAGATAAAATAGGGGAGGGACCTTAGAGATCAGAATGTATAATCTGAAAAGGAGCACTAGTTTTATGTTCGACTGATGCAAAAGGGATTTTGCAAAATTTTCCCAAGAGACATGACTTGTAAGGCGAAGAAGGGGCTGCACTAATTGAAATATTATTTTGCTTTGCAATTTTATTGACAACTTGACAATGGGTATGACCAAGACGCGAATGCTAGAGATCATAGGAATCAATGGCGAGAAAGGTTTGCTTGAAACTGGATGGAAATTGATAAAGACCATGCTTATTATCTCCTTTCAGTAGTATCTATCTAGTTTCCTTATCCTTAACAAAGAAATAATAAGGCCAAAATTCAAAGAAGCAGTTATTGTGAATAAAAAAATTATAAACATAAAGTAGTGGTTTAGAAATTTATGGAACATGAAGTGTATTAGGTAATAAAAAAGAATGAGAGGGTGTGGTAATGTGAGAGGTGCCGATATGGGAAATATTCAAACTTTTACAATCTCCAATATACGGCTTGTCAAAGTTGGGATATGATTATGGGAGAGATAAAGAGCCGAGATCTAGTGTAATATGAGTAGATGCACCTTTATCAGCTATCCATGGTTGGACAGAAAGAGGAGAAGGTTGAGGTCCTTGAGGTGAGTAATAACTAACATGTGCCTGTGGAAGAGAAGGGAATGATGACATATTGGATGATGGTCGTTGATACCGACGTTGACAAGATGTAGTAGTGTGGTTATGGAGGCTACAAATTTGGCAAGCAAGTCCTCATTGATTTTGTTGTTGCCAAGGGTGGAATGATGAGTTTGTAAAGCGAGCAACACCATTGAATGGATGATGCAAGATTGGTGTGAAAGGAGCAGATGGAGTGGGCAGCAGAGGTGGTTACTTGTTGGCGAGATGAGCATGGTAGGATTCGGTGTGACTCTTGATTAAAATTTCATGGGAGACTAACTAACTGTGAAGCTCATTGAAAGTCACAGGCTCAGCACGCATAGTCAATGAAGAAATAAGACCTTGATATTCCGAATCGATATTTCGAAATATTATTGCGTTGAACTTTGCTGCGAAAATACTTCTTCTTGCTACAGCTAATTAATCAGCAATGGACTTTGCCTTTCTCAGATAATCCGTAAATTGATCATGCTTTTTAAGCCCTTGAAGTTCGATGTGGAGTTGAAGTTGTCAGTTTTGGGAGATGGCCACATAAGTGGTTGCAAGAACAGTCTAGGCTTGTCAAGAAGAAGTAATGCCAACAACATAAGGAAAGATATCCTCGGAAATAGAGGAAAGGATCCAGGATAATAACAACTTATCTTTTTTGAACCAGTTCTGAAATTCTGGGTTGGGAATAGGAGAAGGCGGGGTTGTTGTATTCAGGATAGTTTTAGATGGAGGTGGTTTTGTTCCATGTACAAATTCCATGAGATCTTGAGAATTTAGGAGAGGTACAAGCTGAGTTTTCCAGGCTAAGTAGTTTCTTGGTGTAAGTTTCACAAAAAAATTAACTTGAGTGGAGGTTGAAGATGATGGAGATGAGGAGATTGGAACGATGGCATGATTTTCAGAATTCGATGTCATTGCTCTGATACCATATAAAAGCAAATACAAAAGAACGTTTTAAGGAATTGTATATGTGTGTATTAGAATATAATTGGGGACATTTATACAGAGATTACAATGAGTTGTGTTGGTTACAAAGATAAATAACAAGTGTCCTAATACATAATAAACTCTATGTTTCACCTAATGATAGTAGTAAATACAATATCACTGTATATTTCTCAATAATGTTGATGATGGTCAGTAAACCACTTCTTCGCTGGTGTGCGTATGTATATATATATATATACAATTCAAATTAAACAAAGATATAGCATGAAATCGAAACACACAGGAAGGGAGATCAGAACCTGCTGTAGTTGCTTAAGCAGTGCTGTATCTCTTGATGCCCTTTATATACAGAAGAAATTTGGGTTAATGAATATATATATATATATATATATATATATATATATATATATATATATATATATATATATATATATATATATATATATATATATATATAATGGGATTAGTTAGACCCTTGTGGCTAGTCATCAGATACTAAAAATTGATATGTATAATTAAAAAAATATACCATGTACCTTCCTAGGTAATTTAGTTAATGTATAAACTAATACCATTATAATAAACCGTATTGTTATTCAATTAGAGGTAGTACATAATAAATAAATTAATTAATTCACTAACAAATCTTAGTAGAAGCTAAAATTTTTGTTTCTTTATTTATTGAAAGGGGTGTGATTCCAATGCCTAACACTAATTAATTCCTATATATCCCTTGACATGTTTCTTTCTTGGGTTTTGATTACTTTTTGTTCAGTCTTTTTTTTTTTCTCTTTTTCCAAATTTTTCTGTTTGACTTGTCTTTTTCATGTGTTATTATAACTTTGTATTGTTTTCCAGCAGTCACACATGAGTCACTATCAAGTATCGAATAGCGTCAATATTTCCAATATAGTGATCTTAACCTTTGATAAGCCCGAAGGTCAAACCAAGAAAAATTAAATATTTAATTAAAATGATAAAAATTAAAATCTAATAGTACATTAATAAATTCTAAATTATTTGTTATTATTGGTTTGGTTTTTTTAACTCATCAAATGTCAGAATCATTATAAAATTTCTCCATTTTCTAGGCATATTTTCTCATTTAACAAAAATAAAACCATCGTTTACCATAGCCTTCTTTCTAGGAAGCATCCTCCTATCTAATACAATTTTTTGTGAATAATTGCACATTGTGTGGACTGTATACTTGATGTAGCATAAGCTTAATTTGAAAGAGATAAATGTTGAAAACATTGAATCGCACATGAATATCATCTGCAGCCTTGTATTAGCCCATTTAGTCTAAAAATACCTAGAAAAATAGGCATCCAAATTTGTTGATTCTCAAAATAAAAATACCGAAAATTGGGAGAAAATAGAAATTCTATTAAAAAAGATTAAAAACTAACTATCCATGACAACCTTAAGGCTATATATATATATATATATATATATATATATATATATATATACACGATGACACAAACCTATTAGTCCTAATTTTAATTAGAAAATACTAGCTAAGATAAGAAATCAAATCCCTAATAATATAGGAAAGTCAAATTTTAATCAATACTAAATTAGAAATAAAAATCAAATAATAATAATAATAATAATAATAATAATAATAATATTATTATTATTATTATTATTATTATTATTATTATATCCGGTATCAATTGTTGTGCAAATTTATTCTAAGACTTGTTACTCCACATTATTCTCTCCATGGTAGAAAAAATTCGCCCTCTATTGTAAAAAATTCGCCCTCCACATTATTCTCGAATTTTGCCCAACTATTGTAAAAAAATTTGGTTTATAAATGCATTGAACATTATAAATTCATCATCAACTTGTAATTCCTATAAAATAAAAATTAAAGGAATGTAAGAATAAAGAATTTTATTAATGCCAATGAAATCAATATATTCAACATCGCCCTCATCTTCTTCATCGAATATTGATTCATTTCCAATAAATGCTTTTGCGTTATCACCATCATCAGTATCATAAAATTAACTCTCTTTGTAATACTCTTCTTATCTATTCCATGATCTATTTATTCCGCTCATCCATCAGATGAGTCATCCGTTGCTCCATATCATGCTCATAAACTTCCTCAATACGTTGTATTCTCCTAGGTGCCATGATTGAAAAAGGAACGAACGCCGGCTTTGATGTCAACTGATGTAATGGAAGCCTAATTTGAAAGACATAAATGTTGAAAACGTTGGTTCACGCATAAATACTGCCCACAACCTTCGATTAGCCTATTTAGTTTAAGAATACCCAGGAAAATAGGCACCCAAATTCGTTGATTCTCAAAATAAGAATACCATAAATTGAGAGAAAATAGAAATTCTATTCAAAATGATAAAAAACTAACTATCCATTACAATCTTAAGGATAGATATATATAGGGTGACACAAACATACAAACTTTAATTTTAATTAGAAAATAAAAATAAAGAAAATCTTAATTGAGATAGGAAATTAAATTCCTAAAAATATAGGAAAGTCAAATTGTAATCAATACTAAATTAGAAATAAAAATCAAATTCTAATAATAATAATAATAAAATTATATTTGTTATCAATTGTTCTACAAACTCATTTCATGACTTATTATTCAGCATCAATACTCTTAGTTGAAAATTATATTACTTCATAAACTTTTAAAATAATTTTTTTGGGCATAATAATTCGATACTTGTTCACTAATTTAATATTAATCAGAGTCTTTATAACTATCACATAGTCGCATCATTATACCCGAAAAAATAGGAGAAGAGAAAGAATCTGTTGTAGCTACTGAATGGTACTAGTTTCTAAGTTATTGGTATATATATATAGTTTCAAAGGGATAATACTTCAGTTTTAAAATCATGATCTCTTACTTGATAACTTGAAAATAAATAATCAATAAATAATTTCGAGAGTTATCACTGGCCGTCTCTATTTTATTTTATGTGTTGGAGTTTATAAACTATATAATGGGAGTAAGCTATTTATTTATTTATATTTCTTAATAGTGCTAGTACATATATTATTTATGAATAACATTTTATATTTCTGACTGCAATGTTAACAGTGCATAAAAAGTAGTTCATTTATTTATTTTTTAAAAGACGCCTTTTACTTATTTTACACTTCATTTACTTTGCCTTTCAAAAAAAAAAAAAAATCATAAAAAGTAGTTTATAAATAATTTGTTGTTATGAATCATCTATACAAGTAAATTTTTCAGATGTTAAGATATCGTCAATCGTTTAATTTAAAAAAAATTGAAAAAAGAAAGGAAAAACATGGACTACCGTAACCTTATTTCTGAGAATTTTCGCAAGCAGGATTGTTGTAGGTGAATGATGAGACTTGAGAGTAGTCCAACGTTGTTACTCAAACTATATATTCAAAGAGAATGAATGCCGTTGTGAGCAAGTCAGGTCAAGGGTTTTTTTAGAGATAATAATTATATATATTAAGGGTAAATATTTATTTGTAGTCCCGACGTAATTATATAGTTTTGTCATAATTTGCAAAATTACTTGTTTGTCTCCTTATTTTATAATTATAAAAAAAATTTGAAAAAAAAAATTATCTTTTAATGATTGCAACTGTTGCACGCCATGATACTTATCATCACCCATAAATTAAATTAAATCAACTATATATTTGCACTGATAATTTGATACAAGCCAATGCAAGATAATATATAGCTCCTCCGTACTACTGAGTCAATAGGAGGCATCTGTATGTTTGCAAATAAAGCTCAAGCTCATTTAATTCAAATAAAATTTAAATTAAAAGCTCAGGCTACAACCAATATTTCAAATACCTAACCGAATTGAATTTGAATGTTAAAAGAATAAAATAAACTGAAAATTCTTTCATTTTGAAATTTTCAGTTAAGTAAAGCTTGAATACAGACCTACGTTAATTTGTCTCAGCTTTATACTAAGTCATTAACGTAAACAAATATATATATATATCCAAAATTAAAATTTCTTAATTTGTGAATCGAGAATCAAATTATAAATTATAGAATTCAGTTGTTCTTGATAGTATTAATTAAAAATTATATATTTCATGTAAAAAGTATATTTTATGTAAGGCATTATTTTTTAAGTTTTAAAATTTTATTATTTTAATTAATTATCAAATTAAAATTAATAATACTGAATTAATATATAACTTTTCTTATATTATAAAAAAAAAACAAAGAGAGTAAAATTATAATTTTTAAAAAATAAATTTTGTTTTATATGACGATGTCCATTAACCAATTAATTTCTTTCCTCATAAGGTCTATAACTTCCACGAATAGCTTCAACACCGTAAATGAAGTCCTCTTGCTTTGCAATAAGCTTCGTCTCATCAAAACACTCTTTTTCTGTTATGGGGACTCGCACAGAAGTACATGGTAAGCAGAATTGATAATATTTTTATTTCTACTTCTTGTCATTATTCCTTAGTTTGGAAGGATATTTCTCAGGTGATTCTTGTTAATGATATTTTTAATATTGTGTTGTTGAATTGCATTTCTTTTGAGGTGGGTAATGGTCATAGCATTCTTTATTGGCATGATCGTTGGGCTTGTAATAGCAGGTTAAAAGATTTATTTCTTGCTTTTTAGCTTGGGATTTTGTTTGTAATTTTGGGCAATATCAAGATGGTTGTAGAATGTGGAATTTTAATTGGATTCAGGATTTGGTGATACTGAAGAACAACAGTACATTGCAATGCTTGGTATCCTAAATCAGGTGTCCCTTTCGTTGGTGAATAATGATAGAGTCAGATGGTCTTCTTCTTTGTGCAAGAATTTCTCAGTTAATTGTCCTTATGAGGAAGTTATGCAGGTTATTTCTTCTTATGATCAAGTGATTTTGCTTGATATCTGGTTGAATTTAACTTTGGCAAAAATTGAGCTTTTCTTATGGTTTGCTGTTTTAGATAAGCTTCCCACTAGAGATTATTTATTTTCTATTGGTTTATGTCCTATTGGAAGCAATTTCTGTGTTTTCTATGGTCGGTTTGGCGAATCTACGGATCATCTTTTGCTACATTGTCATTTCAGTTGGGTGGTGTGGTCTTTTTTCTGTAAGTGGTGGGATATTAAGGTAGCAGTTCCATCTACTCTTATCCTCCTTTTTCAGCAGTGGAAAAGCTATGCTTGTGGTGATGTTCAAACTCGCTTTTGGATCTCTCTTTCTTATGCTATTGTTTGGTCTTTATGGCTTCATCGAAATGAGGTGCTTTTGAAGGTGAAAATATTTATTTCCTTAGAGTTCAAAAGTTGGTTTTCTTTCAAGTTTCTGCTTGGTATCATGCGTACTCGCCCTTCTTTAGTTTTTCATCTACGGACCTACTGCAGTTTGCTGATTGCATTTTATCTTGCACTATCATGGCCTGCCAGCATCAAGGACAATAGTTCTCTTTGCTTTTGTAAGCTTGGTGTAGTTACTGGTTTTGTTTGCTTTGTTTAGTGGTGTGCAGGTTATTGGTTTTTTTTTTTTTTTTTTTTGCTTAGTTTAGGGGTTTTTTTCATCACTTGAGTGTTTTCCTCAAATGGCTTTTCCCCCCACTTTATTGATAAAATCTTGGCTTGTCAAAAAAAAAAAAGAGCACATTGTGCAACTTCCGCGACTTCAACTCCAGTGAAACCAATTGTCATGGAAGCTATATATGTAAACAAAAAATTGAATTAACAACATCAAAATCATACAGGTGATTGTTTTAGCAACAAATATTGATTGCAAATTAGCTTTACGTAATTCTTTAAGGTTAACATCCGAATGGAGTACACCAAGCTGCTCCATTATTTTTTGCGTGAATCTTTAATGTCTCTACATAACCTCTTTTGTTCGGGAATCCAAAGTCAATTCTTAGATCTAATCTACTAGGCCTGGAAATTATTTGAAAACAATTTAGTGTGAACATATATAAATGTGTTAAAAAATCAATCGCTAAAGTTAGCAACAGTCAAAATACTAATAAGAACTTCATTATTAATTCATCATTATACCATTTAATGACGGATTTTTCCATTATTAAACGGTCAATTTCTTGTAGTGAAGTGTTAAACATATAATCATTATTGTCTTCATTTAAATGTAAGAAATTTTTTTTTTTTTTTTGCATTGAAAGATAAAGTAAGAACTAAATGTATTAATGATGAATAAGAACAGATCAAAAATTAAACCGAAAACTAACACTTTATGTTTTGTTTCTAATTTTTAATTTGTAGAATTGTAAATTTCAGTTTTATCTAGATAAAGTAAGGATGAGAAAAGAAATGAATCGGAGTAAAAATTGAACCGAAAATTGACAATTAATTAAGATTTGATTTGTATTTGGTTTAGTAAAAAATCTTAAGAAAATACGTTGAAGACATTTAGTTGAAAAAATTAAACCGATTGAATGTTGTTCAACATTATTATTATTAATTTTTTTTACATTATGCAAAAAGATTGTTGTTCAACATAGTTGAGTTGCATATTTAGCAATTATAAATGAGAGAGTACATTACCTGAAAAGATCTCGATGCATCAAGTCAATTCTATTAGATGTTCCAACAATAAAGATATTATTAAGTGTGAATTATGTCGTCCATCTGGATGAATAAATATATCATTTTTAATTTGATTTTGATGTGTATAAACAATGAAAAATATTTTTGAATGGAAAACTGAAAGAAAAGTGTTACCTACCTTGTTTAGCAAATGATCTTGAAATAACTACAAATGGAAAAAAAATAAAATAGGAACAAAAAAGGCTTTTATATATGCAAGCATTTTTTTCCCCCATATGCTGCCGGATAGGTCAAATAGAATAGAAATTCTTGAATAAATTTTATTTCACCCGTGTACAAAAATCAATATCGTGGAAAACGATCATATGCAAAGGACTTCGATCTCCTGACAAGGGTAAAAAGTTTATAAATATACATTTTAATATGAACGCAGAATATTTCTATATATTACACACCTAAAAGCATGCATCCGAAGAAGAAGAAGAAGAAGGATATCATTACACACCATATTTTCTATAATCCTTTGCGGCCTTATCATATTGCTTTCTCACTTTGCGCCTTGGATCATCTATCCAGCTTGACAGCAATTTCTGCCTAACAACAATCTATAGCATAACATTAATGCAATGCACATCAAACAGAATACAAACAGTGTGCAAACTAAATAACTATAATTCATTAGTTCGTCCAATTGATTGTTTTAAGTCTTTAAATATTGGATTATTTTGATTCTTTAGATACTTTCATTCAACAGTTAACACATATATAATTGACACTCAATCAAGGGTAGGGTTTATGTGTGAGTTTTGCATGTCCATGAGGAGTGAGAGAGACCTTGGAATCTATGGCTTGAAGTTTGCTTGCAAGTGCATGTAGAATATGTGGAAGAAAAACAAACTTACTTTTATTATATCAAAGAAACTTTAGTATAAGAATACATACTCACACTATTATTTCACTAATATTCTCACAAACACTCAAGATGTTTTCCCATGCACTCACCCACAGCACACACTCTTTTACACATACACTAGCTCACCATCACTTGACACACACATTTGCAAATGTGGATGGATGTATTTATAGGAGAGGGTTCGGTACTATTCCCATCTCCTCACTTAAACCTCCATAAGGGAGCCTTATCTTCTCTTATCTTCCCTTATCTTATCTTATCCTTAACTTCTTGAACTCTCTACACACACTACTATCTTATTCTAGAACTATTTATTATTTGTTAACTAAAGAAATAATCTTATAGAAAGATGTAGAGAAGGGTGTAGAGTCAATGATGTATTCTTCATAGTCCCCCTCAGCACCGACTCTCTTGTCTTAGGTCTTTGGAATTTCTCGTTCATCTTGATCATCATAACCCATTCCTCCATCTTGTATATTGATCCTTTTGCTCCTTGACAATCACATAATATCATTGTGTTTGTCCCTCCATTTGTTGCTCTATAAATTATTTTTGTATCCTTTGAAATATTTCTCAATATTTTCTTCACCTAATGTCACGTCAATGTCTTTCTCTCTTTGATTTGCCTCTTGTTCTTCTTGTAGTGCTTTTACTTCCTTCTCTTGATCGTCCTTTTGCATCAAAACTTCATCTCCAAATTCTTCATCATTTGAAGACCACAAGAGCTCCTTTATTACAATGGGACTTTCGTGCTTCTCTTCCAGTTGCTCCCCCTTACTGTACACTATCTCATTCTTTTACTTGCATTCAACTTCATCAACATCTTCTTTTCCATGGCTACACTTGGAGATATCTTTTCAACATCAGCACTTAAACTTATTTGTTCTTAAATTTCTTCCTCTAATAGAGCATTTTCAAATAAACTTGAGTCCATCATATCCCACTCTTCTCCACTTTCATAGGATTCTTTAAAATACTTTAACATAGCAAATGTTGCTAGCATATCTCATTCATTCTCACTATCATATGCCTCCATAAATTCATTTGAATCAATCTTTACTTTCTCTTTAATTGTATATGATGCTTGAATGTCGAAGTCCCATTCTTCTTTGCTTTGAACTTGAGGTTATGATAAGGTTACAACATTTCCCTCGGCTCTTTTGTACTAGCAGTCTCTCATATAAGGACCTCTCTTGACACATTTATAGCACTCCATATCTCATTGGCAATATCTTCTATCTTGTGTGTCTTCTTGGTTTCGACGTTATTAAGCTCCCCTTGAACATCGACTTTGGCCTTTCCACCTTCTTTCATTTCTATCTTCCTTTGAATCGGTCTTATAATCTCCATTCAACTTTCTAGAATTGCAATCTCTAGGAATGCCTTTTTTATGTTTGCTAAATAATGCTTCTTCATTCATCTCATTCTTCAATGAAACTCTAACCATTTGTTTAGCTAACATGTCTTGATTGGCTAATAAATTCTCTAACTCATTTAATGTAGGTGGTTTAGGCCAACCTTAAATAGCAGTAATAAATCCTCTATATTTTGGCTAAATTCCATAAATATAGTCCTTCTCATCCTATCTTCACTAATTTTTGATGCATAATCTAATTCTGAAATTTCTCAACACAAAGACTTAACTTTTGTAAAATATTGATTAATTGACATCTCCCCTTGTTTAATAGACATTAACTTTATCTCTAAATTTTGTAATCTCATCTCTTTTTTTTTTTAAATCATGAGGCTAAAATATCCCAAACTTCTTTAGGTGTGGGAACATACCTGATATGTTCTAATATTTCTTCTTCAATCGATACCTTGATTGTGAACATTGCCTTCACAACCTTGACTTTCCACTCCTTTAAGGCATTTGCATCCACTTTTGGAGGCGGCATACTCTCACTTTCACTTACTACCTCTTATAGGTCTTGACCTTGGAGATATGACTCTAAACATACCGACCACATACTATAGTTATAATTGTTCAACTTCTTTTATACTGCCCACTGTGAGGTCCATCTTGAGACTTGAGACTTCTCTCAACCAAGCAAGTAACCAACTTCGCAGTACCTCTTGATTGTGCATGAGATAATTACCCCTTAGGACACTTCACTATCTTGAACTAAAAAACTCCTTTGGGCCCTCAACCATCCCACTTTGATACCACTTATAGAATATATGAAGGACAAATAAACTTAGTTTTATTATATCAAAGAAACTTTAGTACAAGAGTACATACTCATACACTATTATTTCACTAATATTATTACAAACACTTAAGATAATTTCCCACACACTCTTTTACACATACACTCACCCTCACTGGACACACACATTTGCAAATGAGGAAGGATGTATTTATAAGTGAGGGTTGGGTACTATACTCACCTCCTCACTTACAACTCCATAAGAGGATCCTTATCTTCTCATATCATTATCTTCTTTTATCTTTCATTATCTTCTCTTATCCTTATATTATTGAACTCTCTACACACTACTATTTTATTCTAGAACTATTTATTATTTGTTAACTAAAGTAATAATCTTCTAGAAAGATGTAGAGAAGGGTGTAGAGTTAGCGATGTATTATTCACAATGCATTCATGAGTAGAGTTTTTGCAGTTCTAGGTACACCATGGATAAGTACCCCTTTAATATTATCGATCTTTAACCTGCAATGTCAGATTTGTACCAGTTCTTTGAAAAACATAATCTAACAATAAATAAGTATGAAAATATACCGAAAAAAGAAAAATAAAAAAATGATCCAATAATTCTTAGTTGATGAACAAAAAAAATGATAGAAAATTAATCTCGCTAATTACCTAGGGCTAAGCAATGAAGGAAAAACCTAGTTGATAATGCAAAAAGAGTTTCATCCATCCCACCAAGCTCATGATCAACTAAACCTCTTTTTTCTCTTGTTTCGTCAATGACTTTTTGAATTCTCCATGGAAAAGGTACAAATAAATTTAAAAAATTAATTCTAAAATTTTGAAAAAAAATCGATCTTGTTAGCCATACTTTATTGCAATAAGTTGCTAACCATACTCTATTGCAATCATATCAGTTTTAAATTACTTTTATTTATCTTGTTGTTAATAGTTTTTTATTCTTTTATTAGTCATTAGTTGCTTATTAGTTAGTATATGTTTATCATGTTAATTATGTAACAACATATACTGTATATATATTGTAAACGCTTAACATGAATGATATCATCAGATTTTGCAAAGCTCACATGGTATCAGAGCACACATTTACAATCTAATTTTTTTTCCTCTTTTTCTCGCTTGCAATTTTTTTTCCCGATGGCCTCTGCTTCTAATCAAATTTCCCTCCCCACATCTACTCCTTCTACCTCCACTACTCATCGTAGCTTTGCCATCAAGCTTACTCCTAAAATTTTTTTAGCATGGAAAACTCAGTTCTTACCACTTTTAAACTATCTTTCTATGACAAATCTTATTATTAATACTTCTCCTGCTCTAGCACTTACCATTGCATCTTCTATCGACCCTAATCAACAAATCCTAAATCCTACCTACATCATTTAGTTTCAAAAGGATGAACTATTACTATCTTGGCTTCTCTCTTCTCTAACTAAAGAAGTGTATCCTTATGTCATTGGCCTTACATCTTCTTATTCAGTTTGGCAAGCTCTCTCTACAACATTTGGTGCCATCTCCTAGAATCACCAATTGCAACTACACATTGAACTACAAGAATTGAAGAAACATGACATGCCCATCTCCACTTATCTTCATAAAGCTAAAAGACTTGATGATGAGTTAGCTTTTATTGGTCACTCTCTATCCACGACTGAGTTCAATGCTATCATATATCATAATTTAGGCAGTGAGTTTCACCCTCTTATCTCTGCTTTAAATTTAAGACTTGAACCTTTTTCATTTCAAGAATTACATGGTCATTTATTGGCTCATTAAATCATCCTTCATGTTTTTAATAATCAACCTCAAGCCAATGTTGCCTATCAACCAAGTTATATAGCCCAACCCACTTTTGGTGGTTCTTCAGTCTTACCATAACCTCAACAATCTCTTTATTTTTGAAGGCCTTCTTCATCTCAGCAGATTACTTGCCAAATTTATGGTTATCATAATCATACAACTGATAGGTGTCGTCATCATTATCATAGGCGTTCACCTAATCCGCTTCCACAAGCTCATATTACATGGACCACCAACTCTCACCATATTCCTTCGTCAAATCAACCATTGTTGGCTCCTTCAGTTGCTCAATCCTTTATTAACTGGACTCCTGATATTGGTGCGAGCCATCATATGACTCCAAATTCCACTACATTATATGATGTTCAACATTATCATGGTTTGGATAAAATTCCAGTAAGGAATGGCCAAAGTTTGCCTATTGTCTTCATAGGTAAAGCATTATGTCCCTCACTTGGTTCCTCTCCTTTATATCAATAATGTTCTTTATGTCCCTTCTTTTACCAAAAATTTATTATCTTATCATCAATTTATAAATGACAATTTTTACTTCTTTGAATTTTGGCCTGATTATTTTCTTGTTAAGGATCAGAAGACTAAGGAAATCCTGTTATGAGGATTGAATGAAGATGGCTTGTATTGTCTTCGCCCTACCATTAAATCTAACTTTGTTAGTGAATTAGCCTGTTTTGATACTTGGCATGCCCGATTTGGGCACCCACATGCATCAAATGTGTCTTCCATAATTGCCAAAAATAAACTACCATATTCCAAGTCTAGTTCAAAATCTATTTATTCTGCTTGTAAGTTTGGTAAATTGGCAAAAATGCCTCTAGCTACGATTGAACACACCAGTCTACATCCATTTGACATTGTTCACTTAAATGTATGGGGTCCTGTACCTATTTTATCAAATTTGGGTTATTCTTATTTTATTTTATTTATTGATGACTTTACTCAATTTACTTGGAATTATTTTCTCAAAAGTAAAGGTTAGGTGTTTAACATGTTTAAAGAATTTAAAGCTCTTGTTTCTCGTCAATTCGATTATAAAATTAAAGATTTTCATTCCGATTGGGGTGGCGAATAACATAAATTAAATCTTATTTTAAACAAACTGGAATCATTCACCGTATTGCCTGTCCTTATACACATGAGCAAAATGGCATTTCTAAACATAAAATTAGATATATTGTTGATGATGGACTCACTTTGTTAGATTATGTGAATGTTCCCTTTCGATTTTGGCCATATGCCTTTCAAACTAGTGTCGAATTAATTAACTATATGCCTAGTCATGTTCTTTATAAATCTACTCCTTATGAATTACTATATCACAAACAGCTAAAATATAATGATTTAAAAATTTTTGGTTGTGCGATTTATCCTTGGTTACATCCATATCACAGAAATAAATTTTCTTTTTGGATACAGTAATGTGTTTATCTAGGTAATTCACCCACTCATCATGGTAATTTATGTTTAGATATTACCAAAGATAAAATCGATGTTGCTCGATATATTTCTTTTGTTGAAAATCTCTTTCCATTATAAATTAATTCCCAATATTCTCGTTCTACTTCAACAAGTCCTTCTCGTCCATGGATTACGCCATCTACTTTTGGTTCTCCAATAAGAGGTATGAGTCATCATCCTTCTACATCATCTTCCTTTTATCCCACTTCATCTCATCCTTCTAACCAACCCCATAATTCTAATCCATCTCCACATCCACTTATCACTAATTTGGTTATCCCATATTCCCATCCTGCTTCAACTTCTACCAACACCAAAATTCAGTCCTTATCCACCTCCTTTACTCTATCTGAGCTTAACTTAATTATTGACTTCTGACCCTACAACATCTCCTCTATTGAACCAGTTCGTACACATAATATGACCCTCCACCCCTCCACCACACAACGTTGCCATGCGCATCTCGCTGTCTCTCGATCACCAACACCTAACTACCATAAAACTAAACCAAACACCTTCTCAAAAGCTTCCAGATACCAAGTTTGGACTAATGCTATGTATGATGAGAATAATGCTCTCCTTACTAACTCTACTTGGATTTTAGTTCCAAGACCCTCTAATGCTAATATTGTAGGATGCAAGTGGATATATCGGATCAAACGGTACTCCAATGGCAACATTGAAAGATACAAAGCCAAGCTAGTTGCTCAAGGATTTACCCAATAATCTGGCTTGGATTATAAAGATACATTTAGCCATGTCATCAAGGCCACCACTATTCACACCATCCTTGCTCTAGCAACAATGTATCAATGGCCAATTCATCAATTGGATTTCTATAATGTCTTTCTCCATGGGCATTTGATAAAGACCATTTACATGTTTCAACCACCTAGTTTTATTAATATTACTCATCCAGATCATGTGTGTCAATTGAAGAAGTCATTTTATGGTCTTAAGCATGCCTCAAGGGCATGGTTCCAATGGCTAAGTACTTTCTTGCTTTCCTTGAATTTTATAGCTTCAAAAAGTGATCATTCTCTTTTCATTTATCATCAAGGAATAGTGGTTATTTTCATTTTAGTCTATGTTGATGATCTTGTTGTTATTGGCTTTAATATTTCATTGGTTCTTTCTATGATTGACAAATTAAAATAATAATTCCCCATTAGAGACCTTTGTGAACTACACTGCTTTATTGGCTTGGAGGTGCATCGATAAACCAATAGCAATTTGATATCACAACATAAATACATCTGTGACTTACTGGAGCACATAGGAATGAATGACTCCAAACCTTGTCTCATGATAATGGCTACTAAACCACCATTAGTCAAGAATCATGGTCCTTCCATTGTAAATTCTAAAGATTATCGTAGATTTGTGGGTGCTTACACTATATTACTATTACTCAGTCGGACATTGCATATAGTGTTAACAAATTATGTTAATTTTTTCACTCTCCCAATCAAGAACATTGATAAGCATTGAAGCGACTTTTTTGGTATCTTCAAGGCTCTTGTCGTTGTGGTTTATATTTTGCCAAAGATTCAACACTATCGCTTAGTTGCTAGACTAATAGCGATTAGGGTGGTGATTTGGATGACCGTCAATCAATAAATGGGTATGATGTTTTTCTTGGTAAATCTTTGATCTCTTAGATGGCTAAAAAGCAACCAACAATTGCTTGCTCTTCCACTAAGAGTAAATACAAAGTAATTTCTCATGCTATAGCTAAACTAATATGGCTTTGTTCTCTTTTAAAGGAGCTTGGATTTTCATGTCCTAAAGTTCAACTGCATTGTGATAACAAAGGTGCTATATACCTCACCTCAAATCCTATTTTTCATGAACAAATGAAGCTTATTGAATTGGATTTTCATTTCATTCGTGAACAAGTTGTAAATGGTTCTTTGCAAGTTCGGTTTCTTTCATCCACTGAACAACTTACATATGTGTTTACCAAGCCCCTCTCCATCTCCTGGTTTCAACTTCTGTGTAGTCGCCTTCCTCTTCGAGATGTCGCTGGGCTTGCCCGGGGGGGGGGGTGGGTTGTTAACCAAACTCTGTTGCAATCAGTTGCTAACTGTATTCTGTTGCAATCTGATCAATTTTGAATTACTTTTATTTATCTTGTTGTTCATAGTTTGTTATTCTTTTATTAGTCATTAGTTGCTTATTAGTTAGTATATGTTTATCATGTTAATTGTGTAACAACATATACTGTATATATATTGTAAACGCTTAACATGAATGATATCATCATATTTTGCGAAGCTCACAAATTTGATATATAATAATTGTAATCACCTTAATTACCTTGAGGCAAAGAAGAATTTTGTGAAGCCCCATGAATTTTTATAGTGTGTTTAAAGATATCTTGGAGGTAAATTGCATTGTCCTTGAATTTGAAGGCATACCCATGTAAAACCTTGATCACTATTGATATTCTATGGTAGAGCTTAAGCTTTAAGTTTGTGATAAATTTTGTAACAAGATGTGAGACCCTCATTGTTCTTGTTTTAATCGGCGGCATCTGTATCTCCATCAAGGTAGCCATCACTCTATGTAAACAAGCAAGTAAACAAAATCTTTGAATACAATACACTGATTAAATATATATGATTTAAGCCGAGGCCTGACCATGAATTGATAAGGAATCAATCACCCTGTGATAAGAGATTTTATTTTATAGAGATTAGCATCTCACTGAAAGAGGAAAAAATCTTTCCAAATTTTTTCTTATAAAAACTTAATTTCAAATATATAAGAGTTTTTATAATTTTTTTAAATTAAAACAAGGTTTTACTCTTTATATTTAACTAGTCATGCGAACTTTATATAATATACACATTTTAATATAATTATTAAATAATTTTGATAAATTTAAAACTACAAATTAATTAAATATAAAAGTGAAAATTTAGCAAGTTATTATAACAATTATATTAAAAAATGTTTTATTTAAACTGTGTGTGTGTGTGTCTATATATATATATATATATATATATATATATATATATATATATATATATATATATATATATATAATAGAAAAATAAAAATGTGTTTTTAATTGAATAAAAGGTATATGTTTTAATTAGAATAAAAGACATTATCTATAATGAAAAAGAAAAGTAGTATTTTAGACATTATCTATAATTAAAATGTTCTATATTGAATAAAACATATGTATTTTAAAATAAGAATTTTTATAAAGAGAAAAATTAAATTAAATAAATTAAAAATAAAATATATTACATTAATTTTATTTTCTTTAATTTTTATTGCCATTATTTTAAAATATAATAAAATTTATTTTGAGACTATTAAATTACTATTGGAGTATGTATAATAGTTAAGAAAATTTTTAAAAATATATTTTATAATGGTTTAGGAAAATAATTGAGTGACTTGACATTAAAAAATACGTATTAATTAAAAAATTGTAGAATTTGAATGGTATTAGAATATGTATAATAGTGTTTTAGTTAAAAAATAATGCTAAAAAGCTAGAATAAATATTTTATTTTTAATAAAAACATGATTTTTAAGAATTTGATACATTAGATTTTAGAGTTGATATTCAAGTATGAAGATGGACACTTGTTAAATTTTTGACTTAATGACTTTAGGGTTCAATATATATATATATACATATATATATATGTGCTAACTTGAATTTGAATTTTTATTTTACTTAATACATAAATAAAATTTCATAAATTTTATTTATTAATTTATTTTTGGTGTAACTTCTTATTTTGCTGAATTTTACAAAATAAAAATCATTGCTGCTAGATAAAAAATAAATTTATTCGTTAATTTAATTTTTCATGTAATTTCTTAATTTTGTGAAATCGTTATCATCAATCATTATATTATTTAGGGATTTTTTTTATAAATAGCTAAAAAACGAAAAATAATATCAAAAATCACATTGATCAAAAGTATTTTAAAAAATAGCTTTAAGGAATTTTTTTTTAAAAATCTAAACCATAGCTCATCCAGAAGCTTTTTTAACAACAAAATCAGGTATGACTGAGATAGTTTGACTAATCACATTATCAATTTGATATTTCTATTGTTTTTTAATCAAATTTTATCATTTTTTTTACTCAATCTTTTTTTTTACTTTTTTCGTTTTTTTTCTCAACATTTTTTGTTGAACTTTTTTTTTCTATTTTAAGGTACTATTTTTTATCAATATTTTTTGCTCAATATTTTTTTCAATGCTTTTTTATACTCAACGTTTTTTCTATTTTTAAAGGACTTTTAACAAAAAATTTTTGTGCATTCTGACATGAACAAAATTCATGATCATCGAATTTATCATATATTCCAATGTGGTCTCTACATGTTAATTGTTTATATAAAAATAATCACAACTAACACATAGTTGCAATAAGTTTTTAGGGCTGGATTCTAGCACCTATCTAGGTCTATTAGAAATCAAATTCATTTTGCTGTCCTTTTTACTTCTCTATCATCATTCAACTTTCTCTGTATATCCTTCTGTTTGGAACAGATGGTTGCTGCATAAAAATAAATGTTCTTCACATTCAGATGTGAATAAATTAATTTGGGCATACTGATCAATTAAAAATATTGTAACACATCTTTAATACAATAAATTTCATTTATGGAGTAAATATGTATCATGAAAAACATAATTCTCTTGTCCTTTTTTATATGAATGTAAATTTGTTGTCTCATCCTTCAAAGATATCATAAGTTAACACTAAAAATATTTAACAAAAAAACTAATTAAGACAAAGCTTATTTGGCGTATTTAACAAAAAATTTAACTAAATTTTTTTATGACGTATTCATAACATCCACAAAAAAAATAATAATAACAATAACACTGAAAAAACAAAAACAACAAAAAGCAACAAACAAGAACAAGCAACAAGCAACAACACTGAAAAACAAAACACAACAAAAACAACAAAGCTTATTTGGGTATTTAACAAAAAAATTAACTAAAAGTTTTTATGGCGTATTCGTAACATCTAAAAAAAACCAAAAAAAAAATAACATTGAAAAACAAAAGACAAAAAAAAAACAACAATACTGAAAAACAAAAAACAACAAGGAACAAAAAACAACAACACTGAAAAACAATAGCAAAAAAAAGCAATAGCAAGCAAAAAAAAGCAACAATACTGAAAAACAAAAAACAATAAAAAAATAAAAATCAACAATCAGAAAACAACAGAAAAAACAAGAAAAAAAACAAAAATATGTCTTTTTTAATCCAGAATTTGAGAGGAGGAAAAATCATCTTTACTATTTCTAAATAAAGTTGTACTAGGAAGCAAGCATATTTATAGAATAAATTTCCAAAAATAAGAAATGCAAAATGTATCCACTAAAAATCAAATTAAACCAACAATAATTCATGTATTAAAAAATTACTTGAAAATTAAAAATTAAAAATAATTAATTATACCTTATTAGGCCGGAGGAACACGATATTCCCCAAAACGATGATGTTTTCGTACTGATCCAACATCTTGGCAAACTCCACACCTTGATCTTTATTGCCACACTCCTCTACACATACCTAAAAAACTCAAAGGGAAAAATTGAGCTCTTTGGAATATCTCTAAGCCTTGCTTTTAGTTTCTCCATTTGAGAAAACCTCAACAGCTTATTGGGGATAGATTAACAAATTCTAGTACTTGTGCTCTAACTTCTACAGGGTAGTCAGCAACACAACTAATTCTTAGGACAGCTCCTGTTGACCATTTAAGAGAGATATGATGCCCCAATTAGTATGATTTTGCTTACTTCTTAAAATTGATTCTTCACAAGATAGCTGTCTTAGACACTTCAACCCTTGGGTTCTAGAGACTGCCAGATAAAGTCCTTTTGTACTTACCTTTGGTTTCAGTTGGCTTAACTTCTGATGGTTTTGGGGTTGAATCCTTTCATTTATTGGGAATTTTGTGTTTAGGAGGCCTTGACTTGCTTAAAGTTTTATTAATCATCTTATTTACACTTAATTTGGCATCATCATAGATACTATAATGGCATCATCATAGATACTAGATCTTCACTTGCTTTGTTTATCTGAAATCCAGATATAAATAAAGCATACATCAGTCCTAGCACACAAATTTTTTTATGAATAATCAGGCATCTAACAACAATTGAGATTAATTTTATTATTAGTAAAGCCTACAGTCCAAACACAATAAAGATTAAATAGATGACTCCACTTATCTACTCCAAGCACATATGTGTTCTACTAGCCATATTTTCTTTATTTTTAAATGCTCATTTAGGACTAATTTAGTGAAAAAGATATTACCTTAACTTCATCAAGGTTCACTCTGTTGTTTTTTAGAAGAAATAAAAAATGTAAAAGCTATCTTCCGTTGGTGGATAATGTCCACTATATGGAGAAATTGACTGCAAAGTTGACGTAGCGAAAGAGTGGATTAAAACAATCAAATATTGTTGAATTACGCATGACTGCTAATAAATGATCTTCTATAGCAATTTAGACTATAGGCATCAAAATTTTCAAGAAATTTTGAAAGAATAAAAGAGAATTCACATTATCATAAAACTGCTATCCAACAATAATAAGGAAAGCTTAAATAGTAAATCCTAAAAAAAACCCTAAATAAAAATTAGGAAAATAAAATCCTAAAAATGCCCATTTAAGGACCTAAATGATAGAATTTAGCCGAAAAGTGATGGATCTCACAAGCAAAACTAGTGACTTCGAACCGTTGGTCAATTTCCGTATGAAATAGGCTTTTGAATCGCCTAAATCCGATACTTGGAACTTGCCCAAAATTACGAAATTGCCATTACCGTAATTTGTCAAATTTTTGCATAAATTTTAGGGCTTGTTCCTTTATTCGGCCTGCATGAAAAGTCAAAATGAAAAAATTACTATTAGATATAAAATATTATAACAATTTACCAAAACTTTTTATTTGAATTTCCTACAAAATACATGAGTACAAGATGATTTGAAACAAGATCCACTATTTGCCATCTTTGAAAATCATGCAACAGCACACCATTTTTCTTTTAAAAAAATGAGATCGCCATTCTGCCTTCCTTATAACTCCTTTCAGTGAAGGAAGTATAAATCTAATATATTATGCAAAAAATGCTCGTCTATTTCTACATCCGTAGCGTCCTCATCAGTTTTCCTTAAAGATTATCAGTTCTTTTTCACCATACTCAAAAAATCAAACCTAAAATAAAACTATAATTTCTGAATTCAACTTTGGACTGTGTTCATCTCTAAACACAACAATTCACAAAAAAAAAAGTTCAATTGCACGTTATAGTGAAAATGCTAAACCCTAAGGAGCAAACAACAGCATCTATACTTACCTGGAAGGAGTGGCTTCTCCATCACCAAGCATTTCCATTTTTAAATTTGGAAGAGAAGATTGAAATTACTGATCAAGAAAGCCTTGGGAAATTTGATATCAATCGACAGTTACTATTGGGGTACAATTTTTTTTCCAGGAAAAATGATTTCGATGAAAAAAAAGGCTTGCTAGTGAGTATTTACTTATTTGATTAGATTCCTTCTTATTGTGTTTAGTTACTAAAATAAGAACAACGAGATAGCTCCAAGGAGAGGACTGGTAGCTGAGAGGAATTATTAAGTAGATTAAGTAGTGATAAACAAATATGAGATTGCTTTAGATTTAGATCTCAAGTGTTCAGAGGAGCCACCTCATTCAAGCAGAGATGATCTCCGATAATGTTGAAGCATTTGAGTTTTTCTCTTAGCTTATCTCCGACTGGCATGGACAGAAATTCAGGTAACTGGTTCACTTCTCTCCGGTGTAGGAATCGTCGGAAAAATCCTATCTTTGATTTTTTTGGCAAGGTCAAGTACTCTTTGTGGAAGTTTGTTTTGGCTGCATTCAGTGGTACTATAGATTAGAAAGAGGCATGAGATGAAATCGGTGAGTGTTGCATGAGATGCGATCGGTGATGTTCCAATGGTACAACCGATAAAGGGACTGTAACAGTCATAAAGACGCTTCGAGAGCAACTTGCGAAGCAACATTGATGATAATGGAGAACCACAAGCCTGAGAGTTTTTTATTTCTTTGAAGAGCTGAAGCTTGAAGGAGAGTGTTTATATATATATATATATATATATATATATATATATATATATATATATATAGCGGATGTTTTGGAATAGCGCGAGAGAAAAGTTAGAAATGAAAAAGAAAAGGATGCTTGGTCAAAATCGGAAACACAAAAACTAAATCTAAAAAAATAAAATGTGTCAGACTATAAAAGGAATGAGATTGGTTAAATATATCATTTTTTGAAATTTCCTCTATTATTTAAAATAAAAAGGAAAAAGAAAAAATATATATATACTCTCTCAAAACAACACAACCACTAAATTAAAAATTTTAATTTAAAATAATTTATTTATTTTACATAACAAAATTTCCAACACTAAGAAAACATTTTAAGTCATTGAAATCTATATAATATTTGTCCATATTAGTAAAGCTCATTATTCATGTAACTTATTTCAATTACTAGTTTCTTATTTGTTATTTTTGTTATATATTTGTTATGTACAACCAGAAGTTGTTACGGTTCATACTTATCTCTTGTAATCTATGGGTATATATTTATACTCCTTGCACACACAATGATAAATACGGAAAACATATTCTCACATCATCTTTGCAAAGTTTATATGGTATTAGAGCTTCTTGTCATTTTTTTTCCCTACGCTGAATTCTCTTGCTCTTTGTACTCTGTTTTCTGCTCCTAAAACAGAGCTGAACAGAGGAACACCCAACAATGGCTTCCAACACTGATACCCAACTAATTGTTCCCAACTCCTCCTCATCTTCATCTTCTTCAACCTCTATTAATTTTTCTATCAAACTAAACTCTAGGAATTATCTGGCTTAGAAAACCCAATTAATCCCTTTACTGAATTCCTAAGATTTAATGGGATACATTGATAGTTCTACACGTCCACCCCCTCCAACAATCATGAATATCGACACCCCACCCTCTCCAATTCCTAATCTTGAGTTTCAACTCTAGTTTAAAAAGAATCAGCTTTTGCTATCCTGGATTCTTTCCTCACTCTCTGAAGATGTCTTTCCATATATTGTGGGAGTTACCTCATCTCATCAGGCATGGGTTACTCTCGCCAACACCTTTGGCGCTGTGTCTCAGAACCATCAATTAAGACTTAAGACAATTGAATCAACCTTAACTTCTTCATAAAAGTTGTAGATAATTATCTTATCTTTATATATAATTTTGAATCACCTCAACTGAAGCTCTGTAGCTCAAGATATTATTGAAATACTAAAAGTTGTGCTATCTAAAATGAAAGCTGCATATGATGACTTTGACTCAAGATTTGCATATTTAATGAGCTCAGATTTTGACAAGTAAGCTCAGTTCAGAAAGTTTAAGATGTCTACTTCAAAAGTGATGAAGATCATTTTCTCATTACAGAGCTCTAAGGATGTAAAAAAAGGCTCATTTAATATTAGAGATCAAATTATCCTAAAAGACCACTGTATATCCAAAAATGTATATTTTTGGTATATAATTCAAACACACACAGTTGAAATAATTAGAATCAAAATTTTTTGTCAAAGTCCAAAATTAGGAATTTGATCATGTAAATAGTCAACGTAATTTTTTTTAGATTTTAACACAATTGGACAATATAGACGCAACTTTTTTTTTGGACAAAATATAACATTTTATTTTTTTCAATAATAATACATTGATCTAAAATATAAAAATGCCCAATAAATAGATAATAATATTTAAAAATTAAACTTTTGGTTTTAGGAAAATATTTAAATAATATTCATATGATTGTTGAGATTTTCCTGTATCATAGATGTTCCTATTGTAGACATTCCTTGTTTAGCTTTATTTCCCATATTTCTTGCTTCCTATCATAGATGTTCCTATTTTAGACATTCCTTGTTTAGCTTTATTTCCTATATTTCTTGCTTCCTATTTGCTTCCTATTCTTTAGGCGTAAGCTTAGTTTTTTTCCTATATTGGATGTACAGATGCTTGTATATATAGCACATATTACAATCAATAAAGATAATCTTTTTCCCATTAATATTTTCTCATTGTATCAGAGCCTGGTTCAAATAAATTGAACCAGAATCCATCTTGTCAATAACATCAATGGGAGATCAAGAAGGAAGTTCAGAAAAGTCACAAAGTTCAACGAAAGGGGGAGAAATTATAATGCAGAATTATGATGATTCACCATATATTCTTCACCCTTCAGATCATCCAGGACTTGTGTTTGTCACCATACCTTTCACAGTAGAAAATTTTGCGTCATGGAAAAACTCAATGGAAACAGCCTTGTATGCAAAAAGTAAGGGTGGATTCATTGACGGAAGTCTACAACTGCCGAACTCAGACTCACTAAATTTTGGATGATGGAAAAGGAATGATGCTATGGTTAAAGCTTGGTTAAGAAATTCTCTAACTAAAGACATACAGGAAAGTGTTATGTATACAGACACAACACAAGAGATATGGAATGAACTTTACGAGAGATATGGGCAAAGTAATGCACCTCGTCTTTACAAAATAAAAAAGGAGTTCTCTAACCTTAGTCAAGAAGATGGACAACCCTTAACCCAATACTATACCAAATTCAAAACCTTGTGGCAGGAATTACAAATTTATAATCCTTTGCCCCATTGCAAGTGTGAAGTAGCAAAGGAATTTCAAGAACACCGAGAAAGGGAAAAAGTTCATCAGTTCTTACTGGGTTTGAACAGTAGTTTTGATAGGCTAAGGTCTCATGTGTTATCAATAGAGCCAACACCACAACTCAATAAAATTTTCTCTTTGGCACTGCAAGAAGAACAACAATTTCTCATGCAAAAGAACACAGATCATCCATCAACTATAGAAGGTGCAGCATTCGCAACAAAGCTAAACGATGTTAAAAAGAACTACTGAAACAGAGGCCAGAACTTAGCAAATCGGTTTAAAAAGAAATGTGTACATTGTGGCAAAAATGGACATCTTAAAGAAGAATGTTTTGAGATCATAGGGTATCCTCCCAATTGGAAAACTAATCAACAAAACCGTGGAAGCAATGGAAAAGGTGCCTTAAGGCAGGGACAAGGCTACAACAAAATAGCCATAACAAGATCTTGATCATCAAGTCCTGGTAAACAGCAATGGCGTAATTCAGAACCATGAAATCATGAACTTAATGTCGCGCAACATCAAGTTTAATAAACTCTGGGACTAACAGTAGATCAATGCTCCAAATTGCTATTTTTTCTCACATCCTCTGCCAATCAGAACAATGATAATGAAGGTTTAGCAAACTTTGCAGGTAAAAGTTCCATGACTAATGATCTTTGGATTGTTGATAGTGGTGCCTCCGATCATATGATTGGAGATAAGAGGCAATTTAACCACTATATGCATGTTTTGACACACCCAAATGTAAAAATACCAAATAGTTCTTCCCTTTCAGTCACTCATGTTGGTGATGTATGCATAACACCAAACATTGAGTTAAAGAAAGTCCTCTGCATACTTGGTTTTAAATATAACCTCCTCTCAATTTCTAAGATAACCAATGACCTGAATTGCTCAGCTACATTCTTTCCTAATTTTTTTTCTTTCAGGACCTACGTACGAGGATGCTGATTGGAGTAGGTAAGCTGAAAGATGGCGTTTATCAAATGGAAGGAAGATATGGAATGGCAAGTCGAAGTGTTCTTGAAACAGATTATGCCTTGTGGCACATGCGACTAGGACATTATCCCTTTAGTAAGTTTAAATTTATTTTTGAGAGATTCCCCTCTAGTGATTTTCATGAAGTTTGTGATGCATGTCATAAAGCAAAACAAACTCGTTTACCTTTTTCTATCGATCAATTGTTTTGACCTCATTCATGTGGATGTTTGGGGTCCTTATTCAATTCCTTCATTAAGTGGTGCTAATTTTTTTCTTAACCATAGTGGATAATTGTTCTAGATGTACTTGGGTTTATTTTATGAAAAATAAATCACAAACCTATGATTACCTAACCATGTTTTACCATCTTGTGCAAAACCAATTTCATTCTAGGATCAAGATGATAAGAAGTGATAATGGGGGAGAGTTTGTTTCAAACAGAATGAGAGATTTCCTTACTAATCATGGGATAGAACACCAAACTGCATATGCCTATACACCACAACAAAATGGGAAAGTGGAATGAAAGCACTGTCATATACTTGAGGTAGCACGTTCTTTACGTTTCCATGCACATTTGCCATTAAAATTTTGGGGAGAATGTGTTCTTACTATAGTTTATCTCATAAATTTAACGCCCACACCCATCCTTGCCAATAAAAGTCCCTATAAAGTTTTGTTTCATAAGAAACCTGATTATGAGCACTTGAGAGTTTTTGGCTCTCTATGTTATGTCCATGATAAACCAAAAGATAAATTTTCACCTAGAGCACATCATTGTATCTTCTTGGGATATCCATATGGAAAAAGGGGATATAAGGTTTATAATCTTGAAAAACAGAAATTGCTTGTGTCCAGAGATGTGATATTCCATGAAAAGATTTTTCCTTTCCAAACTAACACAAACCTGAATACACCCGTTCCATCACCATTAGTTAACCAACCACCTGATCTCATTTACCAGTCGGCACATTCTTCAGATCCTGTTGCCTCAGACCAAATTCAACCTATTCAGATTGACAATTATCCAAATGATGAAGCAAGCAAAGAAACTACCATAATGATCTCACCAGTCAGACCTCTATCTGTCAACCAAAACACGCATGAAATTCATCATTGCAGTCCCTAAACCAATAATCCCACACAACCTGAACCAATCAGCAATAATGAAAATAGCTCTTCTCCCTTTCAACGACCAATCAGGTCCCGACGTGTGTCCACAAAGCTTTTTGGTTTCGACTATGAGCTATTACCATCCTTAGCGCCATCACAAGGATCCCCTCCATCAGCAAACTCAGGTATGTCCTATCCTCTTTCAAATTGTCTCTCTTATTCTCATTTTACTAATAGCCACAAAGCTTTCTTGGCATCCATTTCTTCACTAGATGAACCTAAATTTTTCCATCAAGCTGTCAAAGACCCTAAATGGAAACATATGATGCAGTAAGAAATTTGTGCATTAGAGGAGAATCATACATGGACTTTGGAACCTTTATCGCTAGGCAAACATACCATTGACTCTAAATGAGTCTATAAAATTGAATATCGATCTGGTGGTACTGTTGAGCGCTTTAAGGCACGTTTGGTTGCTAAGGGATTCACACAAATTGAAGGGTTAGACTACCATGATACATTTGCGCCGGTTGCCAAGATTACAACCTTGCGATGTTTGCTTTCAGTTGCTGCCATACGTCACTAGGAATTGCACCAACTAGATGTAAACAATGCCTTCCTTCATGGAGACTTGCATGAGGAGGTATACATGAAAGTCCCACAAGGTTTTGCTAAACCAGGTGATAATCGTGTTTACAGGTTAAGAAAATCCCTTTACGGATTGAAACAAGCATCACGAAATTGGTTTCAAACACTTTCTAAGTCCCTTCAAAGGTTTGGTTTTCAGTAAAGTGCAACAGATAACTCCTTGTTTACATTGGTACGAGATAATCATTGTTTGCTGGTTTACGTTGATGATGTTGTTATAACAGGAAATGATCTACATATTATAAGTCAAGTAAAGGACTATTTGAACTTGGCTTTTCGCATCAAAGATCTTGGGACCCTCAAATATTTCCTCGGCATTGAAGTAGCACGCAACAAAGAAGGGATAACTCTTAGCCAATGAAAATACGCACTAGATCTTCTTGAAGAGGTGGGCTTATTAAATGCTAAACTACCAAGCTTCCCCATGGAATCACGACACAATCTTGCTACAAATGTTAGAGATCCAGTATCAGATGTGGGAAAATATCACCGACTCATTGGTAGACTGTTGTATTTGACCATTACATGCCCTGACATCACTTACCCTGTACAGGTTCTAAGCCAATTCATGCAAACCCTCGAGTACCTCATTGGAATGCAGCATTTTGCATTCTTCGTTACTTAAAGTCTGCGCCAGGCCAAGGCATTTTTCTTTCTTCTTCAAACTCATTACATTTGACATCTTATTGTGATTCGGATTAGGCAAGTTGTCCTACAGCTAGACGATCGACCACTGGCTACATAGTCTTCCTTGGACAGAGTCCCATATCTTGGAAATTAAAGAAGCAAATTACGATTTCCCACTCTTCAGCTGAAGCAGAATATTGGGCAATGGCAAATGCCACAAGTGAGTTATTGTGGTTACGCTCCTTGTTTTTGGAACTCAAAGTCACATTATCCTCACATATGTCTCTCATATGTGACAACCAAGCTGCTCTCCATATTGTTGCCAATCTGATTTTCCATGAACGAATAAAGCACATTGAGATTGATTGTCACTTCATACGTGATCATTTCATTAGTAATGAGATACGCATTTCTCATGTTCGTTCAAGTGATCAAGTTGGAGATCTTTTCACAAAGGCATTGGGATTCAAACAATTCCACCACTTGTTAGGCAAGTTGGGCATCTGTAATCTTCATGCTCCAACTTGAGGGGGAGTGTTGAGATTTTCCTGTATCATAGATGTTCCTATTGTAGACGTTCCTTGTTTAGCTTTATTTCTTATATTTCTTGCTTCCTATTCTTTAGGCGCAAGCTTAGTTTTTTTCCTATATTGGATGTACATATGCTTGTATATATAGCACACATTATAATCAATAAAGATAATCTTTTTCCCATTAATATTTTCTCAATAATATACTATTTTTAGTATTGGATACAATTTTGAAGTTTCACATACATATAATATTCAGCTAGTATACTGTATTTATGAATTTGAGATATTATTTTTAATTTTCAGATACTGTTTTAAATTTCAGGTACTGTTTTTAAGTTTTAGATACTATTTTAAGTTTCGAACACTTATAACAATCAGATAATATACTGCTTTAATTGTATTATATACGAATAATATTCAAATACTGTTTATGTTATTGACCAAAATACAAGGGTCTAAATAAATAATCCTTATTCTTTTTGCAAAATAAATAAATTTTTTATTCTCATCTTTTGTACGAGTAGGCATATATTGAAAAAAAAAATTGATATGAACCCTACTTTCTACCTTAGATGTGATATTTAACTCTATTCATAATAAAATAAAATATTTTACCATTCATTTTTACTATTTTATATTAGTCTATAAATCATTATAAAAAATTAAACAATTTAATATTTTGAAGGATGAGAGTCTGATTCTTTCTTATCAATCCATGATCATAATATCTTTTTAAAAAAATCCATAATTATTAACAAAGAAGAGACATGACTTGCATGCTGCATGTACCAGTTTCAATGTTAAGCACATGTAAAGGGAACTAAGCATTTGCAACTTGAAATTGCTAGCTTCTGAAGGATAAGGATGTAGCAATGCAGGTAATAACTAGTAGTATTTAGACAGAAATCTATTCCATTTTTCTAAATGAAATTCAAATCTAGTTGTTTGTGTTCACAATTGGAGAACAATGAAGATTAGTAGAAACATTTGTCCCAAAAAAAAAAAAAAAAGAAAAAATTAGTAGAAACATGAACCTTCCACATCAGCTTATAGAATTCCAATCAAGCTTGTTGACCTTGAAATATTAAAGTAAAAACAGAATGAAGTAAAACATAAAATATTGACATTATGCAGAAGCAGTAAGTGATTCAAAGTTTTACACTCTTCAATTCTGTCATGATAATTGCACATAACTATAAGCTCAAAGATACAGCAATCTATCATAGTGTATATTATCCAATTAACCTATCATAGTATATTGTTTTTCTTTCCTCTAAATTGTGTATTTCCAAAAAGAAATCAAAATATTGCATCAAAATTTTAATTCAGTTTTCCAAAAGTAAATTTTACAGTTTAACTTAAATGGACCTATTAAAAATCAAATTTAAACCCAAAAAACTACTTTATTTAGGCTCAAGTCCCACAAAAAAAAAAAAAAAGTTCCCTCAGCAAGATCAACAAGAGAAAGAGTTTTCAATCATTAGAAAATGATAAGCATTAGCATGGTCTATAAAAATTACCATCACTGGGAACCAAACCAATTAATTCAATCTAACCCAAATCCAAAAATCAATATATTTTTTTTCTTTTTTCTTTTTTAAATCAATCCCAAAACACAATTACAAAAATCATTGAATTTAAAAAAATTAATTTTTGTTCAAACCCTTGGAAGCTCGGATAAAGGTGAGACCAGATTTAAATTCCTAGACCTTACAAAAAGGTCTCAAAATCAATACTCAGATGAAGAAATGGTAGTGAAATAGAAAAATAAAGCAAAGATTGAAACTTTGAGAGAAAAAATAATAAGAAAACAAAATACATGCTTTAGGGTCCGGTCTACTAAATTATTATAAAAAGCTAAAGAAAATGGCGTCAGAGAAGAAGAAGAAGATAGAGATGGGAAAGGAGTGGCGTTGGAAGGAAAATGTCTCTACTCTAGTCTTGAAAGCTCTTGTCCTTCCTTTTCTTTTTATTTAATTTTTTTTTATCATTTCATTTCATATCATATCAATGAAAAGAAAAGGAAGAAGAATACACAAGAAGAAAGAAGAAGATGCAAGATGGAAGAAAAAAAAAAGGGATACACGTATAATATTTTCAAAATATGAAATATTTGATATTAATGACATATTTTTTGGGCATTTTTGTAAAAAGCTCTATATGTTATTAAAAACGGATCTTTTCTAAAAAAAATAAAAATAAATAAAAAAACCACCTTCTACACGATCAGGTTTCAATTTGTATTTTATCCCAAGATTTAACAATTTATTAAAAGTAAATTTGACATTTTATAAATGCATCTCAACCTATTTTTGTTTAATTTTGATATAAACCTGTATTTGTATTGTAATTACTAAAAGTGACTAAGGGTAAAATATTTTGTTATCAAATTAAAAAATTTTCAAAAAGTTGAAAATATTTCAATTTTTTGATATGAACTATTAATATCCAAAATTCACTAAGCTTTTCCATTTGGGAACGATCATAAGGGTGGCAAAGACTTCCCAACAATTAATTTAATACAATTGTATATATCAAAACTCAAATTTGAGATCTTGCTTAAGCGGAAACAACTCCTGCTAGTTGATTCCAAAAAAAATTTTAATTTTAGTGTTACTAAGTATTTTCTGAATTGTATTTTATTTTGTGATTATATATGTTTACCTCATATGAAAACACAGCGCTGGACTTGATAAAAAATGTGGAAGTGCAAGCAATCGTAGAGTCAGCAGCATCAATGCAGACCGATTTTGTTATTCAACTTGGCGAAAAAGCTCAGGTGCCCATTATCTCATGTTCTGCATCTAGTTTTTCTCTTGCTTCCATTCACAGACAAAGTGACTCACACCATGCTCAGGCCATCAGTGCAATAATTAAACACTTTGAATGGAAAGAAATAGTGCCAATCTATGTTGACAGTGTATTCGGACAAGGAATCATCGCTTATTTGACTAACGCTTTGCAAGCAATCGGTACTCGTGTTCCTTACTAGAGTGCAATTTCTACATTGGCCACTGATGATCAAATTGTCAAAGAGCTTCAAAAGTTAAAGTCGATGGAAAGTACAGTTTTTCATTGTGCACATGTTTCCCTCTTTAGGGTCTCGATTTTTCACAAAAGCAAAAGAATTAGAGATGATGAGTGAAGGGTATGCTCGGATCATAATGGACGGTATGAAGAATTCGTTGAGTTCGCCAGACCTTTCTTCTGTGATTGATTCAATGCAAGGAGTTTTAGGTGTAAAACCTTATGTTCCAAAATAAATTGAGATGGAGAATCTTCGGATTCGATGGAAAAGGAAATTCCTTCAAGAAAATCCTGATGCAGTTGATGCTGAGATGAACATTAATGGAGTGTGGGCCTATGATGCTATTACTACATTGGCCATGGCGATTTAGATTGCTAGCACTGCAACGTTAGGCTTCCAACTGAAAAATGTTTCTAGCAATTCAACAACAGGTCTTGAAAACTTTGGTGTTTCTCAAAATGGTCCAAACCTTGTTCAAGTTTTATCAAATATTAGTTTTCAAGGTCTTACAGGGAACTTTCGGTTTGTTAATGGGCAGTTACAGTCGTTATTGTCCTTCCAAGTGGTCAATGTGATTGATTATGGAACCAAAGGAGTTGGATTTTGTACATCAGGACAAGGACTTGCCAGAAAATTGAATTCCTTAAATAATAATGCAGGCGATGGCGTTGATTTTAGTTCCAGTCTTGCTTCAATTATATGGCCAGGAGATTCCACTTCTATTCCCAAAGGTTGGGAGATTCCAACAAATGGAAGAGCGTTGTGAATAGGAGTGCCAGTAAATGAAGGTTTCACTCAATTTGTGAGAGTGGAAAAAAATCCTAACACAAACAACTTGGCTTGCACAAGCCATGTCAAAATTTAAAATGGGAAAAAAAGATGACATGCCTTCGTGAAGTTGTGAGCTAAACCATGTGACAATCTGCTAATTCAAATGAAGAGAAGACAGTTTGACACGCCTTCATCATGCTTTGTCTCAAGCTGTGTTCTTTTCCATATCTCAATTTGTAATATGACACAAGATGTGACATGGCTTGTTCAAGCTATGTCAAGTAAAAATTGGTTTCTTTGCCTGAAAAGGAAGAGGCTTTTAAGGGTTTTCAAGTTCTTTTCCTGGTGAACTCTATAAAAGGAGGATTATGAGAAGCTATAAATCAATCTTTGGTCATTGATTGGCGGCCACAAACTAGAGCTAAATGAAAATTGAAGAATATTTGTGCAAGAAATTCAAGAGTTTACTTTTATTAATTCTTCTTCTCTCATCCTTAATCATGTTTGTGTTTTTTGCCATAACCATGCGTGGCTAATTTTCTTTTAGGGTTTAGGTTAGAAGTAACTATTTCATGATGTGACAGAACACAAGTTTTTACTTATTTAATTTGATTTTTAGTTAATTATATAAGTTGCACTTAATGTATGTTTTCATTCTTAGCCAACTTGTTTGCATGTTTATGGGTAGATTCACTAATGAGAGTTTGGGAAATTTATTAGCTTAAGACTCATAGGACTTAGGCTACTCAACCATGAGAGTAGGCGAGCTCTACGGGGAACTATGACAGTAGGCAAGGGTCTATGGTGGTAAACCAATAATTGTTAAGGAACTTAATTAGTTTTGATTAACTTCTTAACCAGGAGAGTAGGTTAAACTTTAATCTTTATATGCTTAATTAAACTCAAGAGAGTCTTTAGATATTTTAGAAAAATTACCATTCACTAAATTCAATGTCTTTTATGTGTTAATGTATTCATGATCAGATTAGAATAGTGAAACTAAACCTAGGCTCGAAGCTTTTTATCATTTGATTACATTTTAATTCTTTTGCATTTGTTTATATTGAATTTGCAATACCATTTTATTTAATTTAATAGTTGAGGACATAAGTAAAATATTAGTATTCAATATACAATTTTCGTGGGAACGATAACTCTTTGTACAGCAACCACAATTCGTGTACTTGCGGGTTTTGAACGCAACAAGTTTTTGGTGCTGTTGCCAGGAATTGAACCCGGGTCACCCACATGATAGGCAAGAATGCTTACCACTATACTACAAAAAATTTTAGATAATTATTCAACATTCATTAATCTTCAACTCGATTTCCCCATATTTTTGTTGACCTTGTCCTCAAAACTTTTTATTGATTTATCTTACTAAATTGATGCAATTTGAGAATACTAGTGTATATGATTGCATTTTCGGTTCAATTATCAAACTTTTGAATGGTTTATTATTTAGGAGGGTTGTACGTGGTTGTTATGTATGAAAAATTTAGTTTTTATAACCTAAGCATGAGCTTGGAGATTGAATTTGTGCATGATTTTAAGAGAGGATACTTACTAATTTGTAACTCTAAAAAAAGAAAAAAAATAAAATCTCTCTTTTCTTAAATAAGAGTAGCACTTACATTTAAATTTATTTTATGCTTTGAATCTACTCCAATATTGTAATTAGAGTATGAGTATCTAAAGGACCCACATAGCGGTATCCACGCATAATAATACAGGAACGGTGGGGTATGACTAAGAGTGGAAAGATTTGATTAAAAAAAAATAAAAAAATATTATGAAATGGAGCGTAAAACTCATTCACAACCATAGTAAAAAAAAAGAGTTACAGACCTTAATACTTCTCTTTTAGAGTTATGATAATTAGATGTTAAAGAGTTATGTGCTTGGGTTGTGATTAGTAAATTATTCATGTATGATGTATTATTGTCTGATTATCCTCTTTAGTAAACAAGTTTCAGTCTCAGTATTATTGGCTTGCATGCCTTAAAAGTTGTAAATCTTTAGTTGTAGTTAAGTTTATTCTTTAAATTTCAAAATTGATTTTTTCTTGGGGACAAGCAAAGTTTTGTTATGGGGGAATTTGATGTATGTTATTTTTACATATATTCTAAGTTGATTTTTAATGAAATTTGAATAAGTAATTAGAATAATTGGGGTAGAATATAAGTTTAAATAGGAAATATATTAGTGTTAGTATTTAATTAGGATTTTATTGTTTAAAGCATTTTTTAAGGAGTTTTTGTATAATATTAATTTATTTCCCCTTTTTGTAGTTAAGTCTAAAGAGGAAATCCAAGAAGAATGAGAATTTGTGTCATTAATACATTTCAACATGGCTTGTGCCAAGCCATGTGTCAAATCGTGTGGTTATTTGCCAAGCTAGAAGAAAAGGAAACATTTCAACACAACATTTGACATGGCATGACTTAAACCTGTGCATGTCCCATGCAACGTGACACAACATGTGATATGGCTTGTACAAGCCATGTCAAAAATCAAAATGGGTAAAAAAAAAAAGATGACATGCCTTCGTGAAGTCATGAGTTAAACCATGTGACAATATGTAAATTCGAAAGAAAAGAAGACAACTCGACACGCCTTCATCACGCTTTGTCTCAAGTCGTGTGTTTTTCCATTTCTCAATTTATAATATGATACAAGATGTGACATGGCTTGTTTAAGCCATGTCGAATGAAAACTGGTTTCCTTGCCCAAAACGGAAGAGGCTTTTAAAGGTTTTCAAGTTCTTTTCCTGGTGAACTCTATAAAATGAGGATTATGAGAAGCTAGAAATCAATCTTTGGTCATTGATTGGCGACCACAAATCAGAGCTAAATGAAAATTAAATAATATTTATTCAAGAAATTCAAGAGTTTATTTTTATTAATTCTTCTTCTTTCATCATTAATCATGTTTGTGTTTTTAGCCATAACCATGCATGGGTAATTTTCTTTTAAGTTTTAGGTTAGGAGTAGCTATTCTATGATTTGACTGAACACAAGTTTTTATTTCTTAAATTTAATTTTCAGTTAATTCTATGAGTTGCACTTAATATATATTTTCATTCTTGGCCAGCTTGTTTGCATGTTTAAGGATAGATTCACTAATGAGAGTTAGGGGAATTTATTTTCTAAAGACTCATAAGACTTAGACTACTCGACCACGAGAGTAGGCGAGCTCTGTGGGGAACCATGACAATAGTCAAGGGTCTATGATGGTAAACCAATAATTGTTAAGGAACTTAATGAGTTTTAATTAACTTTTTAACCACGAGAGTAGGTTAATCTTTAATTTTTACATGCTTAATTAAACTTAAAAGAGTCTTTAGGTATTTTAGAAAAATTACCTTTAATTGAAGCCAATGTCTTTTATTCGTTAATGTGTTCATGATCAGATTGGAATAGTGAAACCAAACCTAGGCTTGAAGCTTTTTATCATTTGATTACAGTTTAATTCTTTTGCTTTGTTTATATTGAATTTGCAATATCATTTTATTTAATTTACTAGCTGAGGACATAAGTAAAAATATTATTACTCAATATACAATCTTCGTGGGAACAATAACTCTTTATACTGTAATCACTATCCGTGCACTTACAGGTTTTGAATGCAACAAGTTTTTTGTATCGTTGCCAGCAATCAAACCTGAGTCACTAGCATGATAAGCGGGAATACTTACCACTATACTATAGAAACTTTTAGGTAATTATTCAGCGTTAATTAATCTTTAACTCAATTTTCCCATATTTTTGTTTAGCTTGTCCTTAAAACTTTTTATTGATTTGTTTTGCAAAATAGATGCTCAAATGCAATTTGAGAATAATAGTGCATAAGATTGCATTTACAGTTCAATTAACAAACTATTGAATGGTTTATTATTTAGGATGGTTGTACATGTTAGTTATGTATGAAAAATTTAGTTTTTATAACCTAAGCATAAGCTTGGATATTGTATTTATGCATGATTTTAAGCGAGGATGATTACTATTTGTAACTCTAAAAAATAAAAGAAAAATAAAATCTCTCTTTTCTTAAATAAGAGTAGCACTTAAATTTAGATTTATTTTATGCTCTGAATATACTCCAATGTTCTCATTATAGTATGAGTATACAAAGGACCTATAAGGTAGTATCCACACTTAGTAATACGGGAACGATAGGGGATGACTAAGAATGGGAAGATTTGATTAAAGAGAATAAAAAAAGATGTTGTGAAATGGAGCATAAAATGCATTCATAGCCACAGTAAAAAAAGAGTTTTAAACTTTAATGCTTCTCTATTAGAGTTATGATTATTGGATGTTAAAGAGTTATGTGCTTGGGTTGTGATTAGTAAATTATTCATGTATGATGTATTTTTTTTCGATTATCCTTTTTAGTAAACAAGTTTCAGTCTCGGTGTTATCAGCTTTCATGTCTTAGAACCTATATATCTTTTATTGTAGTTGAGTTTGTTCTTTAAATTTCAAATTTGATTTTGCTTGGGGACAAGCAAAGTTTTAGTGTGGCAGAATTTGATGTATGTTGTTTTTACATATATTTTGAGTTGATTTTTAATGAAATTTGAATAAGTAATTAGAATAATTTGGGTAGAATATAAATTTAAATAGGAAATATATTAGTGCTAGTGTTTAATTAGGATTTTATTGTTTAAAGAATATTTTAAGGAGTTTTTGTATAATATTTATTTTTTTTTACATTTTTCTAGTTAAGTCTAAAGATGAAATCCAAGAAGAATAAGGATTTTTGTCAACAATACATTTCAACATGGCTTGTGCCAAGCCATGTGCCTAATCGTGTAGTTATTTGCTAAGCTAGAAGAAAAGGAAACATTTCAACACAACATTTGACATGGCATTACTCAAACTGTGTGCATGTCCTATGCAATTTGACATAACATGTTACATGGCTTGTACAAGCCATGTCAAAATCAAAATAGGAAAAAAAAAAGTTGACATGCCTTTTTGAAGCCATTAGTTAAACTGAGTAATAATCTATAAATTTGAAAGAAGATAAGACAATTCAACACCCCTTCATCATACTATGTCTCAAGCTATGTGCTTTTTCGGATCTTAATTTGTAATATGACACAAGATGTGGTATGGCTTGTTCAAGCCATGTCGAAAAAAAAGTGGTTTCCTTGCCCGAAAAGGAAAAGGATTTTAAGGGTTTTCAAGTTCTTTTCCTAGTGAACTATATACCTTATTTTGCACATCCGACATTTCTTTAGCTTCCGGTATAAGTTGGGAAGATGTACTATCTTGATTTGTTTTAGGTTTGAGTAAGATACTTGGATTATCTTTAATTGTCCATCCAGATGAGATGCTCAGACCACTGGAACATCAGATGTCTGTCCAGGTGAGATGCTCGAAACATCTAAGATACTCAGAGTGCTATCTTCAAAAATGCTCAAAATTATCTCCCCATGAAGAGAGCACTCAGATTAGGTGAAGAAGGGACCATTTTCATGGAATTAAATATCCTTAGTTACATACATCTTCTTTGCATTTAGATCATAACACTGATATCTTTTTTATAGCTCCATATAGCCAACAAAGATACACTGGATAGCTATAGGATCTAATTTTTTGAGCTTTTGATGAAAATATAATGAGCATCCAAAGACTCAAGGCTCAAGATCATTAAGAGGTTGAGATATGACAAGTTCCTGAAGTTTTTAAAAAGGCACTTTGAAATCGAGTAGTCTTAATGGAGTCTAATTTATGAGATACGCAGTGGATTGAACATCCTCTCCCTAGTATTCTTAAGGAACATTCATGTCAAATAATAATGATTAGATGACTTATAATAACAGCTGATTCTATTTTTTAGCTATACTATTCTGTTGGGGAGTGTCGACAGAGGTTGTTTGGTGGTAAATGCCATGCTTATGGCAAAAATCTTTAAGAGATAAGTTAAGATACTCCCTACCATTATCAAATTATAAGACTCAAATTTTACTCTAGTATTGCATAGCCACCATTTTTGTGCTGGTCCTGGAAAGTAGAGTATACATCTCCTTTATTTGAAAGCAGTGATACCGAGGTCATCCTGGTACATTCATCAATAAACGTTACAAAATATCAAGCACCAGATATAGTAGGAATTTAAGCAAGGCCCCATACATCAGAATGAATGGTCATAAATGGAATTGAATTTTTATTATAACTCAGTAAATATAAAATCCGGTGGCTTTTTGCCAATTCATAAATATCACACTTGAATTCAGAGTCTGTGGTACTAAAAAAAATTTTGGTTTTATTTGTCTAAGATAATGAACAAAAAGAGGACCAAGAAGATGATGCCACAAAATAACTTGGCCTTTAACTGAGCAACTTCTACCAACCCAGTTGACTTAACTTGACTTTAGACTCGGATCAATATGCAAATCAAAATAGTCCAACTTTCCACATTTAACACTAGAGCCAAGAATCTGGTGCATTGCAATGTCCTAAACACATAATAATTAGGCCAAAATTTGATAGTGAAATTCAAGGTTTCAGTGATTTGGCCAATAGATAGTAAATTATAAGAAAGAGATGGAATAACAAGAACAGTATCAAGATTAAAAGAGTCATAGTTAGATATTAATCCTTCATGAGTGATTGGTGCTATGCCTCCATTAGCAGTCAGGATATTTTATTAAGTTGATGATCAAATGGATGTAAGATAATGAGTGGAATTTATCATATGATTAATAGCACTTGTATTCTAACCCATGTATTATTTCAAGTAAAATTTTTCATGCCTAATGTTGTATCAAGATCACCACTTGGTTTAGTACCAATAGAGGTAGCAATTATGACTTTTCTAAGCTTCTTATGAGGCTTATTATTGAAATCATACCATTATGGATATCCCATAATTTCATAGCATCATTCCTTGGAGTGTCCAACTTTGCCATAATGAGTACAAGTGTATGTGATGGACTTTCTTGGTACTTTCCATTTGAACTAGGGACGAGTTTGAGCTGCTACATGTACTATATGGTCCAGTAGAATCTTTAACCCTTCCCTTGTACGTCGCTAGTTATGATCCCTCTGCACATATACATAACTAGACTCGAGATAAAAAGGTGGATATTTTCATATTAATTCACTCCAAGCATTATTAAAATTCTGAATCTAGTTGGGCTATGAAAATATGTGTTCAAAGTCGGGTAATATTCTTATGGAGTTATGCTACTCCATTAACATCCTCCCCTGAGCATAAATTTAGGCATTAATTTACTGAAATATTCAAACTAGCTCATTATAATATACAAGTATGGCCTACCATTATGAAGTGTAGTGAATGATTATGGTTTAATTCGAACAACTAAGTTTCATTAGATCCATCATAAAAAGCTTTTAAGATAACATCCCATATCTCCTTCGCTATTGGAAGATGGATGAATTTCTGCATCAATGTCGAGCTTATGGAATTAATTAGCCAACTTTGACTTAGTTATTATCAATAAGTCAAGTCTCTAAAGCTTTATCTCTTGCTGGTGGTTTTGGTGTTGTGCCAGTAAGGAAGCTAGATTTATTTATGGCTCCAATTCGCATCTCCATGAGTTATGATCATAGAGGATAGTTCGTATCATTAAGAATAATTCTTGTAGGAAAGGAAGAATTATCTTAAAAATTTTGAATAAAATTGAGTGTTCCATGGGATATAATGGATATTTTTTAAGTGGTTATGGTTTCAAAGATTCAAGCGATTCAAAGGATAAAAAAAGAAAAAAAATACAATTTCAAGGATTTAATAAAAAAAATTTTGATTTTAATGGGTTTGATTTGATACCATGAAGAATAAAATTCAAAGAAAAAGAGAAAATTCAAGGGAAATATGTTTTTATATATTTAAAAAAGAGAGGTTACAACCCTTATATATACATATAAGAAACCTATTCACATCCTAATTAGGAATAAAATAACATCCTAAATAAAATAAAGATTTTATTCCTAGTTGTATGCAAATATTTACTTCCTTATATATACATTCAAAATATTTACTTCCTCAATAAGTTTCACTCCTAGTCTATGCCAGAATCTAAAAGTGAAGAATTTTCTTGCGTTACTTCACTAAATTAAGTTTCTTGATTTGGGTTGGTGTTAGCAAGTTTAATAGTTAGACATCAAACTACATTGGTTGATGTTCGCCTCTCCAAATTAGTGTTAAACTCATTAGGATTTAGCTATAAATCTCCAAGTGTTTGCCTATTGACATTTAAATTATTAGGATGTTCTAGAGAAGGTCTCCTTGGTTTGCAGGGATTAAACATGTAGGTGCATATTTTGTATGCTTATCTTTTTGGTTAAAGATGAATATCAAATATTGAATTGCACTCCATATGGAGGTTCTTGAGCTAAAAGACATGACAACTGACATGTATTGGTATACAAACATGGCCATGTAAAACATGAGAGCTAACAATGAAACTACTCCAACAATCAAGAATAGGCCTATGAAAGTGCTAAGACTATGCTTGTTATTACCGTTTTAGTTACTATTGCAACTTAGGTTGCTAAACCATTTTTCCTCTAGTTCCTTGAATTCTTCCCTATCTATAAACTCTGGAATGGTGCTAGATACTAGAGCTACGAGAAGAGAACCTTTAGGGAAGGCCTACAAGTTGCAACACAAAGAATAAGTCCTAAATGAGGAATTTTAGATAAAGAGAAGAAGAGAGTTACAAGTACTAGCTAGCTAGCTAACTACTAAGTGAGGAGATCGAGAAAACCCATAAAACTAATCCCATCAGTTCTTAATTTTTAAATCTTTGAGAAATTATTATAATATGGGACTTTGATATTAGAGAAGAGATCAATCATCGTGTAGTTATCACAATCCATTGCTGAATGAGTTTGGCATATAATGATTCATCAAAAGAAACAATAATTCTTCTATTTAGAAAAAGCTTGTGACGTTCATCAGTGGAATCATATTTAACGAGTGTTTGATTATCAAAACCTAAGGCTTCTAAGGTTCAGCCAATAAAAGAACCATTATGGTAGCCTACATTATGCCTAATGATTTCATTAAATCAAGTTGAGGCTCGAAATTTTTCGTGGTTACATAGGTGGCGAAACTCACACTATAACTTTGGGTGAGAATTAGCACAACATAACACTATGCTATCAACACAGTTTTTGTTAAGTTGCTTATTGGTCTCTCCCCTGAAATCATGGATAATAATAATTAATGATGTGCTTTTTTATTACTATATATGTATATATAAGATATCAAAGAAGAAATGGAAATTTACGGTGCACAAAAACCATGGTTGATAAGGAAAACCAAAAGCTAGTGCCAATTTGACGCGAAGGTGATCCTTGGAACTCTTTATTAATTTTTTGTTCAAGAATCCACACCATAAATGCAATAAAAAATAAAAAAGAAAATGGTAGTCAACTAAAGTTGCTAAGTTAACAATTTTGAGAATTCGCATGACTTATCCTTCACTCTTTCTTTTGTTGAAATGATCAAATATATGCTAGAATTTATATATGGCAAAGTGAAATCTATTATCTTGCTCATGTCGCCAGTAATAGTAACATCTCCTACTGCAACATTGATGAGTGCAAGAATTACATTATTTTAAGCACTCAATGTGTCAGGATTAAATGTCTTTTTAGTGGCATTTGTGTGCTTTATGTTCAATTTTTACTTAGTTAAGTACTTATTGTATGATCTATGTGTTTATTTATTTCTAGTATTATTTGGGTTATTTTTAGTTAATTTTGTGCATTTAGGAAGCCTGAGAATAGTAGAGGAAAGTTGCATGGGAGCATGGATATCCTAGAAGAGTCAAAGGAGCAATTAAAGCTGAGCAAGCATATTTTTGGAAAAAAAAAAGGTTGTGCACAGCCATGCAGAAAATGTGCACGGCCGTGTAACCTACTGGTGGTAGATACAAACTTTAATTTAATTACTAAAGTATGAGGGACATCAAGGGGCTTTCATAAGACAATAAACCTAGGGTTGGAGGCTAGGGTTTTATATATATATATAGCCTCAAAAAACAAAACATGGAGGAGGAGATTATGTCATTATTCCATTTTTCATATTACATTCTTCTTTTATCAAATTTAGAGAACAAGGGTATTTGTCTTGTTTATGATTGTTTTAAAGATTAAGCCAGAGAATTGAAGATTAATAAGCTGTTATTCTAGGGGGTTTCTCTTGTTATTTTAGATATTGTTCATTCATATTTTGGATTAATAATGATGTCTATTTTCTTTATTTCTTCATCTCTTTCTTTTATGATTAACATGAGTAGCTAAATTCTTTATTAGGGTTCTTGTTACAATTCAACCATGTGAATATTGCAATTAAACCTAAGCTAAGGCATTAATCTAAATCCTTTGGTTATTGTTCAACTTAATGTCTTTATAGGATTGATCACCCATTGATTGAATTCACATAATAAAACTGATTCAAAAGAGAGGTTGAATTGGATTAAGGCAATAACCTGTTAAGTGCTTTCTTAGTTGAGAAACATTTAAGTGTCTAATATTACTTAGGGTTTGGTGCTTAAATTAGGTTAACCGAATACTTAGTATACGAGAGTTATAAATCTATGGATGTCAAATTACTTAGTTAGCTATAGAAATTATCTAGGAGGAACATCTATGATTCTTTAGATACCCTCAAATTGGATTAAAGTTAAGTATGGCTTAAGAGTTCATTAATCCTTAGTAACAGTTGAATTGATAATAAGAACCCTAGCACTTTAAATTGATTATTATTTCATTTAAATTCTTATGTTTTATTTTGTTTTAATTTACTTTAATTCAAAATCCTTTTTTTGTTGTTTAAAAAAACCTATACAATTAGTATTATAGTAGTCAGTCTGTAATATCTATGGGATCAATATTTAATTACTACTTGTATGATTCCATATACTTGAGGAAATACCACCATGTTTTTTGTGTCGTTGTTGGGGATTACCAAGATTGATATTATTAAGAATTTTATGATGTTTGATTTAGACTTTCTTTTTTATTTGAAAAGTGATATTGTGTGGTTTTTATAGGAACTTAAGTTAGTGTATGCACACAACACATTATGCAACTAGACAAGGAGCCCAATTAATACCACTTGATTTAGAGCTTGAAAAAACTGTTAATAGAAGGAGAAGACAAAATAGAGGCAGAATGAACGACTGGAATGAAGACACAAGAAATCGACCTCAAAATTGACAAGATGGGCAAAATGGTCAGAATAAGTAAAATGGGCAGAGAACTATGAGGGATTTGTGAGTCCTAATGTTCAAGGTGATCAAACTCCAATTATGAGGCTGATAGTAGTAGCAAACAATTTTGAAATTAAATATGCCATGATCTATATGATTCAGAACTCGTAATTCAGTGGATTACCACACGAGGATTTAATTGGTCATATGACTCAATTTTTAGAGTATTGTTCAACCTTCAAGATGAATGGAGTACAGCCAGAAGTAATTCAGCTTATCCTCTTTCCATTTTCTTTGATGGATAGAGCCAAGAGGTGGTTCATTAGCTTGCTGCCCAACTCCATAAATACATGGCAAGAGCTTTACATAGCTTTCTTCAATAAGTACTTTCCATCAGCTAAAGTACTTAAAATTAGAAATGAGATCAACTCTTTTTATTAAAGAGAGGATGAGAGCTTTTACGAATGCTGGGATATATTCAAAGATATTTTAAGACTGTGTCCACCACAGCTAATTCCTTCATGGGATTTGGTGCAATCTTTTTACAAAGGGTTCAGTCCTATAGTTAGAGTGAACATAGATACCTCAGCTGGAGGAACTATCATGTCCAAGACTCCTAAAAATGCCTTGGAGCTTTTTAAAAAGATGGCTAACACCCAAAGCCTATGGTCTAGTGAGAGGACTATTCTAAAAAGAGCGGAGAAATTAAAGTTTATAGCTTGATGAAAGAAATCCATATCTCTAATTGCATTCCAAAGTAAGTCAAAGAGCAACATGAATATTATGAATATGATCATAAAAAATGGTTGCATTTCACAATCTCCAAATCACCTAAATACAATTAATAATCATGGCACACTAAAGTGGAGTGACTTGAGTGCTAAAGTAATGGCATATGGCTGAATGAAAAAGATATTGCAAACTAGTGGATGTGTCCAAGCTTTTTCCAAATAACATAATGATTGATTGCCATAAAGCAATAGCAAAAGGGCAACAGACAAATAAATTAACAATATCCTTATTGTCCTTTTGGTAAAGAGGACATCAAAAGGCTAAGAAAATACCTTTTCTTCATAAATTTTTATCAATGGGTAAATATCTAGTAATGGCTCTCCAATAGATTAAACAACAGAATATAGGCAAGAACTCTTTCTATATAAATGAGTGCCAAGGAAGTTACTGACCTTTCCTTCTCAAATGATTATACACTTTTTTAACTGAAAGAGTGCCATCCAAAACACACATCTGTGTCATTATTAATAGGCTAAACCATGCTAATATTAGAAGCAACCACCGAATTATCAAGCTGAGGAAGCTACCATACACTATTCATTAAGAATTTAGATATTGAATCCTAAAGGCATTTTTTAGTATGAGAAGAAATGCCAAGCTAAGTAGCTATGGTCTTTTTTGGGGCACCTATAAATAATGGAACAACTAAATAAATGAAGGGAAGAGAACCCCTTTTCATGTCTAGAACTTGGTGAAGTCTTTGAGTACACTGCGAAGAAATAGTTGACCCATAATAAATTTCTAATTTTTTCCAATTTGCAAATTACCCTGAAAGACTTCCATAAAGTTAAAAGAGCCATTAATTTCTCTTAAATTGCTTATAAAAGCTTTCGCAAACACCAAGACATCATTAGCATATATAAAATGTGTGGGAAAAGAGAACACACTAGTATGAAATATGGGCACAATATTACCTTGATGAACTTTTAAAGAAATTAGTCTACTAAGAAAATTCTCTAAAGTATCAAAAATAAGAGGGGAATGTGGATCCCCTTGATGAACCCCTCTAGAGCAAGAAAAATACCTATGTGCTTTGCCATTGATCATAATGGAAAGTCTAGATGAAGAAAAGTAGACATAGAATCCAATCTCTAAACTGTAAAGAAAATCCAAATGCCTCCAACACATCCAAAAGAAAATTCCAATCAAGAGTATCAAAGGCCTTTTGAATATCAATTTTCATGGTCATATTGCCTCCCAAACAAGATTTATTTAAAAGATTAACACCCTCAGATGCTCCTACAATACAATCAGCATTATATCAAATTTTAGGAAACCAAATTGATTATAAGAAATAATTCTTGTAGCAATGGAGCCAAGCCAGTCAGCTAAAATTTTGGTGATTATTTTAGTGTTAAAGTTACTAAGAATAATAGGATGTAATTGCTCTATAGTAATAGCATCGACCATCTTAGGAATTAAAACCATTAAGCTAGAATTAATTCCAAAAGTTATCACCCTTATGTTAAAGAAGCTAGCTATAAACATCAACACAGACATTTTTTAATAACATCCTAATATGTTTTATAGAAAATACCTATATAACCATCTGGTCCAGGTGCATTATGGGCATCCATACTGAAAATTTTGTTTATGATCTCACCAACAAATGTACACTGAACAAGCAATAAATTATTTGAACCTATAACCAAAGAGAGAACCACATATTGAATTAACTGAATATTAGAAACCACTGAAGCATCTACCTTGAAAAGATGTTGATACAAAACAATAATATGGCATTGAATAGCAGACTTGTCAAATGTAATAACCCCACCAATCTATAGATGATGAATTCCTTGCATTGGTTTTTTCTTGACAAAATGTTGATGAAAGAAAAAGGTATTTCAATCTTTAGCTAATAACCACTTCACTTTACTTCTTTCTTTGAAAACTTTCTCTTATTGATTGAGATAAAGATCCATTTAAGAATGGACATCTAATTCCTATTTATGGAGAGCCTCCAAGAATCCATAATTGCTATTTGATTTTGAATGTCATGCAAGAGATTGCTCGTATTTTGAATATTATCATTAAGTGAGCCAAACACTTCGCCATTCTAAATTTTAAGATTTTGGCAAAGATGTTTGACTTTTGCTCCCAAAGCTGCATAGGTTGTGGAGTACCCATAAGAACTCCCTAAGAATTAGAAAAAAAAAACTCTAAGGTAAGGATGAGTTATCCACATTGCTTGAAATATGAAATGAGTAACAAATCTATTTGAAAAGAGTCATACAGGGGGGGTGAATAGGACTATCAAATAAAAATGAGAAATTAATAGAATTCTTTGCAAGAATTAAATAGAAGTTGAGAAGAAAGAATGAAGAACACAAAAATTTAAGGAGTTCGGATTAAACAACAATTCTACGTCTCCACCTAACTTATCCCCAAGTTAGGATTTTCAATCATCCACAATCTTATTCACAAGATTGAGACTATACAAGAGTTTTATGGCTCACTCTTATAACCTTACAACATGAGTTTTCAAGGCTCACTCAAAAAACCAAAACCTAAGTATTTCAATGGACAACACTTAAACTAATTCCTTTAGAAATAAATCTCACTTCCCTTCTAATCTAACCCAAGATTTAAGATGAAGAGAAATTATATTTCTAACACACACCCAACTCTTACAAGAGTTATACAAATAAAGAATTATTTAATAGAATTTGAGAGCTCAATGAATGCTTAAGAAATAATGAATGATAAATAAGTTTTTTAACTTTCATTCAGCTCTAGAGGTATTTATACTAAAAAATATAGTTGTTGGAGGTGAAAATGATGTGTCCAATGTCTATATTTTGAATTATTTAGACTGATGCTGTCAGACAACTATTCATGGATTGAAACCGTAATTGGATCCTCAAGACGTTTCAATTTGTCCACACTTTCTTCCCAAAAGCTATAGATATTTAAATTATATTTCCATATAAATTTGAATCACCTAAATTAGACTTCTGTAACTCCAGATATGTCCAAAATACTAAGGGTTGTGCAATCTATAATGCAGACTATGGTCAGACAGCTATACCCAAATTGAAGTCGTGATTTTCTCCTGAAGAAATTTTAATTTGCCCATAATTTTTTATGAAAGCTATAGATATTTGAATTATCTTTCCATATCATTTTTAATCACCTAAATTTGACTTCTGTAGCTCAAGATATGTCCAAATTACTAAGGGTTGTGCAATCTAAAATGCAGAATAATGTCAGACAGCTATACACAAGTTGAAGCCATGATCTGCTCCTGAAGAAATTTGAATTTTCCCATATTTCTTCATTAAAGTTTTAGATATTTTACTTATATTTTAATATCATTTTGAATCACCTTAATTGGACTTCTGTAACTCAATATATGTCCAAAATACTAAGAGATGTGCAGTCTGAGATGGCAGATATATACGTGGATTTCAACTCAAAATTTTCCTAACCAAATGAACTTGGATTTTGACAAATAAGCCCAATTCAGAAAGGTCAAGATGTCTACTTAAAATTTTAAGAAGCTCATTTTCTCATTTAAGAGCTCTAAAGACGTCAAAAGTCTTCTTGAATCTTAGAGGTTCAATTTGCCCAAAAAGTCACTATTTATCCAAAATTGTATATGCTTGGTATATGTATGGTATATAATTCCCTACACACTTAATTGAAATTATTAGTATAAAAATTGTTTGTCAAAGTTCAAAATTTGGAGTTTGATCATGCAAATGGTCAACACTATCTTTAAGAGCACAATTAAGCAATAATGGAGAATAATCTGAGTGATGCTGAGGCAAAACTGAATAAGAGATATCATTCCAATTGTAAAAAAAATGTAGATTAGCTAGAACCCTGTCAAGGTAGCTCCCCATTCTATTATTACCATGATGCCCATTACTCCAACTGTAAGAAGAACCTCGAGATAGAATATTAGAAAGTAAGTAATCATCAATAAAATTTATGAAATCTCTGCAAGGACCTGCTACTAGAGCTCTACTTGTTTTCTCATGCGCACCCAAGATGACATTAAAGTCATTAATCACACACCAACTAGAAGTAAATGTAGTAGATAAATTGCATAAATCCGCCTATAATTTCATTCTTCTATTGCGCCAAATGCTACCATAGATAAAAGAGATTCTCGGTAAAGAATTAACAACATGCACATCCTTAGAAATATGTTGATTATAAATATGTACACCTGATGGAGGTAAAAAACCTCATTTGCCCAAGACCCAAATACTAGGCAAAGGCAAATTATTGTAAGCAATTAAAGAAAAATTTAATTTGTCCCAATAAGAATGATGAATAGAATTAAAAACCACCATTGGTTCTACCATACATAAATAATCAGGAGAGTATTGTCCGCAAAAAGAAAAAAGAGTGTTTTGGGTTTGAGAATTGCCCAAACCTCTGCAATTCCAGTATAGGATCTTCAAAGGTTAAGTTTGTCAAGTTTCCTTGCAATCCTTTTACAGATTATTACTTTGTGTTTTTCTTGCTGCTTTAGAGTTTTCTTCTATCTGACGGTGGACCATAGGGCATCTTTCAAGTCTATGTCATCTCCCCATAAAGTTTTAGATTGCTCCTGAGTAATTAGATCATTATCCCATAAATGATCTCATCTCATTGCTCATTCTGGATATCATTTGTAGTTGCATTTTCATTATTGTCTCCTGAGAAAGCCTATTTAGTCCTCTCTAATAGAGTTGTAGCTTGGATGAGTTCATCATTATCATCTACCTGGAGTTGAGTTACTACTATTTCAGTATTAATCACCGCTGGAAGAGCAGTGTTGATAACGTATGGAGTAGGTGCTTGTACTAGTTTTGCTGGCTCTAACTCTGGTGTAGCTATCTTATCGAAATCCTTGGAAATGCCCATAGTAAGCTCTTAAAAAGCATTAGCAACTATAATTTTAGTGATTACATTTGGTTTCCAAACTAATTTCACATCTGCTCTCTTCTTAGTTTGCCATCGGGCAGTAGCTTGAGTTAACCTTTTCCTAACTCTGTAATCGTTGGATGTATGTCCAATGGTATAACATATGCTATAGAATGGAGGGAGATTTTTGTAGACAACCTGTATGAAAAAATTCTTGCCAACTCTCTCAATTAGTAATATTTTAGGCAAGGAAGAAGACATATCAACTTTGATTAAAATCCTGGCATAATGGCCAAATTCAACATTCACTATTTTTTTTATCAATTTTCAGGGGTACTCCGATGCCTTTAGCAATTGAGATTAAAATTTGTGGATGCCAATACTCGCATGGGAGTTTGTAAAAGTGCACCAAGAGTTGGGTGTTCGTTGATTTATGCACTGACGGATCGAAGTCGGGCGTCTAATGCTGTAAACAAAGGATTCCTAGTTTTAAAAAAATAGCACCTCTGCTCTAAATGATTGTTTTTCTACACTAGAGTTTAATATGACATGGTAATATCCATGTCCAAGAAAAATAAGTTTCCAGTTATATGTGATTCCCTTAACTGATGTTAACTTTTTCTTTAATTATGTTAATTTCTAGGGTTCCTCTCCCTTAGAAAGAATTACTCTAGGAATTAATGCATGTTGACATAGCAAGAGTTACTAATCATATATCTTTAGATTAATATGGATTGCAATAAACCCCCCTTATTTGTAGCAACAGATTCGTCAGGGACTGTTATGGCAGATTGCTTGGATACGACCTTTGCATAAGTTTTATTTTCCGGAGGCTTCGAAGGGAACGAAGAAAACATCGCTTGATGACTAATGTAATCCAGAAGGATGGGCGTTCAGGGTGGCTTGACAAGCAATTCCTGACAGTAGAGATCACCAAAAATATCATAATAACCTAACGCAGTTCAGAGCTCTAAAAAAGTCAACAGAAAAACCCATTGATAATCCAACCAACTCCTTAAAAATATATTTAAAAATAGATAAACATTCACTCCAAAATAATTATAATATATATGTCTAATTTATGCAAATTTACCAAATATAAAAAATAAATTTTATTAATTTTTTTTCAAGCTCTGTTTTTTTGCTATTATATACCTTATTCAAGCTCTATTTTTTCCCTGTTTTGAATTGAATTGGTTAGTTTTGAAAATTATAAGGTTGAATTTTCTTTGAAAACATAATATAATTTTTTTCCAAAAAAAAGCAAGTAAAAAAATTGGCTTTTGTGTATAAGAAATATAATTTTCTAGTACTTTGGGTAGTCAATTATTCTACATGAATGAAGGTATGAACAAGACTGTTGAAAATGTTTGAAATTGCTCAAATAAAATGTGCTTAAAGTTTAATATATAAATTAGGAAATATTCTTTTTTTTAATAATATACACCACATTTCAGCCTAACCAGGGTGAGCTGGAGCCACATCAAGTGGAAGTTCTCAGGTTGGAGATCTTCTCTCATCCTCAAGGAATAATAACAAATTATTATCTTTTAAAATCCACTTGTGGAAGCGAATTTCACCAACTGATACGTGTACTAACTTGTTTAAAAAAATATGAATTGATTTATATTTATAGAATTTTTTAAAAAATTAATTTAATAAAAATTTGAATTAATAATTTTGTAAAACATCTTTATACATAAATTTAGTATAATGATGAAACAAACCTTTAGATTAATGATTTTTTTTGTTGCAATTTTTGAGGTTGACTTTGTATAGTCTTTTAAATTTATATTTTTAAATTTTACACTAGCAAAATCTAGTTTAGGCTCAAATATATTAGGACGAGTACAGAATTAGAGTCCATGTGTAATACAAAATGCAATATATGCGAAAATAGACTACTTAGCTATACACAAGAGCAAGAGGTATTTCTTTGATCTTTTGGGTTTCTTTTTTTTTAACTATTAAAGGTCCATTAAGTTTGAAGGCAAGAGAGCACATTTTACCTCATAAACTAAGACTAAGAAAACTTATAACTGGTAATAACAGATCAAGCCAGAAAGATGAAAGTCAATAATTTTACTCCTATAAGATCATGGCTTCAAGAAAGAAGAATGACTAACATTAACTAAAAAACCATAAATATAGGACTTCAACATAGCATTTATCTTGAGGTGAAGGAATAGCTCTTCCAACCTTTGAAGCTTCAAGGCTTGACCTAAAAGAACAAAGAAACCTTACTTGGTCCTTAAGCTTAAACTTTTTGATTTCTTGATTTCCTAATTTAAAGAAAGAAAGTTTAGATTTATCAAACTTCATAAACTAGAATAAGAACCAAGCTTTTTTTTTTATAGATTAAACCACTAATAAAACAAAGAAGGTTTTTAGAGAGGAGGCAAAGAAAAAGGGGTTATTTACCATTTTATGGTTAAAAATAAAAGAAATTCCTTTTTTATGGTACTTTTCAAACTATTTCCATTTTTTGTGGTGAATTTAGAAAGATTTTACAAATTTATGGTATTTTCAAATAAGGTGGTATTTTGTTGTAGAATGCATGAACATTCTGCCAATCCAAATGGCGGATTGTATGTATGTATGTATGTATACATATATATAGTCCATTCTGACAAAATGAGAGATAGGTATATGAATCGGATTTGATTTAATATATTATGGGCTTCATAGTTCTTTTGGACCTAAAAGTTAAAGACTTTAAACCAACTAGTGTGCACTTTCACCTATCAAAACCATCATAAAACTCCAAAGCAATATGCTCTGCATCATGCTCCCATCTTATGACTCAATTTTTTTGAGTTGAATCAGAATTAGAATATGAGCAACATTTAGAAGAGAAGAAGCAATGTGGGGAAAATAATGTAAAGAGTAGCCCTCAGGGCTATAGCAGTTATGGCTTCTTCTTCTTCGCTTTATGGATTCCTAGTCAATTTTGTCTATCAATTTTGAGGCTTTAGTCCACCTATCAATTTCATCTTCAAGATCTTACCATGCCATTTTGTACCCTCTTCTATGCTCAACTTTTGTATTCTCAGTCTCGACATGCTTTCTTCTAGAAACTCTCTCATACAGCTACTATACATATGCGAACACTCTTTAACAAAACTAGCTACCACCATTTGTTTCACAATTTCTTAAAGATCATTGATCATCCTTGAAGGAAGAGCATCAATAACAATGTCGTAATCAGTAAATGGTTAGGCCACAAGGATATTATTGTGATCTTTATCATTGGTGATGATTACTTCTTCGTCATTATTAGAGTCAAACATAGTTGATTCGTTGTTGTTTCCATATGATGATGGTGGAATTATTTCAAAAGACTCACACCCACATTCCATCAAAAGCCTAAACTTATCTTCCATGTGGAACATGGCTTGTTACATGAATTACTCAATGCCTATCAAGCACGAGTTGATGTTTTTATTAGTAGGGCCATAGGGGACTAGTGTCTCATGGTTGATATTAGTTCATCGATCGAGTTGAGAAAGGCAGACGAATCAACCAAGTCAAACCATAGTGTAATTGGTAGACACATACTAAGAAATCTAATGTTCCAATAATGAGAGGGACTGGTCAAAAGAGGAGTAACCTTAGAAATCATCGCTCATTTTCTCAGATAGTTTCTTATGAGCAAATATTCACCTTATTCTTCTTCTTCACTTTTAACAGGGAAGATGCACTAAATTCACTTTTAGGAGCATATTTGTCTTTGATTCATTTTTTTATTGTTCTTATTCAAACATGGCATCCGACAAGGTAATAACTGGGACCCTGAAAAGTCCAGTCACCACTCCGATAGGGTCAATCCAACTATATACATTAAATTAGCAATGAATTTTAAAGTTGTGACATCAAAATAGAAAAAAAAAAGTTAAGACACTAAAATAGTAAAAATTAAAAAGTTAGGACACTAAAAATGCAATTTTTTGTTTATAGTTCTAAATGTAATGTGAACAGTGCATAAAAAGTAATTCATTTATTTATTTGTTTGGTCTTGTCCTTGTTTTATGCTTCTTCTTTTTTTTTGAGTAAAAGCTGGAGTCCAAAAATCAGATACGCACCCAAGCATCTCAACTCGGTTGACACCTTTTTAGCATATACATCATTTTCGTGTAGTCTAATAAAAAAATTAATAGAAAAAGAATTACAAAGTTAAAAGAGAAAACTCTCCAAAATTAACAAAAATAAAAGCATGCTTCCTATTGTAATCATTACAAACATAAGAATTACAAAATGAAGGTGAAGAATCCCACTAAATAGTTGTAGCAGCTGTAACACCATGTCTAGCAAGAGCATCTGCAACTGTGTTACCTTCCCGATAGATATAGGTAACTTGAAAGTTCATAATAGAGGTTAAATGAAGGCATTATAGCCATTTATGTAGGAGGTACCAAGGAACCTTAATTGAATGAGTGTTAAATAAGAAAACTACAAAAAGAGAGTCACATTCCAGCTATAACGAATGCAACCATTTGACCAAGCAGTTTGAATTACATACATCACAACATATAATTTAGCAAAAAATAGGAAGCTCTTGCCAATAGAGAAGGCAAATGTGCCTCTAGGAAAACCAACAGATGCCTAAAACAATCCACCAGCTCTAGATGGACTAGGCACACTCAAAGAAGAATCATATGTATTAACCTTAATCCATCTCGATGAAGGAGGCTGCCATGATACCTGAATTGCTTGAGGAGCTTTGTGAGGGATACCTTAAACTTGTAGAAGCTTGATTATGCAAAATTATATAAGAGAAATATACATATAGCCAATATGAAAATAGTCCACTTCTTTGATGTAATTCCAAATGTGACGAAGAGTAGTATGCAGATTAGGCATTTGGCCATAAAAAATTGATGCATTTCTTATTTTTCAGATAATCGAAATAGTAGAAATAATAGCTTAACACTAAAAGGTAACTATTTAAGAGCTAAAATTATTATCCATAGCATCTAATAAGAGCAAGTCTATCAGCAATAAATAATTCTTATAACAATAAGAGCAAGTCTATCATAAATTGTTGACAATAAATAATTCTTATAACAATCAAAGCAAGTCTATCAGCAAGGATCTTAGTAATAATTTTCATACTGAAATTGCTTAAAATAATAGGACAAAATTGCTCAATGGCAATAGCATTGGATACTTTTGGAATCAAAACCATAAAAATTGAATTAAGCCCAATGATAAGAACACTTGTAGAGAAAAAAACTCTGAACAATAATATAAACATCATTCCCAATAATATCCCAATAAGTTTTATAGAAAATACTTATGAAACCGTCAGGCCTAGGTGCACTATGAGCATTCATTTGAAACATTGTATCCTTAATATCATCATTAGAAGGGATTCAAGTTAAAGCTAAATTGTCATCATCTAAAACTAAGTTAGGCACTACCAATTTAATGACATTGGGATTAGAAACCACTAAAATGTCTAAGTGAAAAGGATCCTTACAAAAATCAATAATATAATGACTAATAACAGATTTATCATCTATTAAAACACCATCAACCATAAGTTGGTGAATACCTTGCTTGGAATTACGCTGAATGAATTATTAGTGGAAAAAAGTGGTGTTGCAATCACCTACAATGAACCACTTAATTTGACTCCTTTCTTTGTAAAACATTTCCTACTGCAGATGATGCTTATCCATAATTTCATGGGCAGCAAGCTCTTACTTATGAGAGTCCTCAGAAAACCCATTAACAAAAATATCTGCTTGATTAGCTTGTAAATCTGAGCTTGCTTGAACAATGTTATCATCAACCGTCCAAAAACATTTCGGTTCCAAGCTTTTAGAACAAAACACAAATGGTTCAATTTAGCATTCAAGAGTTGAATTAGATGAATATGATTAATAGGAGCAGTCCAAGAATTGAAAATAAAATCCCAAATTCCTAGATGAGAGGCCCATATAGCATAAAAATGGAATCTAAAAGGAACACCATAATGATTAGCACAACGTAACAACAAATGAGCATGAACAGAAAATTATCTATGAAGCACTGAATAAGAAATTTTAGTATAAGAGGAGAAAAATTACAAATTGCCCAAAGCTCTATCTAGTTTACTATCAACTCTTTTATTATCATATCTTCCATTTATCTAAGTGTAAATAAAACCACACAAATTAACTTCTGAAAGTAAGCTAGTATCCATGAATTGCTAAAACTTACGGCATGGGCTAGAAGCATGAGGGATACCTATCTTTTCATGAGAGCCTAAAATGGCATTAAAATCGCCAATAACACACCAACTAAACGAGAAACTAGTAGACAAACAACTTAGATAATTCCAAAGCTCAATTCTTTGATTCTACCAAATACTACCATAAAAAAAAAAAACCATCTGTGCAAAACATTATCAACACAAACATCAATAGAAACATGATGTTCATGACAATGAATATTAGTAAGGGCAGGGCCATCTCTTTATTTAAGAACCCAAAGAGATGGTAATGAACGAACATTATGGGCAATAAAATAATATTCTAACTGATCCCAATATGAGTATGAAATGGAATGTACATCCACCATAGGCTCAGCAAGGCAAAGCCAGTCAGGAGAGTGTTATCTACATAACGAAAATAAAATACGCTATGTATTAGCATTACTAAGCCATAGCAATTCTAATAAAAAACTTTCATAAATTAAGTTTTCAGGTTTCTGAGTCATCCTTTTTTAAAGACAAACTTTGTATTAATGTTGCTTAGATTGCAATTATGGGAATAGATGTGGAGTCATGATTAGTGGTAATCTAATCAATATCAGTAACTATATCCAAAACTTGTATAGAAGAATCAGCAGCATTTGCATTCTATTTGGGAATGGAAGGGGCTTGGAATTCATCTGAGACATCGATAGGAGAAGCAATATTCTGATAAGTAGAATTGAATTCTGAAAAACCAACATCAGCAATGATTTCAAAACATAAATGTTGAAAGGCATTGCTAATCGGCACATTAGACTTAGCATTAGCTTTTGGCTTCTAGGCTTACTTAACTTCTATCTTATGAGGATGAGGTGCTTCAGAATTAGATAATTTTTACCAGATCTACAATCATGAGAAGAATGGCCAATATTAGAACAAATATTGTAGAAGGAAGGTAAATTCTCATAAACAACATCGTTAAAGAAACTTTTCCCAATGCACTCAATTAGAAGGTTTTTAAGAAGAATCGTAGATAGATAATGTCAATCAAGACCCTTGCAAAGTGACCAAAATCTCTAGCAATTATGGCATTATCAATTTTCAAAGGCACTTTGACCCTTTGGCAATCGAGGACAGGATTTAGGGATGCCAGTACTCCCAAGAAAGCTTATAGAAATGAACCCAAATTTGAGAATTAGCTGATTTATGCTTCGAGCTGTCAAAATTTGGTGACTAGTGCTAAAGACGTAAAATACTTGGTTTCAACATGATTGCTCCTCTACTCTAAATCACGTTTTTCTCCAACTTGGTATTTAAAATTACATGAAAACAACCACATCCAAGTGAAACAAGTTTCCATGCAGATTTTAGACCCCACACTGATGAGAGTTTTGATTTCAGATTTGTTAGTTTCCAAGGGGTATCACCCTTTGAAAGGATAAGTCTAGCGATTAAGGCATGTTGACAGGTTGCTAGTTGTTGCTCATAAACCTATTGATTAATTTTAATGGCGATAAATCCACCTTTGTCAATAGCGACATTATCATCATCCGAAGATAAAACTGAAGAGCTGGCAACCGCCATCGCATACAAGGGCTTATAGGTGGGCTTATCGACAAAGGACGAGAACATATCCTTATGGCTCGAAAAGTCCATGGAGGCCAGAGCCAGACCGTCAACCATGGCAAGATACACCACCAAGAGGCAAAAAAGCTAAAGTTCAAGGATGGATAGAATCACTATAAAAGGTAAAGTTCATCCTTGTTTTATACTTCATTTACTTTTCCTTTTAAAAAAAATAATAAAAATTAGTTTATTAATCATTTGTTATTGTTAATCATATGTACAAGTAAATTTTTAAGATTTTAATATCTCATCAATCGTTGAATTAAATAAAAAATTTAAAAAAGAAAGGAAAAACATGGACTACCATAACCTCATTTTTGAGAATTTTCACAAGCAGAATTGTTGTAGAGGAAAGATGAGACTTGATAGTTGTCCAACGTTGTTACTCAAATTATATATTCAAGGAGAATGAATGTCGTTGTGAGCAAGTCAGGTTTAGAGTTTTTTTAGAGCAGTGATAATAAGCATATATATTAAGGGCAAATGTTTACTTCGTGATAATTTGATACAAGTGAATGCAAGATAATATATAGCTCCTCCGTACTACTGTGCCGATAGGAAGCATTTGTATGTTTGCTAAAAAAAAAGAAAGCATATTTACTCTTTTTTTTTTGAAAGGCTATTTACTCTTATTTCTTAAATTAAACAATTTATAACTCTTCTATGTGTATAGATGCTGCCTTTCTTTTTATTTGATACCCCAATATCTGGTGGACATAGCAATTTTTACTAATTTGGAGTTAAGTCAAGTGAACTCATAAGAAGGTAAAATTCTACTGATATTTATTTTCTTTATACATAAAACTTGAATCTGAGATCTTATTTAAGGGAAATCCAAATGCCTAGATACACCTTTCTCTCTCTCTATACATATATTTATTGTCTAAACTATTAGTATCCAAAGTTCTTAATACAAAAACTTTAACTGATATGATTTGATCTAATTCTATAGTAGGAGCAAAAAGAAGATAAATGTCTCCCAATAGATAAAAACTTTATATTTCAATAAGGCACTAATGCATGCTAAGCTAGATTTCCTCAAATTAATATTGTTTTTGTTGATTTCTTTTTGTGCATAAAAAGTTGAATATATCAAAATTTCTATTATAAAGTTGAATAAACTGTCGATCAAATTGAATTAAATTTATCAATTTTTTTATATAAATTATATGCATCAAAATATCATTAATTTAAATAAGAAAATTAAATATATCAAATTTATTAACTATACAGCACGTGCAAATCCCTTTCCTTGCGAATCATTTATTATAAAACTAATAAATCTCATCAAACAATTCACTTGAAAGTATAGAAATTCAATTTAATTTTGAAATGTATGATACAATATATTAATTCTTTTTTACTTTTAACATTAAAAATTATCGCTTTATATTGTTTGTAGAAAAATACTTTTACATTTAATTTATTCAAAACTAGTCATAAATCCGCGCAATGTACGGACTGTAAAATTAAATAAATAATTAGTATAAAATAATAACTAAATAAATTAAAAATAAAATACATCACATTAATTTTATTTTCTTTAATTTTTGTTGCCATAATTTTTTATTTATGATAAGATTTCATTTTAGAATTATTAGATTAGTATTAAAGTATGTATAATAGTGTTTTAGTTTAAAAAATAATATTAAGTAAATACTATAATTTATTAAAATATTTTAATGGTTTGGAAAAAATATTTTGAGTTATTTAAGGTAGAAAAATACGTAATATATAAATATATTTAGAATTTGAGTGATTTAAGTTAGAAAATTATGTAATATATAAATATATTAAGAATTTGAGCGATCTAAGATAGAAAAATATGGCTTGGAAAAAAATATTTTAACCAATTTAAGGTAGAAAAATATGTAATATATAAATACTTTCAAAAGTTTCAGCAGCATTGAAATATGTATAATATTGTTTTAGTTAAAAAAATAATACTAAATAACTATAACAAATATTTTATTTTAATAAAAAAATTATAATGTTTAATAGATTGACACATGAGCTTTTAGATTAAATAATCAAATATGAATGTGGACACTTGTCATTTTTTACTTAATGACTTAGAACTCAAAATTATATATATATATATATATATATATATATATATATATTCATCACATTTTTATTCTCCAGCTATAGATTAGTGTTAGATAACCTCTTGTGATCCATGAGAAAAAAAAAAAAAAGGCCAAATGCATAGTTTCACCCCTAAACTTCATTCAGTGTACCTCTAACACTTCACAATTTTATTTTGTTTTATTTAACCTTTAAACTTTTATTTTAAACCTATCTAACCCCTATAATACATAAAATTGAAGTATTTTATAAATCAATATTAATATGAACACAAAAGAAACTTGTAGAAGCTAAAATAATGTTTATTAAAAGAAAGAATATAATTAAGAATAATTTTTCAACTTTTTAATATTAGTTTTTAATTTATTTATATTGTTTCGAAGCTAACTTCAGCATTTTGTGTTTAAAATAATTTGAAATTAAATGTTTATCTATTTTGATATTATATGAGTTAAATAGAATCAAGAAATACAAATTGAAAGACAAAAAGGGTTCAAAATAAACGTTAAAAGTTAAAATAAAAAAAATGAAAATTGAGAAATGTTAGAAGTTAAATATGTAAAATTCAGGAGTGAAACTACACATTCAGCCAAAAAAAACCCTTATATGTCGATAAATACAAGAAATTTTATAATGATTCTAACCTTTGATTATTTGAAAGCCAAACAAATAATATCAAGCTATTTAGAGTTCACTCATATACTATTAGATTTTAATTTTTTTTTTTACTTTAATTAAGTACTAGATTTTTATTAGTTTAACCTTATACTAAATTTTTATTTCTCTTTGGCCTGTGAGCTTGCGTATGTTGCAGAATTAGTTGCTGCTATCTATGCTGTTGACATGGCGTGGAACAAAGGTTGGTGTTCTCTTTGGCTTGAATGTGATTCGATGTATGTGGGTTACCTTTTTTCTTCCAAGTCCAAGCAAGTGTTGTGGGAGTTTTTGCAGAAATGGTGTCAATGCCTTCAATATATTTCTCATATGAATTCTAGAATGACTCATATCTATAGAGAAGGCAATTCTATCACTAACAAGCTAGCTAAGCATGGAGTTTTGACCTCTTCGCTAATGTGGTGGAATTCTACACCTTCCTTTTGTGATTTTTTGATTTGTAAGGATTATAGTAGGCAATTCTCTTATAGGTTCTATTAGCTTTTTGCTATTTGCTATTTTGGATGTTTTTTTATATGAATATTTTGGTTTTTTATTCAATCTACTTTGGATGTTTAGAAGCGTGATGTAAACGTTAAAAGAGTGTCAACCTAGTTGAGATACTCTAGTGCATTTTCTGATTTCTGTCTTCCAACTTTTACTTAAAAAAAAAAAAACTTTTAATTTATTAAAGACCATGACTTTATAGTGTCTCTTGTAAATACTATACATAAATGAAGTGGAACCATTGAAATATTTCACTGGAACATAATGTGAGTGTATACATTGTTGAGCACAATTGATGACTGTACACCATGTCTTACGTTATTATACTTGAGAAATGATCAAAATTAACTTCTCACTTGCACTGACCTGTGACCACACACAAAAACTACAAAACACTCGTATAATTATGAATTACAACATGTCTCCCTATTACCATCTTTACATTCATGACCACCATAATGAAAATTGAGAAATGTCATAAGTTAAATGTGTAAAGTTTAGGGGTGAAATTATGCATTCAGCCAAAAAAAAAAAACCCTTATCTGTCCATAAATACGAGCAATTTTATAATGATTTTAACCTTTGATTACTTGAAAGGCCAAACAAATAATATCATGTCATTTAAAGTTCAACCATGTATTATTAGATTTTAATTTTTTTACTTTAATTAAATACTAAATTTTTATTAGTTTAACTTTTTAACTCATTAAAAACCAGGACTGTATAATATCTCTTGTAAATACTATACATAAATGAAGTGGAACCACTGAACTATTTCACTGGAACAGAATATGAGTGTAGGCATCGTTGAGCACAATTGAAGACTTTTACACCATATCGTACGTTATTATACTTGAGAAATTATCAAAATTAATTTCTCACTTCCACTGACCAGTGACTACACATGTTTATCTACAAAACACTCGTATAATTATGAATTACACCATATCTCCCTCTCACCTTCTTTACATTCATGACCGCCAAGCTAATCTATGCTCATTATTTACATTCTAAATACTTTGGTACAAAAATCCATTGTGCTCCAATTTTTCCCTTACACTACCATTGTACAAATCATATATTCTATTGGGTTTTCTCTCTAGTTTCTTGCCTTAATTTCTTGATTTGGGTAGGAATTGGCGAGCTCAATTTCGGGAAATAGTGTTTGTGCATTTGATTTTAAATCTCGATCCACTAAAGAATGTGTTCCTCGCCCTCTAGAAAAATCTGGAGGGCCTGTGTTGGTGGAAATTTAAAAGAACAAAGTGCTGAAACAAGAGATAACAGCAGGAAAGCAAAATGCAGAAATTATTTTCTGAACTGATGCATTTTATTCCAAGACTAAAAGTGCCTATTTATAGGCTTATAAACAAACTAAACAATTGAAAAATCTGAACTAATATAAAATATTCTAGGCACTAATTTATTTAACCAAAGTAGAAAATTAAGCAGCAATATTTGCAACCAAAACAAATATCTTAGACTGAGTCAAATTTTGAATCATTCTTCAACACTCTCCCTTGATTCAACATTGCACACTTCAAGTAACATCCTCAGATAAGCTTGTTTTCGACTTGACAAAGCTTCGGCGAAGTAGTCTTCTACTTATTGAACTGAACTTGACTTCCAAAATCAAAGAAAACTGAATATCCACTAGTTATCAGCTGTATAACACTCAACAAATTTTGTGCCAAGTTAGGAACAAATTGAACATCATGCAAAAGCTTTATTTCACCTTGAATACTTGTAATGACTACTGATCATTTTCCTTCTGCTTGCATTTCTTTGCCATTTCCAAGTTGCACCTTCATCTTTTGTGTCTCATCAAGCTCTTTTAACATGGATTTTGTGCCCATCATAAGGTTTGAGCTACCACTGTCTACAAACCACACATCACTAGACGTATTGTTAGTATCACAATGAGCCATAAAAGGCTTACTTTCCTCTTCACTCTCTGCTGCATAATTTACTTGTTGATCTTTGTACCAACAATCAGCTTTTACATGCCTATATTTCTTGCAAATATGGCATTGGATGCCGCCCTTGTTGCTGTTGGATCTTTGTTCAGACCCTTTGCTTCTATCCTTGTCAGTTTTGTGATCCTTTCTTAGATCAACTGCATTTTCCAGCTCCTTCGCATTTGAGCCTTTCCTTCTACTTGAAATGTCTTTTCCTCATTCCTTTTCCATTCTTGCTCACCACAGGTCTGCTTTTCTTGCCTTTGAAATTAACCTCTAAATTTTTGTTTTTGCCTTGTTCTTTATTGCAAATGACTGTCCTTCCATTTTATTTGCCAACGAACACTTCATTTTTGTTTTCCTACTCTTTCATTTGACATGCTTTGTCTTCACTTTCTCATCATCTTGTACTGCATAAAATCACTTCATCATTCTTGTTGCTTCTTTGCTCTTTGGATTGCCTTTGTTGTCCATCAAATTGGTCTTTGCCTTCATAAAATGAACTTCTGTCATGTTCATTTTCTTCCATTTTAGTAAACTCCTTTTGATAAGAGTTCTCCCCCTTCATTTGAAAGGCTTTTTCTGCATACTTCTCAATTGACAAGTCATTAGACTCCTCAACTACAACCTTCATGGGCAAAGTCTCAAACTCATGCCGAAGAGTCCTTTTGATAAGAGTTCTCCCCCTTCATTTGAAATGCTTTTTCTGCATACTTCTCAGTTGGCAAGTCATTAGACTCCTCAAATACAACCTTCATGGGCAAAGTCTCAAACTCTTGCCGAAGAGTTTGATGTTGCACAGCCATTGCATTTGTACTCAATTTTCAGAATCTTCTATGCTTGCTTTGAAGCTGCATGAACCTCTATTGACAGCCATTTTTAGAGAATAATTAAATCAGCTACAAGGCCATATTTCTTTTTTCTTTCACACAGCTATAATCGAACCTGCTCTGATACCACTGTTGGGGAAAATTTAAAAGAACGAAGTGTTGAAACAAGAGATAACAGCAGAGAATATGAAAGCAAAATGCAGAATTTATTTTCTGAACTGATGCATTTTATTCCAAGACTAAAAGTGCCTAATTATAGGCTTACAAACAAACTGAACAACTGAAAAATCTGAACTAAGATCAGATATTCTAGGCACTACTTTATTTAACCAAAGCAGAAAATTAAGCAGCAATATCTGCAACCAAAACAAATATCTTAGACTGAGTCAAATTTTGAATCATTCTTCAACAGCCTGAACCTACTACTGCATCAGGATAACCTGGACCAATTCCATTATCCACAGCGTTTATTCTCTGAGAATGCCTGTGTTTTTGGTAAAATATTCTTATCAAATGATCAATTGTACTCCACAATGAAGTTCTTGAATCATCAGCAGATGTCACGACCCCCTTGTACCGGTAAACAAACATTGCAGTGTAAATCAAAAGAGCTAAAAGTGACGATACTCCTGAAATCAAGAATAAGCCCCAGAAACTTTGAAGACCAAGTCTACTTGAATATTTCATGTTGCTGCTGCAACTGCCGTTAAACCATCTATTCTCCAGTCTCTTGATTTCGTGTCGCTGTGTCACCTTCAAAATTTCCCTGGAAATGTCTTGCACCAAAGGAGACCCTATAGCAAACACCTGAAAATAATATATAGAAGAAAATCTCAGAACCAGAAGCTAGCTATTCCAATACTTGATATAAAGAGAAGACAAGAGAGAGAGCACCCACAAAGCCGAAACCATCAGTTCTAAATTCTTGAATCTTTGACGTGTTTACCCAGTGTGGAATTTTCAGTTCAGAAAAGGGATCTACCGTCGTGTATTTCGTACAATCCTGTGCCATAATGAGATTCGCATAAGGCAATTCATCAAAAGCAGCAGAGATGCCGCCATGTTCGGTTCCATTTGTAAGAAGATGGTGGCAGTTTTCAGCTGAATCATATGGAATGAGTTGGTGTTCTTCAAAACCAAAGCTTCTCAAGATTTCATAAACAAAAGAGCTCCTCTGGTAGCCCACATTCTTCTTCAAAAGATCATTTAAATCGGTAGTGCTAGGCTCGAGTTCTTTGACTGCAAGAAACGTTGTTAAACTGGCAGTGTAACTGTGAGTTAGAATCAGTAATACGAAACACCAAATGATGATCACTACTCTACTCAAGTTGCTAACCAATCGCTCTCCTGTAAAAATTGATTAGCATAAGCTGACTTTGATTGCATATAATCAAGAAAGAATAATGAATCAAGGAGGTGAAGAGAAATTGTACGATGTGCAAAAACCATGGTTGAGAAGGAAAACCAGAAGCTAGCGCCTATTTGACGTGAAAGAGGTCCTTGAAATTCTTCATTGATTCTGTGTTCAAGAACCCAAATCACGAAGGCAATGAAAATAAAGAAACATATACTTGCGGACCAAAGCTCCCATGTCAATGGCTTTAAGAAGGCCCATCCACCTCCCATTTCTTCTTTGGCTGGAACTATCATGCATACACCAGAACTCATATAGGGCAACGTGTAATCGATATACAATGACCTGTTGGCAACAATAGACACATCTCCTACTGCAGCATCAAATTGCTGTTGGAAGTAATTGAAGAGATCCATTAGAATTCTCTTTAATAGTTTAGTAATGAAACAAAGAGAGAACATCGGAAGATGTTTTACCCCATTATGCACTTGATCCACCAATTCGTTGTAATTTCCAGAAAAGGAAACATACTCAAAATGTTGAGCATATGGTATGGATTTCAGGGCTTCTTCGAAAACACCTATGGAGTATCCTTCATATTTGTTTGTAACGTTATTTACATTCACAAATTGTCTGAAACCGGAATTGGGCACTCCTACTCGCATTCGTGACCCGTCTCTTGGAATTGCCCAACCCTGAGGAATAGAACTCGGATCCCCTGGCCATACGATTGGATAAAGGCCGGATTTAGAAATAGAATTCTCTGCTGCTGAATCTTTCAATCTTTTGACAAGTCCCGTTCCTGGTGTCCATAATCCGACCCTTGTTGCTCCATTGTTCACATTAACTATCTGGAGAACCTCCTGTTGTAGCTGTCCATCAACAAAGAAGAACTCTCCAGTCAGGCCTCTGAAGCTAATATTTGATAATGCACGCATAAGGTTCTGACCATTTTCAAAAACTCCATCAGTTTCAAGAAATGCTGGATTGCTACAAGCTTCCTTAATTGCCATGGCCAAGGCCGTGGTAGCATCATAGGCTGATTCACCGTCAATGTTCAACTCTACATCGACCCTGTCAGGATGTTTTTGATAAAACTTCTTTTTCCATCGATCTCGAAAATCTTTTAAACCTTTTGTTTCAGGAACATAAGGTCTAATACCCAATACACCTTGCATAGAATCAATGACAGAAAGATTCAATGAATGTAAGAAATTTGCCATCCCATCAGTCAAGATCCAAACATAGCCTTCCTTCATCATTCCAAGTTCTTTAGCTATAGTGAAAAGCCGAGAGCCGAGATCAGGAAACATGTGCACAATGAATACTCTACTTGGCTGTTTATTCAACTTTTTAAGCATTTCGCAGATTTGATCGTGGTTTGCTGATGGAGAAATGGGACTCCAGTGCGAAATCTGGATATCTACAGCTTGAGAAGCAGTTTTTTTATAATCCTGAAAAACATTTGTTAAATAAGGGATAATTCCCCGTCCGTATTCATTATCGACATAGATGGGCACTACTCGTCTCCACTGAAAGCGCTTGAATATTGCAGCTATGGCCTTGGCTTGATTATCTGCGTTACTTCTTGTGGCTCTGAAAAAATATGGATTTTGGCTGGAACTAAGAGAGAAACTAGATTTGGAGAAAGATATGATAGGCACTTGAGCTTTTTCTCCAAATTCAGTGATGAATTGGGTCTGAGCTGACGTTGCTGATCCTAATAATATTGCTTGCACTTTCTTGTATTTTATCAATTCCATTGCTTCATGAAAGGAAGTGAAAGGGGGAAAAAAAAAGAATGTTCAGGGACGAATTTTTATTTGAAAATAAATAAATAATACCGATCATAACTTGACTCGTGCATTCTTGTAAATATATTTCATGTACCTAACAAATTGAAAATCAAAAGGCCTAATTACTTAAAAATTTTGTTCTTTACCAGTTCTAACAATTTTAATCTGTTATTTTAATTTTTATTTAAAAGGTCCTAAAATTTATATCTTTTAACAGTTTTAATACGTTCTCTTTTTTTTTTATATAATTTTAATACATTCTTTTAACATTTATAAATAATCATAAACTTCATAATTTTAACATATTTTTTTAAATGTCAATTGCTATAAAAAAGCCAAACGTTTTTTACCTATTGCAATTTTATTCAAACTTTTAAACCTTTGCATAAATGTCCCAATATCATATTATTCTTTGCAATTTTAATACAATTTGCAAGGATTTAAACGTTTGGATAAGATTGCAATAGGTCGAAAATGTTTGGCTTTTCCAATACAAATAGGCCTTTTAAAAAAATTTTGGTTCAAGATTGTTTTAGATAATTAGACCAATATTAAATTATATTTGTTCAATCAATTTTTTTAACATTTTATAAAATGTTGTAGTATTTATATGACACCAAATTTCTTTTAAATAAAAAAAATTTAATGAGTTAATGAAAATATTTTTCTTACAATATATCATTTTGAAATAAAAGAAAGTAATTCTGCAAATAATTTACACTTTTTAAAGTGAAAAAAAAAAAATATTTCAATGTCATATAATAATTGCAAACTTATAACAAATTAAAATATTGTATTTTTAGCCGGTGAGGAAGTAGTCAATTGGTAAATCCTCTCCAAGGGTATTTTAAAGTGTAGGGTTTGATTTTTATCATTGTCAATTTAAAGGGAGGACTGCCTCCCTATTTTACAATATATCAAAATCTAAGTCATGTAACCTCCCTATTAACCAAAAAAAATTATATTTTTATTTTAAAATAGTATATATTTTAAGGACTCATTCATTAAATTCTCTTTTTTTTTAAATAAAAAAGTGTTTGGTGCTATATCAACATAACATGTTATCAATACTAGGATGCTAAAATATATTGATTAAACAAATATAGTTTGATGTTAAAATAGAATTTTTTTGATAAATTTTAAAAGAATATAATAAAATTGTTAAAATCGGTAAAGTTTGTGATCTTTTTTATAATTTTAAAAAAATATATTAAAATTGTTAAAATATGTAATGTTCAAGAGTTTTTAAATAAAAGTTGAAAGAACATACTAAAATTGTTAAAAGTTGTAAACTTCATAATTTTGTAAGTAATTAAATATTTTTATAGCAAATCTCTACATTTAATGATCTTGAGATAAAAAAAAATAATTAATTAATTAATTAATAGAAAATAACTATATATTTTATGTACAATATGTACTTTTTACGTAAACAAAATTTATTAATATATTTATTATTTAAAAAAATCATACATATTATTATATTATTTCATTTTATATATATTTAATGAAATACAAATTCTATTTAAATAAATAAAATCATGATACAACTATTAATATTAATATAAAATAAATTAAACTTGATTTATATCGGAAAATGATATATATTGTAAAAATATGGTAATAATGTATTATTTATTGATTTATTAAACTTTAATTTTTAAATTAAATGGGCTCTAAAAGTTTTTTATATTACAAATTATTTAATAGGTTTATTGAATTATTAATTTAGGACATTGCTTTTAAATTTGTAATTCTATTATGGGATTAAGCAATCAAATAATATACGCGTATAGAATGATATTATAGAAATTAAATTAATTTGATACATATTGGACATAGGTTTTGGTTTTAATTAATTTTAATTAATAAACAGATCAAATGATCTAATACATTGTTGAACTAGATAATATTAATGGTCTTCTTTAATCAAATTTTGGTTTAAATTTATTAAATAATTATGAATTCTAGTTAATAAATAGGTTAAATGATTTAATACATCAATGAGTTAGATAATAGCGATAACCTTTTTCTTAAAATCTAATTAAAAATAATTTTACAATGTTAATGGAGACAGAATATAATTCCTAAATTTTCTTATGCTTGCAAAGACGGCCAGTAGACCAACTTCTTCAACGATTTTTTTTTTTTTTTTTAATAAAAACATAATAAACTATGATATTCAAATTAAACAAGATATATGGCATGAAATCAAAAAACACAGAAAGGGAGATTAGAACCTGCTGTAGCTGCTGAAACAGTACTGCCTCTCTTGATACATTTTGTATGAAGACGGAATTTGTGTTTAAGGTGAGGATGATTATCCCTGAAGTCTGATAGGGCCAAGTCAATGGCGATCAACACTAACTCGCTGGTCCACTCATATTCTGCATCAAAAATTTGTTTTTCAGACTGTGAAATTAAAGAAGATAGACTGTGATAGAGGCTGTGGCTCACAACGTGGGTTGGAGCTTGTGCAAAATTATAGTTCTGTCTCTCTATATATATTTTTTACCTTAGACCATAGGAGGGCAAAGGTTTACCTACGCACAGACCACACACTGTTCACATGGCGGCTGGTAATATTTTTATTTCGAAACAAGCATGTGCATATATATATATATATATAACTTGAAATTAAAGAGAAACCCGCCTGCCGTATATCTCTTGTTAATATGTGGATAAGTGTCCTTGGGGTGTGATAGTGCCAAGTCGATGCAGCTCAGCCCCATCTTGCCGTTCCAATCATAGTGGCTATCAACAATTAGACCAATATTCACTGTGATATTTTTTGTCCTTGAAGCCATCACCATATCTAATCTTATGAACAAACTCGTTAAAGAAAGTAGTAAAATCAAAGAGAAAACAAGACTATTGGAACTATTATTCCCCATCTTAACCTAAAATTCGCTTATAATACAGACCGATTGTAGAATTTGGAGTTTGTATGCGGAAGGGGTATTTATGTATGTAGTGGTACAATTTCTAAGCAAGAGAGGCCAAAGACTTTTGATGCTATGACTTCGTCAATATTCAAATCATGTAAAACAAAGAAAATATTGGATCCGATACATGCTGCTGGTGGGCGGCAATGTCCATTTTACTCCAAGTCAGTTTCCTTTCTTTTTTTTTTCAATTTTTTGGTGATTTTTTTTAATCTAAAACTTAAGTTATACACGAGTAGACCTAAGTTATAATATATTGACTATTATAATTATTTAAAAAATATGAAGTTGATTTCTGTTTGTAGCATGTTAAAATATAAATTTAATAAAAATTTGAATAAATAATTTTTTAAAACAACTTTATACATGATTATACTGATGAACCAACCCTTTTAAAACATCTTTATACATAAAGAATGGGTACCAACCCTTTAGATTTGGTTATGCAAAACTGCGAGCGCACGGTATCACTAAGTAGTATAAAAATATCAATCCTATAAGAACTCATTCTAATCACCTATTAACCTAATTTTTTATTGTCTAATACTTTCGAATAAATAAATTTTAAATGAAATTTAAATAACAAATAAATGAACCTGTAGAATAAAACTAATTTTCAAATCCAAAGAATAAACAATCAATAATCAAAATTTGCTAAAAGTTAAATCACCTCACAATCACTAAGCTATCTAAATTCATTACTCAATTAACTATGCATATTCCAAGTTTTTCTAAAACATCAATCAATCTCTCTCAAGTATTAATTAATTTAAATTCACAACTATCAATTAAGGCAATACAGACCTAATTCCCATTGCAATCCAAACACCTATATATCAAAATCATGAATTATGAAGCATAATCCAATGAGAATTTAATCAACTCAATTTATCTCTCATTTTGAGTTAAGCTAAGCTTGTGTTTATAGGTCTATTAGAATTATCATCTCTCAATGTATAATCCCAATTAGAATCATGCTATTGACGACCAAAAAATAATAAGCATTAAGATTAATAAACACAATATGCAAAAACTAATGAATTTATTAAATTGGAATTTTAGATCATGTTTGGATCATCAATTCCTAAAAAAGAAATTTTTAACCTAATATATTATCAATAATCTCTAAGAAAGACCCATAAAAATATAAGAAAGAGAAGAAGAAAGAAATAATTATAATTAATCTTCAATATTCAATTTCTTGTTCCTTCAATCATCTAATGTTCTTGTTTGTAACTTTGATGTCTAATCTCCCAAAATAGCTCCCTTAACCTAGAATTGAAACTTCGCCCAAAGATCAAAACAGTAATTTTTCACCTTAAAAATCTCCTCAGATGAAAGAAAATAACTCCATAAAATAGCTCTTTAATTAATAACAAGATTCATGATCAATATATTTTTTTCTCAATTTTCAAGGTTAACCTTGTACAGTCTTTTAAATGAAATTAGTCTACACTCTAACTAAAGACCAATGATAACTCAACCAACCTTAATTAATATGGTGACAACTCTTATTTCCTCAAGATAGAAGTATAAAGACTTTATTTTATTTTGTTTGTAAATATATATATATATATTTTTGTGAAATGCTAATACTAAATAATTTATCATACAAACTTTTAATAAAAACATAATAATATACTATTTTATATTAGAATTGTAGCTGTAGAGATTTAAGCTGAATAAGCTGTTGTTTCCTTATTCTTGTCTAATTTAGAATTCAAACTATTAATCGAGAAAGGCTCACTAGAGTTTTGTAATGTTTTTCTAAGTTGTATTTTTCTTCTCAAATTAAATGCTAGAGAGTTTAATAAAACAGTGAATTGAAGGGAAAAAAAACTTGAGATTCCATTGAAATAACAAAGGAAATAGTTTATAAATAATATTCCATTGAAAAAAAAAAAAACAGCTATGGAAACAAAAAACTAAAATGCTAAATTGTATATTGAAGTTGTATGTAGTTTTTCTTGTGTTGAGTGATGGGTGGTGTTGTTGGATTCCCATTTGCCACAGGATAAACATGATATAAACTGAAAATACATGTAATTTTGAATGAAAGTTGAGTTACATTCTATATTTATGCATTTGGATGCGCTGTGCATAGACTCTGTAGTCTGTACAATTAGAGATGAACCAGCAATTTCGATCTTCCAAAAGGGAAAGCCAGTCTTGGCAATTGAAATCAACTTTTGCTTTCTTCATTATTTTCTTCATGCAATGAGTAGCAGATTTATGGAATTTTAATAATGGGTGATTTATGGACCAGTCACTGCCATTATCTCTTTACGTTGTACCTCCATCTCTCATAATTCTTTTTTTTTTTAATTTTTATCATTATTTTTTAAATATAATTTAAAAATCAAATTATTTGATTAAAAAATATTATAAAAATTCAACAAATAATTCATCATATAAAAAGTATTCATGATAAATTCAATAAACAGTGCTAAAATCAATTTACATGTAATTTAAATCAAATATATCCTAACAAATACTTTAATTAAATTAAACTACGAAAAGTTTATTTGACAAAAAAAATATAGCACTTACTTTTCTATTATTAATATGTTATAGTACTTGTCTTAAAATTAAAATTACAAAAACAATTTATATGATGAAATTTCTTTAAATTCTTCAATATATGTTTTTAATCATGATATCTGATTTTTATATTATTTTAAAAAAAAATTATGATAAGAAAAAAAAACTGATCATAAAAAGTGAAAAAAAATTATTATTATTTTTTTATAATAGGTGCAAGTTTTATAATTACCTAAACAAATTAAAAGGTAAAGAGTGCTTGTAAAAAAAATAATTGACTATGCTAAGAAAACAAATGATGTAAGCTTAAGTACAAGCACTTTTATAATTTTAACTATTAAATAGTAAATTTAGATAAAAATTAAAAAATATATATATAGTTTAAGAATAGTAATTAATAAAAAAAGAAACAGTTTAAATAAAAGATAATTATGTAACCTAAAATTCCAAACAACAAAAGGAGGGATATGGTTACTAGAAGACAGTCTGATTACGATGCATACCACTGGTTGCTTTCGAAACCTCCAATCCCTTGAAATTATATATATATACCTAATAGTACAAATCAAGTATAATGACTTTTCTTCGTTTTATTAATTACTTTTCCAAGTTTTTTTTTTTTCCATTTTTTGGTCTTGTCTTTTTTCATGTACTATTATTACTTTTTTTTTTTTCAAGCAATCATAAAACAACATCAACATGTCAAGGCCTTTTGGCTCAAATAATAAAAATTTTAAATTCAAATTTTATGAACAGAAAAATAAATTTTAGGAGTTTTTTTTATCCCTTATGCCTTCATTTTATTCAAACATTAGAATAATTACAATACATATATCCACAGGATGCCAAATATACCAAATATTAAAAGAAATTGATATGTATATAGTTCTTTCCCTGTTTTATACCCTATTTAGTTCTTAAAGAAATCATAAAGAGTACTTTAAGATTCAAGCTCTGTTTATACGCGTATTTAACCCAATATGAAGTTGAATTTTCAAAACAAGTTTGAAAATTTCTAAAGTAGAATTTTCTTTGAAAATATAATGTATTTTTTCAAAAAAAAAAAAAAAAGATTGGACTTGTTACATAAAATATTCAAGCATATATTTATCAATGCATTGCTCACTCCCATAATTTCGAAAACAAAAGAATCCAATACGAATATTTTCCAAAAGACTTCATTCAGTCATTCATATAACAATGTTTTGTTCCAATTTTCAAGGTTGACCATGTATACTCTTATATATGGAATTAATCTAGATTCTAACTAAAGAAGATAACTCGTCGAATCTTAATATGGTGACAATTCTTTTTTCTTCATGATATGAAATTAATCTAGATTCTAGCTAGTTTTATTTTTTTATAAAATTTCTGTAAATTTCAATTCTTTTGCACATTCTAAAGACACCCTTAAAAAATATAATAAATTTTGTTGCAAGAACTTCAGTTTTTTCCCAAAATAAATAAATAAATAAAAGCTTCACATTATTTTATTCGCGCATATAAGTTTGCAGTTCAATTGGAGGCATTATATTTAGTCATGGAGGAGGATTCAATAACTAGATTGGCTTATGACATTCTTATTTCAATTTAGTTCCCGATTGAGCTCGAAAGTTGAAAGAGGCAACAAAGTTAGCTAGTGTGGTGGCTCCTTCAAACTATATAGGCATCCTCCTCCTATATTATTATATTAATAAATTGACTATTATAATTATTTTAAAAATATGAAGTTGATTTCTGTTTGTAGCTTGTTAAAAAAAATCTTTATACATAATTATACTGATGAACCAACCCTTTTAAAACATCTTTATATATAAAAGGATGGGTACTGTTGAGATTTTCCTGTATCATAGATGTTCCTATTTTAAACGTTCCTTATTCAGTTTTATTTCCTATATTTGTTGCTTCCTATCATAAATGTTATTATTTTAGACGTTCCTTGTTTAGCTTTATTTCCTATATTTCTTGCTTACTATTTGCTTGCTATTCTGTAGGCGCAAGCTTAGTTTTTTTCCTATATTGGATGTACAAATGCTTGTATATACAGCACACATTATAATCAATAAAGATTATCTTTTTCCCATTAATATTTTCTCATGGTATCAGAGTCTGGTTCAAACAAATTGAACCAGAATCCATCTTGTCAATAACATCAATGGGAGATCAAGAAGGAAGTTCAGAAAAGTCACAATGTTCAATGAAAGGGGGAGAAATTATAATGTAGAATTATGATGATTCACCATATATTCTTCACCCTTCAGATCATCCAGGACTTGTGTTTGTCACCACAGATCAGCCATCAACTATAGAAGGTGTAGCATTGGCAACAAAGCTAAATGGTGATGAAAGGAACTACTCAAATAGAGACTAGAACTCAGCAAATCGGTCTAAAAAAATGTGTACATTATGGTAAAAATGGACATCTTAAAGAAGAATGTTTTGAGATCATAGGGTATCCTCCTAATTGGAAAACTAAACAACAAAACCATAGAAGCAATGGAAAAGGTGCCTTGAGGCAGCAACAAGGCTACAATAATATAGCCACAACAGGATCCCGATCATTAAGTCCTGGTAAACAGCAATGGCGCAATTCAAAACCAGGAAATCATGAACTTAATGCTGCGCAACATCAAGTTCAACAAACTCTGAGACTAACAGCATATCAATGCTCCAAATTGCTATCTTTTCTCACATCCTCTGCCAATCAGAACAATGGTAATAAAGGTTTAGCAAACTTTGCAGGTAAAAGTTCCATGACTAATGATCCTTGGATTGTTGATAGTGGTGCCTCCAATCATATGATTGGAGATAAGAGGCAATTTGACCACTATATGCATGTTTTGACACACCAAAATGTAAAAATACCAGATGGTTCTTTCCTTTCAGTTACTCATGTTGATGATGTATGCATAACACTAAACATTAAGTTAAAGAAAGTCCTCTGCATACATGGTTTTAAATATAACCTCCTCTCAATTTCTAAGATAAACAATGACCTAAATTACTCGACTACATTCTTTCCTAATTTTTGTTTCTTTCAGGACCTACGTACGAGGATGCTGATTGGAACAGGTAAGCTGAAAGATGGCATTTATCAAATGGAAGGAAGATATGGAATGGCAAGTCGAAGTGTTCTTGAAACGGATTATGCTTTGTGGCACATGCGACTAGGACATTATCCCTTTAGCAAGTTTAAATTTATTTTTGAGAGATTCCCCTCTGGTGATTTTCATGAAGTTTGTGATGCATGTCATAAAGCAAAACAAACTCATTTACCTTTTTCTATCAGCAATAAAAAAAAAAGCATTAATTTTTTTGACCTCATTCATATGGATGTTTAGGGTCCTTATTCAATTCCTTCATTAAGTGGTGCTAATTTTTTCTTGACCATAGTGGATGATTGTTCTAGATGTACTTGGGTTTATCTTATGAAAAATAAATCACAAGCCTATGATTACCTAACCATGTTTTACCATCTTGTGCAAAACCAATTTCATTCTAGGATCAAAGTGATAAGAAGTGATAATGGGGGAGAGTTTGTTTCAAACAGAATGAGAGATTTCCTTACTAATCATAGGATAGAACACCAAATTGCATATGCCTATACACCACAACAAAATGGGAGAGTGGAACAAAAGCACCGTCATATACTTGAGGTAGCACGTTCTTTACGTTTCCATGCACATTTGCCATTAAAATTTTGGGGAGAATGTGTTCTTACTGCAGTTTATCTCATAAATTTAATGGCCACACCCATCCTTGCCAATAAAAGTCCCTATGAAGTTTTGTTTCATAAGAAACCTGATTATGAGCACTTGAGAGTTTTTGGCTTTCTATGTTATGTCCATGATAAACCAAAAGATAAATTTTCACCTAGAGCACATCATTGTATCTTCTTGGGATATCCACATGGAAAAAGGGGATATAAGGTTTATAATCTTGAAAAACAGAAATTGCTTGTATCCAGAGATGTGATATTCCATGAAAAGATTTTTCCTTTCCAAACTAACACAAACCTGAATACACCCGTTCCATCACCGTTGGTTAACCAACCACCTGATCTCATTTACCAGTCGGCATATTCTTTAGATCCTGCTACCTCAGACCAAATCGAGCCTATTCAGATTGACAATTATCCAAATGATGAAGCAAGCAAAGAAACTACCACGATGATCTCACCAGTCAGACCTCTATCTGTCAACCAAAACACGCCTGAAATTCATCATTGTAGTCCCTAAACTAATAATCCCACATAACCTGAACTAATAAGCAATAATGAAAATAGCTCTTCTCCCTTTCAACTACTAGTCAGGTCCCGACGTGTGTCCACAAAGCTTTCTAGTTTCGACTATGAGCTATTACCATCCTTAGCGCCATCACAAGGCTCCCCTCAATCAGCGAACTCAGGTATGTCCTATCCTCTTTCAAATTATCTCTCTTATTCTCATTTTACTAATAGCCATAAAGCTTTCTTGGCATCCATTTCTTCACTAGATGAACCTAAATTTTTCCATCAAGTTGTCAAAGACCCTAGATGGCAATATGCGATGCATCAAGAAATTCGTGCATTAGAGGAGAATCATACATGGACTTTGGAACCTTTACCGCTAGGAAAACATGCCATTGACTCTAATGGGTCTATAAAATTAAATATCAATCTAATGGTACTGTTGAGCGCTTTAAGGAGCGTTTGGTTGTTAAAGGATTCACGCAAATTGAAGGGTTAGACTACCATGATACATTTGCGTCGGTTGCCAAGATTATAACCTTGTGATATTTGCTTTCAATTGATGCCCTACGTCATTGGGAATTGCACCAACTAGACGTAAATACTGCCTTCCTCCATGGAGACTTGCATGAGGACGTATACATGAAAGTCCCATAAGGTTTTGCTAAACCAGGTGATAATCGTGTTTGCAGGTTAAGAAAATCCCTTTACGGACTTAAACAAGCATCACGAAATTGGTTCCAAACACTTTCTAAGTCCCTTCAAAGGTTTGGTTTTCAGAAAAGTGCAGCAAATAACTCTTTGATTACATTGGTACGAGATAATCATTTTATAGCTTTGTTGGTTTACGTTAATGATATTGTTATAATAGGAAATGATCTGCATATTATAAGTCAAGTAAAGGACTATTTAAACTCGACTTTTCGCATTAAAGATCTTGGGACCCTCAAATATTTCCTCGGCATTAACGTAGAATGCAACAAAGAAGGGATAACTCTTAGCCAACGAAAATATGCACTAGATCTTCTTGAAGAGGTAGGCTTATTAGATGCTAAAGCAGCAAGCTTCCCCATGGAATCACGACACAATCTTGCTACAAATGTTGGAGATCCAGTATCAGATGTGGGACAATATTGTCTGCTCATTGGTAGATTGTTGTATTTGACCATTACACGCCCTGACATCACTTACCCTGTACAGGTTCTAAGCCAATTCATGCAAGACCCTCGAGTGCCTCATTTGAATGCAGTATTTCACATTCTTCGTTACTTAAAGTCTATGCTAGGCCAAGGAATTTTTCTTTCTTCTTCAAACTCAATGCATTTGACAGCTTATTGTGATTCAGATTGAGCAAGTTATCCTACAACTAGACAATCGACCACTGGCTACATAGTCTTCTTTGGACAGAGTCCCATATCTTGGAAATTAAAGAAGCAAATTACAGTTTCTCACTCTTCAACTGAAGCAGAATATCGGGCAATGGCAAATGCCACAAGTGAGTTATTATGGTTACGCTCCTTGTTTCTAGAACTCAAAATCACATTATCCTCGCCTATGTCTCTCATATGTGACAACCAAGCTGCTCTCTATATTGCTGCCAATCCGATTTTTCACGAATGAACAAAGCACATCGAGATTGATTGCCACTTCATATGTGATCGTTTGATTAGTAATGAGATACACACTTCTCATGTTTGTTCAAGTGATTAAGTTGGAGATCTTTTCACAAAGGCATTAGGATTCAAATAATTCCACCACTTGTTAGGCAAGTTGGGCATCTGTAATCTTTATACTCCAACTTGAGGGGGAGTGTTGAGATTTTCCTGTATCATAGATGTTCCTATTATAGACGTTCCTTATTTAGCTTTATTTCCTATATTTCTTGCTTCCTATCATAGATGTTCCTATTTTAGACATTCCTTGTTTAGCTTTATTTCCTATATTTCTTGCTTCCTATTTGCTTCCTATTCTTTAAGCGCAAGCTTAGTTTTTTTCCTATATTGGATGTATAGATGCTTGTATATATTACACACATTATAATCAATAAAGATTATCTTTTTCCCATTAATATTTTCTCACCAACCCTTTAGATTTGATTGTGCAAAACTGCAAGTGCACGGTATAGCCAAATAGTATAAAAATATTGATTCCACGAGAACTCATTCTAATCACCTATTAACCTAATTCTTTATTGTCTAAGGCCTTTGAATAAGGAATTTTGAATGAAATTTAAATAACAAATAAATGAACCTATAAAATAAAAAGAATTTTCAAATCCAAAGAATAAATAATCAATAATCAAAATTTGCTAGGAATTAAATCAATTCACAATCACTAAGCTGTCCAAATTCATTACTCAATTAATTATGCATATCCTAAGTTTTTTCAAAGTATCAATCAATCTCTCTCAAGTGTCAATTAATTTAAATTCACAACTATCAATCAATGAGAATTAATAAAGACCTAATTCTCATTGCAATCCAAACACATAGATATCAAAATCATGAATTATGAAGCACAACTCAATGAGAATTTAATCAACTCAATTTATCTCTAATTTTGAGTTAAGTTAAACTTATGTTTATAGGTCTATAAGAATTATCATCTCTTAATGTATAACCCCAATTAAAATCATGTTATTGATGGCCAAACAAATAATGAGCATTAAAATTAATAAATACAATATGCAACAACAAATGATTTTATTAAATTGGAAGTTTAGATCATGTTTGGATCATCAATTCCTAACAAAGAAATATTTAGCCTCACATATTATCAATAATGTCCATGAAAAACCCATAAAAATATAAGAAAGAGAAGAAGAAAGAAATAATTATAATTAATTTTCAATTTTCAATTTCTTGTTCCTTTAATCTCCTAGGTTCTTGTTTGTATCTTTGATGTCTAATCTCCCAAATTGGCTCCCCTTAACCTGGAACTAAAATTCTCTATTTATAGAGAAAAATACTTTAAATTTGTTCAAAGACCAAAACAATAATTTTTCACCTTAAAAACCTCCTCAAATGAAAGAAAATAACTCCATAAAATAGCTCTTTAATTAATAACAAGATTCATAATCAATATATATATTTTTCATTCTCAATTTTCAAGATTAATCTTGTACAGTCTTTTAAATGAAATTAGTCTAGACTCTAACTAAAGGCCAATGATAACTCGACCAACCTTAATTAATATGATGACAACTCTTATTTCTTCAAGATTGAAGTATAAAGACTTTATTTTAGTTTGTTCGTAGATTATAATATAATCTAAAAAATTTTTATATATATATATATATATATATATATATATATATATATATATGTGTGTGTGTGTGTGTGTGTGTGTGTGTGTGTGTGTGTGTGAAATGCTAATACTAATTAATTTATCATGCAAACTTTTCATACAAACATAATAATATGCTATTTTATATTACAATTGTAGCTGTAGAGATTTAAGGTGAATAGCAACTGCACCATAAGCTGTTGTTTCATTATTCTTGTCTAATTTAGAATTCAAACTATTAATTGAGAAAGGCTCACTAAAGTTTCATAATGTTTTTCTTAGTTGTATTTTTCTTCTCAAATTAAATGCTAGGGAGTCTAATTAAATGCTAGAGAGTTTAATAAAACAGTGAATTGAAGGAAAAAAAAACGTGAGATTCCATTGAAATAACAAAGGAAATAGTTTATAAATAAGATTCCATTGAAAAAAAAAAAGAACAACTATTGAAACAATTGATAAGCATGTACATATTTCAATTATTGTTTAGATATCCACTACTTAGCTTCAGCTCACTATATATATTTGTACCTGTACATATTCCTTATAATATATGCAAATATACATCATTCAACTCATAACTCTTCATGGTATCAGAGCACAATGGCTCAAACCACTCAACTCGTTCCTATCACTACAAACTCTCTTCCCTCTCCTTCTTCTTCAACTCACACCTTCTCTATCAAATTGAACAACAAAAATTACTTGGCATGGAAAGCACAATTTATTCCCTTGTTAAACTATAAAAAAACTAATGGGATTTGTTGATGGTACCCACCCTCCTCCTCCATAAACTATTCTTAATACAACCACCCCTCCTATTGAAACTCTAAATCCCGAATATGATACCTGGTTTCAGTGTGACAAGATGCTTCTTACCTGGATTCTTTCTTCCCTCACTGAGGAATTTTTCCCATATATCAATGGTTGTCCTTTATCTCAAACTGTTTGGATAGCATTTGCAAATTATTTTCGGCTCTGTATGTCAAAACAAACAACTTCAATTAAATATTAAATTGCAACAATTGAAAAAGAATGATATGACTATTTCACAATATCTTCAATGAGCAAAATCTCTCTCTGATGAATTATCTTTTGCTGGTCGCACCATGACTCATGCTGAATTTAATGCAATTATCTATCGCAACATTAGAGCAAAATACCATAGCATCATCACAGCCCTTAATCTCAGACCTGACCTTGTCTTTTTTAATGAGCTTCATAGCCACCTTCTTCCCCATAAGATTCTTCTAAAAAGCACCTATGAATCCCCTATTGTAAATACTGTATATCGTCCTCCTTTATATACTTCTCCTCGCTCTATCATGCCACCTTTATTGCCAAACCCGACCCTCTCTCCAACACCAAGTCGAGCTTCATGGCACCATTGTCGTCATCCATGGCAACACAATCAAGCTTGTTAATTTTGTGGTTTACATAACCACACTGTTGACTAATGTCAACGTTACACCTCCCTTGCTTATCCAAGGTCTTCCACCCCTTAGGCCAACTATGCCCAATCACCATCTCCATTTTCTAGTCATTATCGAAATTCTACTTTAGGTATGCCTTGGGTAGCTAACACAGGTGCCAATGCTCATCTCACTCCAGACATTACCAACCTTCATCTTCCTCATCCTTACACAGTAAGTGATCAATTAATTGTGGGTAATGGACAAGGTTTGCCTATTTCTTCCATTGGTAACTTTTTTATTTCTTCTCCTTCATATAATTTGGTTCTTAATAATATTTTACACGTTCCCTAAATTTCTAAGCCTCTGCTCTCTATCTCAAAATTTTGTACTGACAATTCTTGTTTCTTTGAATTTTGGCCTTATTTCTTTTCTATCAAGGACTAGAAGACAAGGGCACAAATCTTGCAAGGTGTGAATAAAAATGGCTTATACATTCTACCTTCTTCGAATAATCAAGCTTTTTTACCGAATCCATTCCATTAGATGTTTGGCACTCTCGTATTGGTCATCCTCACCATCGTACTCTCTCCAAGATTGTCCAAAACAATGCATTACCATATTCTTCTCAAAATAATTTACCAAAATGTTCCTCTTGTTTGTTAGGAAAATTAGCAAAAATTCCTCTTGCTCTTGTTGAGCATAAGAGTACAAAACCTTTTCATATTGTTCATTCGGATGTTTAGGAACCCTCCCCTGTCTTGTCCAATTTAGGATTTCATTATTTTGTTTTGTTTATTGATTATTACCCTCGTTATACTTAGGTGTATTTTTTAAAGAATAAAAGTGATGTCTTTCAAATTTTTCTTAATTTTCAATCTCTTATTGAAACTCAATTTTCATCTAAAATTAAAGCTTTTCATTCTAATTGGGGAGGTGAAGATCACAAATTGAATAAACATTTTCAAACACATGGCATTATTCATCGGATTGCTTGCTCATATACTCATGAGCAAAACGACACATCCGAACATAAAATTTGCCATTTAGTTGATATTGACCTTACTTTGCTCGCACATAGTTCAGTTCCTTTTCGATTTTGGCCATACTCTTTTGGCATTGCCATTGATTTAATTAATAAAATGTTGACCACTGTGCTTCATGGTAACTCTCCCTATTTTTCCTTGCATGGTAAACAACCCAAATTTGAGTCTTTAAAAATTTTTGGTACAACAATCTACCCACTTTTACGCCCAGCACAAATTTAGTTTTACAATAAAAACTTGTGTTTATTTAGGACCCACCCCATCCCATTATGGCCATCATTGTTTTGACCATTCACATGATAAAATTTACCTTGCCAGACCTGTCAAATTTGACAAAAATCATTTTCCTTTCAAATCGTTAAATGACACTAATCTACCCTCTACCTCACCCGATTACAGCCCTTGGTTACAGCTCCATGTCTTCTATTCCATCTTTTCTACACGCTAACACCACTTCTGAAGTTCTATTGCTCCAACCCTTACTTCAAGAACTTGGCATTCCCTTTCCTTCTAAGTCAATCTTTGGTGTGATAACATAGGGGCCATCTATCTTACCTCTAATCCCGTATTTCATGCACACACTAAACACATTGAGTTGGATTATCACTTTGTGCATGAGCAAGTTGTACAATGAAATATTCAGATCCAATTTCTTTCTAGTAAAGATCAGATTGGTGATATCTTTACCAACCCGTTGAGTACTCGACTTTTCCAACAACATCGTTGTGCTCTTCACCTTCAGCCTTCTACACCAATAGCTTGAGGGGGCTGATAAGTATGCACATATTTCAGTTATTGTTTAGATATATATTACCTATTGTATTTATACTCCGCTACTTAGCTTCAACTCACTATATATATTTGTACCTATACCTATTCCTTCTAATATATGAAAATATACATCATTCAACTCATAACTCTTCAATAATAAAATAAAATGCTAAATTGGGTGTTGTTGGTTTCCCATTTGCCACAGGATAAACATGAAATAAACTAATAATACATGTAATTTTGAATAAAAGTTGAGTTACATTCTATATTTATTCATTTGGATGCGTTGTGCATAGACTCTGTAGTCTATACAATTAGAGATGAGCCAGCAATTTCATTCTTCCAAAAGGGAAAGCCAGTCTTGGCAATTGAAATCAACTTTTACTTTCTTAATGGATTGGAAACATTACCACTTACGTCTTTGGTAATCTTCTTTATTATTTTCTTCATGCAATGAGTAGCAGATTTATGAAATTTTAATAATGGGTGATTTATGGACCTGTCATTACCATTATCTCTTCACGTTGTACCTTCATCTCTCATGATTTTCTTATTTCTTATGTTACTGAGAGCTAAGAGCGACACTTGTGTCTTTTTGAATTGGAATTGAATAGGAAAGGAAATGAAATGAAATGGTTGAATTATAAATTCTCTTTTATTTTCCTTCACTAGTAACTCAACTCTACCCCACTCTGCTAAGCGAGAAAGTTTGACTCTTCAGAGTTGGAAGGAGAATGGTGAAATTTTTATTTATTTAATTACTGCTTTGTCATTTAATGAAACTAAGTCAATTTGCATTATCTAGATTAAGATGTTCTCAATCATAATTGCATTAACACCCTACTAATTGATCTTCTTTTGCTGCTTCATCTAGCCATCGCCCTTTCTGCACTACACTTGCAGTGCAGCAACAAGCAATGGCAACTATTATTCTTCATAATTATCATCTTCAACCAAACTTTGTAATCACATTATTTTCGTTAAATGATATAAACAAACATATATTTCACTTCTTAAACCCAAAAGGAAAACAAAAATATTGAATCTTTCTTCTAAATCCCACATCTCAATCCCAAAAAGGGGAAAAATTTTGAATCTTTCTTCTAATCTATATATGCATACATTGTTGTTTCATGCTATGTTCTAGAATTCAGATGTGTTAAAAAAAATGAATTTTATATCTAAGTACTGTAACATGTTGAAAAGTGACAAACTTTTGAATTGATTTTTTTTTAGAACACAGCCTCTGCTATGCTTCACTAATTTGGGGCTTTTTACCAATTTATGGCAAAAACTTAAAAATTATACCAATTTATAGTATTTTTTACAAAAATTCTTATTTTGTAGTAAAATGAAATAAAGTTACGAATTTATGATATTTTTGCCAAGGTGCGAGTCAAAAGTCAACTCACATGCCACCTCAGCAAAAATTACCACAAATAGGCAATTTTTTCATTTTTATTGCATCATTGGTACCATAATTTTGGGGTTTGTTTCATTTTGGTATTAAAATTTTAATTTTTTTTTTCAGTCTTAAAAATTTTATTTTTGTTTCAAGTTAAAATACCTCGAATATATTTGATTAAATTTAATATATATAGCCGCCGGAATAAACATATTTTTAGTATATTTACCTTGTAAGCATTCTATTAAATAGTTTAATCATCTTGTTAACCCTATAAAAAAAAATTTGATTGTGGGCCCTATAAAATAAAATTTTAGTAAAATTTATTTTATGAAACTCACAAGGTGATTAGACCGCTTAATAAGATGCTTATATAGTGAATATACTAAAAATATACTTAATGGACTATGTTTCACTTTGGTACCAAAATTTTAACTTTTTTCTTTTCAGTCTTAAAAATTCTATTTTTGTTTCAAATTGAAGTACCTTGAATATATCCGATTAAATTTAATATATGTGGTAGTCAAAATAAACATATTTTTAGTATATTTACCTTATAAACATCTTATTAAACAATTTATCATCTTGTTGGCCCCACAAAATAAAATTTGCTTGTGGGCCTCATAAAATAAAATTTTAGTAAAATTTATTTTATGAAGCCCACAAGATGTTTACATAATGAATATAATAAAAATATATTTATTGTGGCTATCATGTATGTTAAATTTGATTGGATATGTTTGAGATACTTTAACTTGAAATAAAAATAGAATTTTTGGAACTGAAAGAAAAAAAATTAAAAATTTGATACCAAAGTGAAACATGACTCAAAGTTATGGTACCAACAGTGTAACAAACGCTTCTTTTTTTTTTATTCCATCACAAAATAGATTTTTTTTTGAAATAGATCATAAATTGGTCAAATTTTTAAATTTTTTCAATAAATTGTTAATAAGTCCAGTTGATTTGATGGTTGCAAGCAAAGATAAGCAAGCCTTTCTTTCCATTTTATGTGCTTCTTTTTGAATAATTAATAAATTAAATAAGGCTCAATTGTTAGTTAGTGGGAATAGTCGAGTGATAACTTCTCTCTAAAAATATCATGAAGTATATGGTTTGATTATTGTCATAAGGTCATATGACCTCCCAATTTATTTAAAAAAAAAAAAGAACACTATCCTCCTCCCTTCAATCCTTCGCGACCCATTCATTCATTCTTTTAATATCCAGGCCAAAGCTCTAGTTTGTTCCTTCATTTGTTCGTTTTGTTGCTACACTTGCAAAATTATAAACCTCCTTTCCTCTTATCTTCACTGTTTCAATTTTGTTTATTCAAATCTTCTCTCTCTCTCTCTCTCTCTCTCTCCATAAAAGCAGAGTGTGCGTATGTGATATCCTTACCATCAGAAATATTTAATTAAGTTGAACGTCTTCCAAAGAGCTTCCAATGCTAATGCTAACTTTCTTCAATTACTAAAGCCCCCTTCCTTCCTTCCTTCACCATTTTCTTCACTTCTCCCATTTCCAAATAACATTTCATGAATCCTCTTTTTACTCTTCTTCTCTTCCTCATTATTTTTTCTTATTAAAGTCTTTTCCTTTCCTTTCTTTTACCCTCTTCTTGTCAACTAAAGCTTTCTCTTTTTAAAGACTTTATGTCGCGAGGATAAGTTACCTTTCAGAGTGAATTAGGTAGGCCGTTCAATCATCTTGTTTAGTATGGAGGCAGAAAAAGAGATGAAAAGCTCAAGCCCGCATAAGGGGATGCTAATCTTAATAAAGGGCAACAACTATTTAACAGGAGGAATTGACCGGAGCATTATCACTTCATTATCATCCCAACCACCCTACAATGGACCAACGTATTCAAGCTTGCAGCTGGAGGATCAAAGACCCTACATGAAAGTGGCAGTAGCCATGTACAAGGAATGCCTCAAGAGCCATGTTGCAGCTATGGGTAGGAATGCAACAGATGGGTGTGGTGAGTTCATGCCAAGCAGTGAATAGGGTACCCTAAAAGCCCTCTAGTTTTCAGCTTGCAACTGCCACAGAAATTTTCACAGCAAAGAGATAGAGGGTGAGTCTTCTTCGTGTGACCTATTCCTTTCTCCTGTCCATAACAATCCTGGAAGTAGATTTAGAAATTCAAGTCCTTTCTAAATAAATTCTAGATAAAATTCATTTGCAAATAAATTTTTATTAATTAATGAAGTGTGTTTGGTGTAAATGAATATTTCATCAAATATATTTATTAGAAAATTCTAAAAAATTTGATTTAATAATAAGTAATTTTACAAAATTAAAAAGTAAGAAAAATCTACCCAAAATGTTTTAGAATTTTGAAAATTAATTACTATTTCCCTCAGTTGGACATTAGGTTCTATGATTTAATTAAATTAAATCATAGAGACGAACAAGTTAACTGCACAAAATCATTTAGCATAATTTGGTATTTTGTGATCAAACAAACAAAATTTGGTACTTATATACCATACATGATGTCTCCTTCCAATATCAAAATTTCTAACATATTACACACACCTATTTACTACACTCTTTAATTACCTTCTATAAAAATAAAATTTCCACAAGCATCACAAGAAATTTCCTTACTTTTTAATATATTTATTTATTTAGACTTTTCCTTATTTTATAACCCATTTATTTTTTATGACCTATATATTTATGAAGTGCACTCTTCTCATTAGTTAGTTGAATATCAAACAGCTCATGAGTAGTTTAGCTCATTTACACCTCTAACGACGAGCACTTTATTTTGCTTAGGCACAAATTGCACACATTTATGCCTATTTATAGGCATATTTCTGCCTTAGTCCTCACGTATGCTTGGGGATCGAGCATAATGCTTGGTCCTTGAGGGCACAAGCTTTTTTGTTTTTTAATATATCGGTCAACAATTCGATGAGATTTTAGACCACTATCCAAACTTTGAGTTAGCAACTGTAATTGTCGTTGATACTCTCCATTAAAACCAGCATAGATATGCCCCTTTCCTTAATTAGTACTGCGCTTCTTCTTGTCTTCTTAAGTTCCACAACATAATTTAGCTCCTTTTTCTACTCAATACCTAACGCATACCACTTCACATATCAGTCACATACAGTAAGCGAAAAGATGAAGAGGAGCGCTTCAATATTTGTTTTGTCTTTCATTTTCCTTCTTTCTGTGGGATTTTTATTCGTCAAAATGCTGATGGCTCAAAACTCAATAATCCCAGTTAATATAGGGGTTGTTCTTGACTTGGATGATTGGGTTAGTAAGACTTGGATTGAGTTGCATCAACATGTCCCTCTCCAACTTTTATGCCAACCATGCCGACTACAAAACCAGGCTCATCATTTGCCCCAGGAACTCCCATAGAGAAGTTGTTGGCGCAGTTACGGTAGGTAATTCTTTATTTCTGCTTTTATGATCACTACCCAGTTTTTGGTCTTCTTACTAGTCATGCCTATGATCGCTTGCCTTCTATATATATAACTTGTTGGTTATAGTTGGTTGAAAAATTAAACGTCTTTCTTATTGGCAAGCATTACTTATATTTATTCATTGTTAAAACCATAATTACCAGGTATGCGGTACATTTGGTTTGTGATATGGGTACTAGTATTTGTAACTTTAATGTCAATATATACAATACTTCAGGGGTAACCTGTAATATTCCGAGTTTTTAAATATTTTTATGCTATATCGGGATATGCAATATTAATAATTTTATATATAATTATGATATTTTTATGAGTTGATATGTATTTAAAACTTATTTTAATTATTGTATATTATTTTAAGTGTTTTACGTAAAATTTTTTTGAGAATTTTATTTTCGGAGAAATTTTCACGTAAATAATTTACTATCGATTATTTTAAGTAGATTCACGCATTTTCATGAGCTCATATATATTTTTAAAAGTACAAAATAAAATATATATGTGTATTTATTTAATTAGGGTTTAATTAATTACCCTAATATTTTATTATTTATTATTAGTTTTAATATTATTTAATTATTTTTAGTGTATAAATTATTAAAAATATTAAATTATATATGTGTGGTGTATATTTAATGTGTGTGATTTTATATTATTTTAATATATAGTGTAAAGTATATATATATACATATACATTTAATATTAAACAAAATTATAAAGTTTGAGTTATTTACCATTTTGCCACCCGAAGCTCCTTCTTCCCCGATCACCTTCCCCACGCGGATCCGGCCACTGTCACGCCGTTTCCTCACCGTCAGTGTGCCTCCCGGCATGCTACCTCCTTCCCCAGCCTTCCCCGCCGCCTGCTACAGCTGTTTCCGGTGTCGGGAAGCTCGTTTTGGTCGGAGAAGCCGAATTCTTTCTCACCGTCGTTCACGATGTTTTCGGCCACCGTTTTCGACACCGCCAGTCTCTTTCTTCTCCTTAAGCTCCGGTGAGTGTGATTCCAAGCTTTTGTTTCACTTAAAATGGTCTTGATTTGCTTAGGTTTCGATTTTGGTAATTCGACCATTTTAGGGTTCTTCATTTTTTTGATCTTCGAATTGATTGATTCATGGAAAATTCCTTCACAAATGTTGATCCTAGTAGACAAATCTTCATGTTTGATTTTTTGTAGAATTTTTGGAGATTATTTTGATTTTTGGGTATTTTTGAATATTTTAATATTATTTTCTAATTTCCGAAAATTAATTAATTAAATTATGAAATTTTGTTTTATGATAAATATAGGTGTTTAAATGAATTCTAGAAGTTTATTTGGAATTTTTATGAATTTCTATGTATTTATTTTGAATTTATTTAGGTTTATGTAATTTTGGAAAATTAGGTTAATTGTGTTTTTAATTGAAATTAATTAGTTGATTGAGTTTAATTATTGATATTATTGATAAATATGTTGAGAAAATTAATTTTGGATAATTATATCATTTATGGTGAATTTTTGGAGTAATTTTAGTGTATTTATATATATAGGGGTATTTTGGTAATTTTACCCTAAATTGACTAAAAATGTAATTAAATTGGTTTTAATAGTTATTTAAGGTATAAAATGATTTCTACAAATTATTTAGTATTTTTAATTGATTAAAACTATTTTTTGTGAATTATTTTCAATTATATATATAATATACAATTTTTCTAAATAAAATCAGTTTTTATGGGTTTTTACTATGTTTTAAGGTTAATTAAGTAATTTCTACTTATAAAATGTATTTCTGTGATATAAGGGCATTTTTGGTATTTTTATATTATTCTGTGATTGTGAACTCCGGTTGGTAGACTGTAGTTTGGAGTCCGACCGAGGGGTTGTAGATGTGTTTTTATGTCTGTTTTTTGAAGTGTGTTTCCTTGCAGAGCCAGCTCTACTCTTTGAGTAGAGAGATGTCCTTTTTACAAGGGAGGTTCTGCCGAATTTTCGGTAGAATTCTCGTAAAATGTGATATCCGGTCGAACCCTAATTCTGATTCTGTGTCTAATATTCTAGATCAAGTTTCTAGGATTTTCTATTAGGTTTATTCTGATGTCTATTATTTATTGTTTGTTTAGTTGCGCCGAGACCGAGGCCTAGTGGACTAGGCCCGTCGGACCCATCTCGAGGAGCGCACTAAGTGTGAGTTACTATTCTATATATATATGCTTAGGGTGTATGATTTAGAAAAATATGTTTTATTTTGATTAATTATGCATGAATAATTCAATTATTACTTAAGTTTATTTGTAGTTTATTTTGGTTTACCTTTAGTATATTTTTGGTATATTTAAATTATATGCATGTTTTGCTATTAAAATTAAGTTTAAAATGTTTTCGAATATATGTCTAGTTTATTTCGTAATCTATCTGGATTTATTTGACGTATATATATTCGAAATATACCTGGTTTATTTTTGGTATATTTCTAGTATATATATGGTTTATGTTGCTATTTATTTCAAATTCATGCATCATTTATTTTTATGAATGTATGCTTTATTTTTTAATGAAGGATATCAATAGAATGTGCTACCTAGTGGGCAGCATTAGGACCGAGTACGTAACGGTATGCTTATAGCATTTAGGCTATATTACTAACCATTTATGGATATTGATTGGAATTGATTTATCTGATGTGTGATGTGATTTGGGAGTGTGATTGCTGGAGCTCAGTTGATCAAGTGTCTCGGGGCCAATCACACTGACAGTCAGACTGCTAGAGCTCAGTTGACTTAGTGTCTCGGGGCCAGTCTACTGTCTAAATGGAATAAGTGAGTATTTTGGAATAAGTGAGCTTGTATGGCTAGAGTGTTGTCTAACACTGTTTGAGGTCGCGATATTCTAGGGTTCTATTTGATCCTTCATAAACTGTGAATTTCAGTAAAAATATATAAAATGATTTTATTGCATTTGTGTGTATTTGCCTGTATATATACATATTAGATATATACTGTTGATTGTATGCATTGTCATTTAGTATGCATATATATATATTATAGTAATTCACTCAGTGAGGTCTGACTCCCCTCCGTTGACTATTTTTCAGGAGAGTCATCGTCTTCAGACCTCAATAGCAGGCCTGTACGCCGGATTTCTTCCGCCCCGACTTCTTTATGTAAACTGCTTATCTAAGTCTTGAGTTCTATTTTTATAATCTAGACACTGCAGTAGTTGTAAATAAATTATGGGTTTTATGTATTATATTGTGAGAGTTTATGTATTTTAAGAATTTGAACTGAAACTTGTATTAAAGAGTTTATTTATATATGAGATGAGAATTTGATTTAAATTCCCTAATGGTGGATTATTATTTTTATATTTATGATTTTATTCCGCTGCACAGTATTTTATTTAATTGTGATATTATTATTACTATTGCATGTTTATTTTATTTTTAGGCTTACTACGGGTTCCGGATTCAAAAGAATTCTCGTTCCCTAGCGCCGGTCATGACCTTGTTTTGGGTCGTGACATAACCTTAACCAGTTTGCCTTTTTAGTACCTGGTACGTCAAACGTATAATTTTTATACTTTTGATGAAAAGAGAGGGACTACAGAGAGAAAAAAAAAAGTAAGAATATGAAGAGTTGGTTAAAAGAAGAAGACTAATTATTAACGTTTGATATTTGAACTTTTTGATAATTGAGTAATTGTTATTAGTTAGGAATGATAAATGACTTATTCTTTTTTATTAGCTTAATTTTTTCTAGCCTTTGTTACTCATTCATATTTTATGTCTTCATAAAAAATTAGTACTCTGTTTTTAAAGATCCGAATCGAGTACCAAAGAGATCTGGAACTCAAAAATACCATATTTTGGTACTTGAATACCAAATCATGGTACTTAGGGGGATAAAAGTTCCCGGTAACTATGGTCAAAATAAATCAATTTTGAACCTTTTTCCTTGTTATCTAATTGATTTGAAGTGTTAGAGAAATTCAAAATTCATGATGAAATCAAGAGGTACATATGATAGAATCATTCATATACATAGCTTAAGCCTCTTAACTCATGGAACCTTAAAATACGAACCTATAAATAGAATAGTTGAAATAGCAAACCTGTTTTGATGCCCATGAGGGATTAAAGAATGAATTATGTCAAAAGAATTTACCAAGTTCTTTCTCTCCCGTTTGACGTAGTTGTTGCAAAGGAGCTTATAGCTATACATTTTCCAACAACTATAAAATAATGTTAGCTAGGTTAATATTTTTAAATTGTATTTGGAGGTTTTCATGAAAAATTCCCATTAATTTAAAAATAATTATTTAATTATCCCTATTTATTCAAATATAATTATCTAATTATCTATATATATTTAAATTAAATTAATAAAGATTTTTATATATTAGTTTTCCTTTCGTACCTTTCCAGTTAATTTTTTTATTTATTTCATATTCTTTTAATTAATTTTTGAACAATTGTTTTAAAGATGTACAAATTTATTATATGTATTTTTTATATATGAATATTTTTATGTAATATATATATATATAATTTTTTTTTAAATAAATATGTATAGTTGAATACAATTGAATATATAAAATAACTAAATACAAATAAATGTAAAATTTGAAAATTTTAAACAACTTAGTTAATATCTATTAATAATTATTAAACATATAAACAACAACAATTGTAAATAATTTTATCAAACACTAATAATTATCAACAACAACTATTAGCTAACAACTAACAACTACTTGTAACAGTTTAGTCAAAGAGATTCTGTCTCTTTCTCATTTTGCAGGAGAGAGAGTTTTAAAAGAGGGAGGTGGAAAAAGACCTTAGTCGTTAGCCATGGATTTTATTAAGTGGTTTCATGGGATATAACTATTATAGGTGTAATGAACCTTACAGCCGCATTTTAAAGAGTCTAGAAAGCCACTTCAATATTATAGGGTTCAGTCCAATATGTATTTATAAACCAAGCTCTTAATTTCGGTAATTTTCAATTTATGGAGCCCATTAATATTCCAACATAAAGAATATATGTTATTAAAAACGGAACGGATCTTTATCTCGTTAAAAAAAAAAAAAAAACGGATCTTTATAAAAACACCTCCTAAAAAGGTTTGTTTGATTTGTACCTAACCCACCTTTCCACGTTAACGTTTAATTTATACCTTATTCCTATATTTAACAATTTATTAAAAGTAAATTTCACTTTTTATAAATGCATCTCAACGCCTTCTTGTGTGATTATATGTGTTTACCTCGTATGAAAACACAGCACTAGACTTGATAAAAAAATGTGGAAGTGCAAGCAATAGTAGGGTCAGCAACATCAATGCAGACCGATTTTGTTATTCAACTTGGAGAAAAAGCTCAGGTGCCCATTGTCTCATTTTCTGCATCTAGTTTTTCTCTTGCGTGTATTCACAGTCCTTACTTCTTCCGAGCTACACAAAGTGACTTACACCAAGCTCAGGCCATCATTGCAATCATTAAACCCTTTGGATGGAAAGAAATAGTGCCA